>VZSZ01003206.1:124404-189216 GCA_013398815.1 Ibidorhyncha struthersii | reverse complement strand
ATCCTGAGCTTGGAGGAAGTGACGCTTAAATAGCAGCCAGTCTTGTTTTGGTGGTTAATAGGATGCAATAGCATGTGTGTGGCCACACCGTGCCACTTGGGCTCATCACCAGTGCACCAACCTGACGCTGGTTAACTTACTATTATGAATGTACTCCAGACAGACCAAGAAACATTTCATGTAGTCCTGACTCAAGCATTTAATTTATGCAGAGGACTGAGGTTTGAGATGAAAATTTTCTCAGCATTTGGTATCAGTTAGCTCCAGCTGAGTGTCTAATTCAGCATCTCATCTTAAATGAGATGGCCAACATGGCACAGACATCAGATATAGAGAGAGAGTTTGGAGATCAGGTCTGGGTAATAAGCTTCCCCTCAGGGCTGGTACCTGAGAGTTCGATGTTGTACCACAGGTTCCCTGTTCATTGTAGTGAAAAGAGAGGAGAAGGATGCTGCAACGTCACTTCCACCAACAGCTATAGTTTAATAAAAACTTGCTTGAGCATTTTTGCCAATATGTGGTGGGTTTCTTATGAAAACAAAACAAAACAACAAGAACTCAAGGAAATATTTTTTTCTCTAGAAGTAATTTTACCTCCCCCCAACACATAGAGAGAAATAGTTGTACTACTGACATGTGAAACTAATTACATTCACAAAATTCAGTAACGTATGTAAGTGCCCTTACATACATGATGACTGAAATGTTAAAAGATTCCAACATTTTTAATATGGTAGTTTTGCACTTCTGTGAAAAGCTTATTTCTCAGAGCTCACACATTCTCCTTAAATAGCTGTCTACAATCTTCTAGGAGCCATTGTCATTAGGTGTGCAAATTCTTATTACACAGATTATTCAAAATTACCCTTGAAGAGTAGTCATTTTTCAGGAGCTGAAAAAAATTCAGAATAGACATTTTCCATATTTAAATGTGATGAGGACAGCAGACATAACAATAGAGTCTTTTCTGAGATTTAATTTGGTAGTCAATTAAATGACTGTTTTGATGGCCTCATATTTTCAATCTTGAAGCCGTTGCAGAGTTTTATATTAGAAAGCCCGATTATTACAAAAGCAGAAAAAAGCTGAGTACTTGCTTAGGGGTCAGTTAGCATTTTAACATCTGTCTGTCATACTCTGAATGTGTGTAATGAAGAGATCATCTGGCAGCTAATGATCAGAAACAGATTAGTTAAAACAACTGTACAAAAATGTGTGTGAGTATTCTTCAAATATTTTGCTGAGAGTTAACAGGAAATTTAGCATCCATCTGCACACATAGGTGGATTGCCACTTTCTTAGTTCATTAGTGGTCACTGTTGGCAGGCTTTTCTCACAAGAAAAAAAACTATCTTTTAACAACAGAAAGCTCAAAAATCTGTAGCAAATGCTAAGTACTGTGATTTTGTATTTTAAGGATAAAATTATGAAAAATGGCCCCATCCTTTTGTAATGCCTAACCTTCACCCCAAGGAAGACAAGTAACTTGTTCTTTGTGTAGCTGACGTTTGCGAAGAGATGGTACAAGGAAGGAAAAGCTGAGATTAATCTTAGAAAACATCTATCTATTCTTCATCTGTTCAATGCAGAGATGCTAAAGTCCAGTCCATCCTGCCTAAACTCTGCTTATGTCCCTTTCCATCGTATTCTCCATTTGCTAAAAAACTCAGGAGTCCTATTTAGTAGGAAAATACTAATCTCCAGGATAGATTATGTCCTTATACCATTATTGTTTTGTAATTGCTCCTCAGCTTTGCATCATTGCAAATCGTTTCTCTGAGCTAAGTCTGGAGTGCCGTAGACAGCTGAGTGTCTTTGCCTTCCCAGCGCAAAGCTCCTAGAGGGTTCCTGTGAGAGCCCAAGCTGATCCAAGGAAGGAGATGAATGATAGACAGGGGAAGATGGGGGGGACAAGATGTTACATTTGCATGCTAACAGACTGTTGTCTCGGTTCACCTGAGCTCACGGAGCTGTTCTGCCCCTGAACCCTACTGCCCACACATCGGGTCTCCCCCATATCCAACATCCTCACGACGAGAAGAAGCAGTACAAGAAAACTGCTCTCTTCCTTTTTGTGAAGAGACTAAAGCACCATCCACCAGCTTACTTTCTCTCTAGTGTGCCTTCCTCGCCTCTTGGAAATATAAAAATACTCCAAAAGCCACAAGTACAGTCTTCTTTACCCAGAAAGTCAGAAGAGTTGTTCTTGCATTTATTTGGAGCTGGAAGAAGTGATGAAAGCTCTTAGAGCTATAAAAATCCTGTTTCAGGTGAAAAGTGATGGGTGAGGATTCTCTGTGGCACAGCTTGGGTATCAAAGCTTAAGAAAACCTCACATATTAAGAGTTTGACAGATATGGCCAGACGCTCATTGGTGCTGCTTATATTCATCTAAGTGCACTGATTTCACTTCCTTTCCTCTTTTAGTTTACACATTTAATTTTGTGAAGAATCATAACTTTAGTGAAATGCTACAAAGACTTCAGTTGCAGTGCTCAAATTAAGAAAGTTTTCCATATGATTTCTGGCTTTAAGACTGTATCAAAGACTTCCCATGTGACTTTGCCTAAGCTATTTAGTCAGTGAGAGAGAGAGAAAAAAAGACTTGGGGAGGTTGGCTATATGGTTCCTCGTAAGCTTTCATTACCAGGAATTTAAACCACACTTTAACCTTGGTGTAGTAAGACAAAATCACCTTCAAGCAAGGTACTTGCTCAGCACCATAACCAAGGGAGCTTAGTGGTTCCTGTAAGAACCTGCCTTACGCTATGCTGGTTTTCATGACGATGAAGGTATGAGATGTGATGAAAGCTTCTCCCCCTCTTGGAGGTTTATAAAGGTTTTCTCTCTCTCTCTCCGTTATGTTTAATCAGATATGAGGGCACTCTCCCGCCTTTCCCTTAGTAGAGGTACTTATAGGATTTCTCACTTCTTCCTATGGCCAATTTAAAGAAATAAACAGAAAAATGTTATCTCTAAAGCCTCCATTCCTATTTGAAATCTGATTGAAATAGGCCGAGAAATTGCTAGGGAGCGATTTGCTCCCATGCAGCATGACTGCATAAAACCGATATCCAGGAAAAAACTCAATGAATAGATATTGTGTTGTAAAAATGCACTGGCTGTTCTGTTTAAGATATCTATCTTGTAATGCTAAGCATGGTGTGAGTCAGCTCCTGCAGCCTCTGCTTAATCCCACTTCACATTAGCCTTTTTGCCCCTAAGTCTTTCTCAGCCTGAAATTTTCCCTGGCTATTTCCCTACCTATTAAATGCTTACACAGAATGCAATGTCTCTGAACCTGAATGTTTCTCCAGAAACCCTGGTAATTTCTCTACATTCCCCTTTCCCAGCTGATTCATTCAGACAAGTAAAATACCTGCCACATGTAGGCAACAAAAACATGGACAACAGGGAATCTGAAAGGAACGAGGCCAACAGCCTGGCGAGACAAGCTCCTTCCAGCTGCTTCTGCAGTTTTACTTCTCAAAGCCATCGACCTGAAATGCTGAAATGAAATCGGCTTCTTAGTTTTTGCGGGTCTTCAGAGTTTCTGTCTTGTACTGTTCAGACGGCTGCAGCTGTGAAACGCGATGTGTGCCTTAAGCTGGTTTAGGAAACTTGTGTGTCACCTGTGCCTGATTTTATCATTACAAATTCACTGCTCAAACCTGCTTCAACACATGTGATTGAGGGTGTTGTCAAAGGTTTTCTTGTAGGAATAGCTCTTTGAAAACTTGTAAGTTTTCAGGCTGTCATCCTACGCTGGCAAGCAATGCCAAATGTCTTCTGAGACCTAGCTGACTTTTGGCAGGCTCGCCTGCTGCCAACAAACAAGCACAAGCCCTTGTAGGGGAGGCCCCTCCAGTCTGCACTGGGATGTGGGCCAGGAAAGCCAGAGCAGGACAGGACACAGTCCCTGGCCTCGCCTGTGCCTGGGATATTCAGCTGTGGCTCGCTCTTCCTACAGAACGCTATTTGTTAGGTCTCTTGTGTTTAAAGAAAGTGTGCATTTGCCTAGCTGGAAGCACCTGTGTAAGTGTTTGCCACTTTCAACACTGTTCTATCTTTACGAGAGGAAAAAAAAAAAAAGACGTTTCTTATATTGATCCGTCATGCAGGCCGCAAGAAATATGCGTCAGAGAACGTGCTCTGTGTTGGTCACCCATTTGCAATAACGGCCCTCTCCCCTCCAACAGGTTGGTCAGCTGCAAAACAAAATGTTAACTACTAAAACATATCTAGAAAACATTACAGATATCACCTTTTGTTTATTCCTCACTCTGGCATCATTTGGATGTATTCGAATCCAATAGCACATCCTTTTTACCCACTGAAAGGTTTCCTTTTCGCATGATCGATTTCCATACATCTGTATATTATTTGTGAGTGTTGCAAAAGCTTTCTGTTCACAGGTATAAATTTTGGGGATTTAGGGTTTTTTTGTTTTCTTCTGTTTCTCGTAGTAAGATGGTTGGGGGGGTAGGTAGAGGCCTTGTGGTTTTCTTCATCAGAGACTGAAGTTATCCGATAACGCACTGTGACTTTACTTTAAATCAAACCAATAAAATACATTTTATGATCTAAATACACCTGACAAAAATCCATAGCCAATAAAATCAGCCATAAATTACGTGAAAAGTTTCAGCTACTCCCTTCCTATCCTACAGGCTTGTTATCTCAGATTTTCACAGCTGCTTTCATAGGTTGCTGTCACGGTGAAAAATGGCTGTATGCCTGAGATTACCAGAGGAGTGTGGATTTACAGAGGTCCACTGAACTTCTAAAATGTATGAGTCATCCATAGTTATTAATTAATACTGTGTGGGAGTACTATTGGAGTCAGAGGAAAGCTAGTGGATGTCCCGATGTCAACCTTACAGGTAAAATGAAAATATCGCGTAAGGCTGAATTTGTTCCTGAGTTAGTTACAATACAGCAGGGACAAATTCGGAACTGGGTTTTCAAAGGTGTTCAACCTTGGTCTTCCTTGCACTCGTACTAAACAGTGCTCTGAACTAATAGTGTTTTGCAGCTCGATGCTTTTTGAGTGCAGTTAAGGCAGCGCTTAGGTTTTTAAAAATCCCACCCTTTTCCTACAGAGGGCTTGACTGCCTATCCACAGTTTCACTGGTGCTGTCGCTACCTGCCCTTTTGATCCCAGGGAAATATCATGATGCCAACATGAGCTGGGAAGCTTCTGGTCATTCCCATAAGCAAGAACCGAGAGTGGAGGCGTGAGGCTTTGAGGTGCTGAAATAAATACTTGCCATACTGATGGGTTTTTCAGTTTGTGTTAGGAGCACCATGGCTGAGGGGATTAAGCACTGATCTGCGAGTGTGTATTCAGGTTTGGGCTCCGCTCTGATATTAACAGACACACAAGCAGCTGAAAAACCTCAGGAGACCAGGAAAGAAGTTACTGTCTCCAGCTGCTTTTTGCCTCTCTGTGCTCTCCGACCTCCTACCATCCTTTGAGATCTTCCAGCAAAACTGCTAGTATAATAATTTCTTTGACTATTTCACTCATAAAACCCCCCACGCTGAGTTCAAATGCTAGTTTTGATTTGGTTTTTTTTTTTTTTTGTTAACCTTCCTGAATGTGCCTGATCCGATGCGGAGCTCTGCAGGCAGATCTGAGGGGAAAGAGACCTCCAGCAGAGGTGGCAGACAGGGCAACGAGCAGGGACTTCCAGGAGCCCAGCGGGGCATTTCTGCCCCCTGGATAACTCTTGTACTTCGGTCAAGCCATGCAACCGTCCCAGGTTTTTGCATGTGTAAACTGCTGCAAGAGGTTTGCTCATGTGGTTTGGAGTATGTGAGGCAGGTGCACATAATAATGCTCCTGATGAATCAGGTGCACAGTGTGTCCTGCAAATCCCCAGTTATCCAGACCAGTTCGTTTCTGTACAGTGGTGGAACAGCTGCTGTCCACTCACTGGGCCGATCTTCCCAATAGCAAATTAATATTTTTGGACACAACTTCCAGCAAGCTGTTAAAAAAACTGGCACTGCAGCCACTGTGAGGCTTACTCTGTCCAAAAGGAAGGAATTAAGGAAGGTACTTGTGTATAATTTCATATTCTGTAATAGAAGACCATGACATGTTCATTGCTGCTGGGCTTTCTTTCAATGCGGCTAGCAACCTGAGGTTGTTTCTCTGAGTTTGATCCAGATGTTCAACCAGAAAGGGCTGCTCTGCGCAAACGAAAGGGCAAGAGCTGGGTTCTGTTCAGTGGTTGAACAATGCATAAGGTTTTATGAGGACAACACTGTAAGTAAGGGCAGGAGAGGTGGTATAGCCAGATGGCAAACTAATAAGGCATTCTAAATGTGGTGTCTATATTCAGGTAACGGTATCTACAATACTTACTTTGATTGAATAATTGCGTTAAATACGAGTATTAAAACTATTGAAGTGTGTTATGTGAATAATGGTACAAAATCAGTTCCGTTGCTGTAACAAGTCTAGACCTCACACAGGAAAATTGCCGGCCCAGCATGGTCAGGCTATAAGCAGCTCTTTGCCTTATACAATAGAGGTTAGCAGTTGGCTAGTCTAAATCTCTGAGTCAGAAACCTGACTGTCATAATCTCGACCCTTTTAACACACAAGAAAGTAAACACTAGGAGGTAAATTGGTAGTTTACCAAGTCCACATTTATATTCAGGGAGAGGGAAGTTGTTTTCTTCCATTCTATTCTTAAAACAGCTTCTCCTCTAAATAGAAGATCACTTGTTGTCCCTGTAGTTTGATTTTTGTTTTCTATTTAAACCATGACCTAGAAGGATTACTGACCTCTGAATTTACTTTTCAGAGAAAGGTGAAAATTAGTATTTTCTCATCAGAATGCTGAGGAAGCAGTTAATATTTCACTGAAGTGTCTCAGTCCAAGGTTCTTGGAATATTATTTAAAAAATCAAGTTCATTTTTCATTCAGCTCAATCTGTCATCCGTTAAGCCTGATTCAGCAAGGTGAAACTATGAATGTGTTATATACATCAAGTCATTCACACATTTACAATTTGGACAAGTCTAAGCTTTTAACAGCTTATCCTGTGCTAGTCGGGGAAAATGTTGTTTATACTGTGGGCATTGTATATATGTCTATATATCTTTTTTTTTTTCTATTTTTATTTGCAAGATCAGGGACTAATATGAGGAAGGAGAATGATACCTGGCAGCCTGATATCATGCTGAACCTCAGTTAATGACACTGGAAAGTATTTTCTTATCTATGAAATCTCAAGCATTACAATGAAACCTGTGCGACTGAGGCGTGTTTTGCTGCATGACTGGCTGAGTGTATTGCTTTGCAACCCCTGCTGTGCACCTCTGATTCCCCTCACTGAGTTGTAGGGGCTTTGCTGAGATGCAAATAGACTATAGAGAGCTCTAATTAACCAACTGGATGACTAACGTCAGGGTTTTCATTCTTGAGAAATGTTTTGGGCATGCCCATCTGAACTTAATCATTAAAAAAAATTGAGGCCAAACCACTATGGCTTTATCTTTTATTCTATTTTCACTTTGTCATATTAATAACGTTGGCACAAGGCATTTTGTACGAATTAATGACCAGGTCTCATTGGCAACATTTAGCTATGCATGAACAATCAGCTCCTTGCAGCTAATCAATTTTGCAAGACTCACTTGCAAGTTATTGCTTAAATATACTGATTTGTTAGTGTGTAGTAAAGGCCACTTGAAGAAGGGTCTAATGTGTTCATCTCACTGCACTTTCCCTCTCACCAATTTTGCAAAGTTTCAAAGCAGCCTATGGAAGTTGACGATGCTTCAAAGTAAGTAATAGCTCTGTAAGCTTCTTAATCAACACTTGCCAGTCTCCTGGGTAGTGGTAGGCAAGTACACCAGGCGCTCTTTGATTAGCTTCTTGCTAAGGAAGTGAAACTTAAATCACTTAATCAGAAAAGAAATGCCACATTGTGTTATTTAGGATTCATATCAGAGTCACTCCAAGCTCTTCATTTTATGATTTAGTCTGATGAATTATCTTTATGATTAAACCAGTATGCTCCATCAAAAATAATGGCAGCTATTCTTTGTGCCAACCATTCCAAGTGATAGACCTCAAATTGACCATTTTATCATGGACAGCCTTTTCAAATTCACCATTGGGCAGCAAATTAAAATGGCCTGAATTTCAGAGACCTGGAGCACTTACAGTTTAATTATGGAATTAAGCAATACCTATGAATACTAGGCAGATTTTTAGAAACACTACTTAAAAGTATTTTATCCTAAGTACAAAATGTTTTTTTTACAGTAGAAACAAATAGTAAAAATTGGGTTCATTATTGTTTGCACTTATATTGATATTCTCTTTTTTTTCAAACTCATGAGTCATATTGTTAGATACTGATAATCTTCTACAAATAGGGTGCAGAATTACCAACCAGTTATGTAAAATTTCAGTTTTGTATTTTTTTCTTTTTTTTACAACTTTTTAGAGAAATATGCATCCTCTGCCTCATTTACAGTGTAGATCATCTGACTGCTGTGACAATTGCAGTGGGTAGTTGTATATACGAATTGATTTGTCAGAAATTAGTCTCTATTTCACAAAATTATTTGGAGTATGTCTAAACCCATAGAACAGGAGTATGGATATCCCAGGAAGCCACCGCTTCTGAGATGGATGCAGACCCACTAGATTTGCTTTCATGTCCAATTTTTTATTAGCCGTCCTCCAGTATGGTTTTATTTTAAAGCAAAATAACCATTTTTTTACTTCCTTGGAATCTTGCTTTTAGTACAGCGACAGTCTACAATGATATGGTATTACTAGTAAGATACAGTGCAAAAGCATGGAAAGACAGAGCTCTGAAGAGCATTTATTTTAATATATTAGTTGGAAAAAAAGCATGAACTGGAAATACGTACTTGGGACAGCCAAGGAATGAACTGAAGCATGCTTAATGCAGTGCAAAGGTGGATTCATTTTATGTCATTTTTCAAAAGCAAAGCAGATAAACAGTGAAAACATGAAAGTATGTTGTTAAGAGTAAAATACAGATGTAGAAAAGAAAAACGCAATTGGAGGATTTTTAGCTTGGCAAGTTGCTGAAGTTAGATATGTGTATTTACTTATTATCATACAAGGACAGGATTTATTGTCATACATAGGATGATTCACGTTGGCAGGGGCCTCAGGACTCTCTAGGCCAACCTCCTGCTCAAAGCGGGGTGAGCAGTGAGGCCAGACCAGGGTACTGCTGTTGAAGGCACTCTTTTGGGCATCTGCAGTAAAGCAGTTCTCCATTATGTGAAAGATGTTTGTTCATGGGGAGCTGTGAAGACTGAGAGACCTACCAACTGCATCAATTGTCTTTCAATTCACTCTTGTGGCTGCTACACTTGCTATTACTTGTTTTAGCTTCACTGTTTAAAAATTGTGCTTCCACCATTGCCTTCCCTCTGACTGTATGTAACAGTAACTACAGCCCTCAGCCAAAAGAATCCGCAGGATCAGACCCAGTATTAAACCCACATATTTTATTGAAAGCCTTTGTTTAGTGGAACTTGTTTGAGGAAAAAGATCTGAAAATCCCGTTCTTACGTGCAGTCTCCAACTTTTATTCACATGAGTGAACTTTTGCAGGCAGTATCCTTGCATTTAGGTAGATGCAGGGAGGGGGTTAAAAGATGTAAGTATTCTTCTCATCTTAAATCTGTTATGATAAAAGAGGATGTGTGCAGAAAGGCTGCACATGACAGAGCTGTTGCCTTTGTTCCAAGCTGGCAAGCTCAAATCTTAACATCCTTTGGAAGAACCTACTCACAGCAGGCTGCAGGATGGCTGTCCAAGCTGAGCCTGAGATCAAATTCAAATTTGAAAAGATTACAGATCATCTATTTCAATAACAATCCTAAAGAAAGTCAATGTAGAATTTTAACTTTCAGACTTTTTATTTGCTTTAATCCTAGCCAGTTTGCACTCAGAATTGGTACTCCTGACACAGTTTTTTCTTAGAGCAAAACCTAACTTTATGTTCTGTATTTCGCAGCTCTAGTTCTTCAGACCTTGACTAACCCTCTCACTTGGGGGATCTGCTGCCTTTCTGTAAAATCATGCTATATTTCTGAATGAGTGGGCAAACTCCAGAAGTCTGCAGTACAGGCCAGAGGCCTTCATTTGTACCTAATGTCTCGGCTCAAAAAGGCATTTAAACACATTAATCACAGTCTTAGTGTGCGATTGGTATTTAACAGACTTGCTAAATTGGGGAAAGGTCTTTAATAGGGTTGAGATGTCACCCTGAGAAACAACCTGTACATAGGATACTGTAAATCATATTGAACCTTAGGTCAGTCCCCCCTCATCTTCTGAAGCAGGTGCTTACAACCCCTTCATTGGAGCTGACCGAATACAGAGAGGCAGTCCAGCTGGACTGCAAATAATACTGCTAAAGCAGGGGAAAAGGGACTATTTGCTTTAAAACCAGGAGTCAAACTGCCCATTTTCAGCTCTAAGGATGCCGTCATCAGCTTAAGGTGAGAAAACAGAACTCAAAAACACCAGGGCCAGTGGGCAAAAGAAAGCATTTTCTGTTGATGTGTTTAATGTGGGACAAGTTGACCTTGAAGCTTTTAGAACAAGCAAATAAAATAAAAGTGGATAACTCAGTCACTGAATTAGCAAAGCAGTTGCACCATTCTGGCAGTGTTGTAGGTTACATCAATAAAGTATTTTCATCTCTACCTCGCAGAAATCAGATAGTGATCCGTCACATTAGTACAATGTTAAAGCTATAAAAGGAAGAGTGAAACCGATATTATACCTATATAGCTCAGTAAAAAGTCCACAAAGGCTATGTTCTGTAATGAGATATTATACATCATCTAGGCACAGTGGGCAAAAAATGTAATGAATGTGGCTAAATGCAGCAAACCTTCACTACAAGGTGCTGATGGTGATATTGAAAACATGACTTTGGTGTCTGATGGGCAATTTAGGTGCATTGATCCACTAAAGCAACACAAAAAATCCTGCTTACCCTCTTAGCATCTATCTATGTGATAGACTGCACACATGTAAGTTGTGCTTACACAGATCCTCAGCAACATGCAAACAAGTTCTGAAGTACCTCTGAAGACATAGCATGCCAAGTGAAGCTATATTATATGGAGGTGAGACAGAGCTAACTCTATGTGATGACTGTTACGGCATTGCTGATTCATGCCATACTGGATCACAGCACAAGCTTACCTATGCCAGAGATCCACTGGTCAGCTATTCTACACACACACACGTATTCTGGCAAAAATGTTTATGTAGGTGCCTGCAGTTCTCCTACCAAACTTATTTAGAGATGGTCCTGCTGGCCAGAGAGTATAGGACCACTTTCATTCATTCCTTTTTATTCTACAGATTAGGGGTTCACCGCATCTAATTCATGGATGCCAAAATCATCTATTAGGCTTTGCTTTTCAAGACTTTCTGAACTCAGGTCTGGAGCTGTAAATTGTTAGGTTGCCATCCATAATGATGCAAGGATGCAAAAACTCCTTTAAAAGGAACACCTTTCCTTTAATTAAAGGTGCTTCCCTAAATGCCATCCATAGTCAAATCCCAAACTGCCAGCCATAAGTAAGTGTGACCAGATTACATTATTCATTGCAGTATGCCTATTAGAAAGTGATGCGATGGTAATCAGGTGGTAATGGGGTACATTAGACTCAGTATCACGGCCAGAAGAGGCTCGCATGGTAATTGCAATCTAGCATGATGTTACGGTTGGTGATAGTGTTGTTTAGAAAATCCCCAGGGACGGTGTTGTTTTCACAAAGTGTATTGAGATTCTGCTGTGAAATAATTAGAAAAGCATGACTGACTTTTCATTTCATTTCATATTCTCTCTTATTTATATATGGTTTTCTGAAGAAAATAGAGTGGCATTATTTGGAATGTCTTTCTTGCTGAAATTAGCCAACTGGATCGTTGTTTTGAAAAGATCTTTTCTTTTTTCCCCCAGGAAAATTATTTTTATGCAATTCATTACTTTATTGAGAGTATGTTTATTTCCAGTCATGGCAGAGTTTCTCACGGCATACAATCAGTGTCAGATTTTGAATTCAATTACCATATTCTATGCTGAAAACCTTTAAAACCCCTCTGATTAATTCTATCCAAATGTAGAATGAGGTTTAGATTTACCGTGTTCAACACCTCCATCAATCACAAAGAATAACCTCGCTAGCAAATATTTGTATCATAAAATGTTTGCATTACCCTAAATATTCTAAGTCACACTTCAGGAATTCCCCTCCTATTACTTATTTTTAGTCACCTAACATAAAACTGAAATGGAACAGGTGGGAATTAACATGTAAAATTATTGGCTTTTGAAAAACCCTGACCAGTGAAAGTGACTCATTGCCAGCAAATCAAGGCACTGAAACTGCATTTTGAAAATATTGCGTTTACTAATGTATTTAATTCCACTTAATTGCATCCTTATTATTTTTTCAAATGCCAGCATTAATGATCCATAGTCTAACCTTAATATAATGCTCTTTGTTTGGTTTGATTTATTGTTTTAGCTCCAGAAGTGTTCCAGGCCTTTATGGATGGAGGTCCAGGATACTCGTACCCTGTAGACTGGTGGTCACTAGGAATTACAGCATATGAATTACTGAGGGGTTGGGTAAGAATGATGGCGTTTATTGTTATTTAACACATTGACTGACAGAAGTCCCAAAGTTTGCAGTGCCCCTGAGTGCACCCTTCATGATAAAATTTGAGTGGATGAGGCTGGGGTTCAGGTCAGGAATGCAGTCTTGAGTCCTTCCCAGCTGAAAACATTCTTGGGAAAGCCTCACCCCACTCTCAGTAGTTATATTATCAAAGTTTGCCTAAGTTTGGCTAAGGAAAGGCCTAATGTTTTAATGGCTTCTCCACAGTGCTGAATTGGAAACAATGGTATTTTTTCCAAATAGAAGTTGAGTTACTTCAGACTTTATTGTATCTTTGATTCTCTTGGATAATACCTTGAAAGAGCTAAGCTAATATCCTAAGATGCTTGGCCCAACTACAGAAAAGGCTTATCAGCCAGTGCACTTGTTACTTATCTAATCAATTATGTGTATAAGCTTAATGAAAAATCTTCCTAAGCATGGTCAAATATCACAGAAGATAATGGAAAATTCTTTTCCATTTTGGTTCAAAGGATTGAAGTTGGTTGCTTAATATATTTACTATTCCCTATGGAAAACAGTAATTTAGATACTATTTCAGGATAATGACGTAGCTAAAGTAGCTGGATTTTTTAAAATTTTTTATTCCTGTTTTGGAAAGAGGATTTTGTTGCATTGCAATATGCTCTTTTTAAGGAAGGAGTATTTGTTATCATATGACACTAACACAGTGCCCACTTTGTAATGTGACACAATCCATCCCACATAAATGTCACAGTTTCATGTAGGATGACAGACAAAGGAAACTAGAAATAAAGAACAATTATTATTCCCATTTTTAGATGGAAAACTACATTTCAGAGTGTCTGTGCATTGTTACTTCAATCCAGAAGCTACAGTTTGCAAAGGTCCAAAACTTGGCCTATCTATTTTGTATTTCCGTAGAAAAGGCAAAAGTCATGCTCCTGACACAAAGATCTCTCCCATGACAAATCTCAGTCCCCTCTCTTAAAGCACAGGGGTATTAAGAACCTTTAAAAAAGAAAAAAAAAGTATTTGCAAATTTCCTGTAACATCATTCTCAAAAATTACTGAGGTTTTAAGCTGACGTTCTTCCCAGGATGGAAAATTTTAATCTGAACAGTTAAGGTCTGAGAGTGATAAGCATAATACATGCTCAACCCTAATGACAGACGGTAGGACTACCTGCACATATAATAAATTAAAAGAACATCCTGCTGGTTTTATATCAACACTTTCACTAATGGGTATCTCCAAGAAAGCAGCATGATGAATGATTGTGTAAGGAAAGCTGAACTTCCAAGACTGATCACAAAAGATACATAGTCACTTGAATATATGAGAAATTCTATAGAATGGTATCCATTTGCCAAGATCCAGCTACAGACAAAGCAAAGCTGAGACTGAATCAATTTTTTTTTTTAAATAAAAACATTGCCATCTGTCGATGCTCCAGTCAACCAAGCCAGCTGCTTGGTTTCTCCTGAAGAGCGGCTCTTGCCTACTGAGCAAGCCAGAGGGTGTCTTGGCAGCCCCCCCCTTTTGTACAAGCTAGGAAAAGGTGTATTTTCCCCTGAATTGTATTTCTAATTTTTCCTAGTCTAGACAAGGCCTAAACTGACAGGAGTGATGACAAGAGAAGTAGTGGTGGGTTGAGGAAGTGTGCTTAACCCAAGGCATGTCACTGCCTGCAGCAACCGGGAGCTCCGAAGCTCCATCTGCTGCAGCAGTCCCATGCAGATGGCTGCAAAGAGGCAGCTTGCGCATACAAGGCTGCAAGCTAAACCTGCGGGCAGGCGGCCCCCTCCTCCTCCACACTCCCACAGCACTTTGTTCATCAGCAAGAAGAGAGCCCCATTGCCACCGAGGAGAGGGGTGGGCGATGGGTGCAGCCCTGGGGAAAGAGGTGTTGCTTTGGGCAGAGCCACCCGAAGATACGACTCTCTCCAGTCGGAGGGTGGTGCATGCTAAGTGCATGGGGAGGGCAGGAGGGAACGATGGAAGGAGCATTAAAAAGCAGGGGTTATTTTGATCTGCCCGGGCCGTTTTTTTGTTATCCCTAGTAGCACTAGTATCTCTCAATATGTTGCAGGCACACTTCTCTCCTTAGCCAGTTGCCAATAAAAGATGTCACAACCAAAACCCCACCTGTACAAAGCTTTGCATCAAATGTTGGTCTTTTCCCCAAGTTCAGGAAACTGAACTGCATGATGCAACCATGACACATGTCAGTCTGTTCCTAAGCCGTAAGCAACTGGTAAAAATACTAACTCTATATACCACACCCTCAACAGAGAACAAGTGAAGGAAAAAGGTAGTAAGTGGGATTCCTGGTCTCTGACTTTCACTGTGATGTGAATGGTTTACAATGAACTTTGCTTAAACATTATGAACTAAAACAAACCTTTTTTTTTTCCTTTCTCATAAAATAAAACAGAAGCTGTCTGACCCTCAAGTCCACTGAATAGCTGAAAAATATGGGAGATATAGGTGTGAAGGACCTCAAAAGACCAAGCTTTTAATGGCCACTTCTTTGAGTAGTTATAATTTTAATTAACTAAGAACAGTATTAAAAATCTCTGAAAATCTCAAAAAATCAAGTAAGACTGCAGAATGTTAATAATCTTCAAAATAAGGTAATATTTTTAAAGATTTTTCTGGTGAGGAAAAAGGCATGGGCAGAAACATCCTTAACAGAAAAACTTTTTTATTTTTACTCTCACTTTTTACTTTTTTCAAAGATTCATTATTCCTTAAAGTTGCTATTTTTAGAGCTAAGTCACCATTTCCAACAATTCCTGTAAATTCTGGCTCAATGATCCTGTTGGTCACATCATTATATCAAGTCTAAATCAGCAGTTGGTTACTTCTTGGCAAAAGTCAGAATGTTAAACTTCCATTTTTAATAGCAGTTTTATAACAGCATTACCACAGGTAGGGAAAAGCATATGACAGACTACTTCGAATGACAGTCTTGAACCTGATTCAAGAAAATTATGTATTCAGAGCATGCATTTAGGTCCCATTGAATTCATGTGGCCATGGTATAGCTAAATGACAACAGACTGACTGAATGTGAATCAAAGCAAAAAGATTTAAGCAACCCTTGGATTTATTTTTAGAACATCCCAATGCCTTGGAATGGATTTAGTTTCAAACATATGTTCAAAGTTAAACGTGCATGAATCTTCTTAAAATAAGAATATTTTCTGGGCCTTTATGAGAGTGGCTCTAATTCACTATCAGTTTTGATAACTAACACCTAGAAATATTCTTCAATTATAATCTTCTACCAGTACATGCTAACAAAAGTCAAGGGATGATTCAGTTCTTAGTGATGGTAACAAGTGTCTGCCCTTTGCTGTAGAGGATATTTGATTAGAAGGTAACTCTATGTTGTGTATGAATTATGATACATCAATTTAAACACTGCAGCTACGATGGCATTTCGCTGCAAGTATCATAACACATATCACGTATTTGTCACTTGCTAGGTATAACTTAATTCACAAGCAATCCACACTATCCTTTTTTAAAAAATTACAAGTATCATTCTAACAACTCACAAGTCTTTAAAAATATGTGCACAATAATTAAAAAGACTATAAATTTATATGTAGTACTTTCATTTCCAAATGCAAAATTTAACAAAAGATAAAACACAGTAATCTTCATGAACAAAAGACTGAAACCTGGGACTTCTCTTCACTTATAGAAGAATTTAGACACTGCAAACACAGGGCAGCAGGTCCATATAAACTCCATAGGTTCACGTAATGAGATAATTTTAGATTTCAAAAAGGGCAAAGGAGAAGGATTGGGATTTGGAGTCTACTTTTTTTTACTGTGGTTCTTGCACAGATTTTTGTAAGCATTTTTTAACTTCTTTGTCTCCTACTCAGTAAAATCACAATCACACAGCTCCCTTCAGCCACCACTTTTCCATTTTGTCAGTTTAGATTGCAAGAACATTTTAGTACCACGAGTGAAAAATAGTAAATAATCCACATTTCGCATCGAATGCCCCAGGAACAAAATTATTCGGCTATCTCATTTGAATTGATACTTCTTTTCGTGAGAGAGAAATTTGCAGAGGAAGTGCATCTATGAGTAATTACATTCATTACGACCAGAGAAAAGCACACACACAAAGACAGATTAGCCTCAAAATTGTTTTAAGACATTTTGGTGTTTTTCATATTTCCACCATAAACAACACTGAGCTCAGGGAAACATGAATTGTCTGCACTCTTTTAACCATTCTTGCTGACTTGATATTGATTTAACTTTATCCCAGAGGCCCTATGAAATTCATTCAGCCACCCCCATTGATGAGATACTCAACATGTTCAAGATAGAAAGAGTTCACTACTCCTCTGCGTGGTGCAAGGGCATGATAGCACTACTGAAAAAGGTAAGAAAGCCCAAATGCCTTCTGTCCTCTCTTCTCTTCCAGAAACTCCTCCAACAATGCAGGGGCATGAGACAGGCACACACATTAGATAGTCAAAATTCCAAGGATCAGAAAGCAGCGCTTATCCCTAGACTTTTCTGAATGTGAGTGTGCAGTATTTTCTCTTGAGAAGCTGGACTATTCTCAGGCTTAGACTCTGGCTTTTCATGGCCTGAAAGATATAGAAATCTCATATTTTTGTTTATTCTAAAACTGATTCACCAGTGATGACAAAACTTTTTGGATCGGTGATTCCCACTCTGTTCCCTGGCCCCATTCTCTCCAGCCCTAGTTGTGCATGTGGGAGAGGGAAGGACCACTCTGCCCTCTGAATTTCTGCCACAGTTTCCAGCCAGGGAGCTTAGAAATGAAAAGGGCTGTATCTCTCTCTGTCCCATGTTGCCATAGTTGCAACAACAAAAGTCGAGCCGCTTTGCTGTAAATGTCACAAAGCTACAAGAGAGGTTGCTTTCTGAACGCACCACAACCCTGGAACTCACTTTCTTCCTCCAATCCCAGTTATTTGTTTGGTTTAATTTTCTGGCTGTGCTGCAAGGATCAGCTGTCTCTTAGGTATTTCAGACCATTGGTACTGATATTAGAGCAGGAAATGATTGTGAATGCGTGAATAGACCAATAGAAGATCAATTTCCTTTGCCGCAATGAGCAACCTATTTTTGATAGATGGAGCAATGAGGTGGTTAATTTTAATTGCTGCCAGGATGCTCAGCATAACTATATCTTCCAATAAATTAAAGATGAAATACAGATTGTTAGGTGGCATTGACTGTCATGTTTCATGTCACTTGGACTCTTGTGTATTTGTAAACAGACTTTTGTTACTAATACATTTATATACTTCATGCCTGCAACAGCCATCTGGTGGCAATTAAATTATATTCATAGCCTATGAGTTATTACTTTTATTGTTTTAGATTGGGACTTCTAGGAGCTGTTAGAACATTCCCTAGCCATTTTCTTACTCAAAATTGTGTATTATACAATTTATGCGTGTGATACATTTACTCTTTTATATGGCATCCAGTCCCTTAGAAAATGCCTTGTGCTTGATTACAGCTCCTCACTAAGGACCCAGAATGCCGTCTTTCAAGCCTTGCGGATATCCAAAGCTCTCCATACCTAGCTGATGTCAACTGGGATGCTGTTCTAGAGAAAGCTGTGACCCCGGGCTTTGTTCCTAATGTAAGTCAATATTCCAGGTGAACTGTGTTTGCAAATTCCAACTCTAATTATCACTGCTGTTTTACTTGTTTACGCTTGCATTGCTCTTCAGTGATTTACTTCTCACAGAAGCTTTACGTTGGATTCTGTTTTCGTTTATTCAGTCACAGCTAAGGGAAAATTTGGCCCATTTCATTAGATCACAACAAAAACTAATTAACCTTGGTTCACTTTTTGTTCCCTTTCAAATAAAAAACATTTTCCAGACTTTGCATTTCAACTGTTACAGCAAAAGATTGTCAGAGTTAACACTGAGCCAAAGAATACCAAGACGACCATTACTGCTCTGAAAGTTCGGCATTTGAATAACATTTGCAAGACTTTTTAACATCCCAGAGTGCTGTTCCTTTTTCACTTAAAAAATACTTTTTCAAAAGACTGACCTATTTCCTTTGTGGCAGTTTCCTACACTAAAACATTCCAATTCTGTTAGGGAATCTAGTTGGTTCTCTTTTTCTGTGGTTCCATTTTGTTGGTGTTTTCTGCATATTTCCATTTTGATCATTTGTAAGTTACATGGATTTGAGGGTTGTGAATAATAAAAAGCAAGGACTGTAGTATTGGCATGCTTCTCCACTTTGCTCGTCCACTTTGTGGGCTTGGCAGTGTTAGGTTTACCACTGGACTTGATGATCTTAAAGGTCCTTTCCAACCTAAATGATTCTATGATGATTCTATGTTCTGTCATACTGCACCATAATTCTTCTCCAAACAAAACATTTGTAGCGTACTAGGGATTGTTTATATATATTTTTATGCAACTGTGAATAAAGATGAGGAAGGGGGAACAGCTAGACCCTATCCTCATCCAGGGCCACACTACAGTTCTTCCTAAATCTGATGGGGACGGGATCCAGCCCTCCAGAAGCTGAGGGTCATTGCCTAATGGAGCAAAGGCAGCCAGGTGGGGTGCCAAGACAGTGTTGGTAGTGTCTGCTGTGCTTCTTGGCACCTGAGCAGTGTCTTTCGTGGAAGCAACATCCTACAGGAGAAGAAAGCTGTGGGTGGGCAAGCAGGGGAGCTTGGGGAAAGACCAAGTAGCTACACTAACCAAAGCACTGCAGAACAAAGCTCCTCCCTGGCCTGGTGGACCATGAACTCCATTCTCCATGGTGGCGTGGTTCTACAAGGTGAATTGAGGCCAACATACACTGTGGTATGGGGAGAGTTTTATAACGCTGACAGCTTGCTCTTACTGTCAGGAGCTTGCCTGCCTTCTGCAGGCAAGAGGGTGCATGGGAAGCCTGTGGTGGGAAGGTCCCATCGTTTAATTTCTCCCTCTGTAGTTTGATTCCATAAGCATCGTTCTTACTTAAATAGTTCATCTGTTTCTTTATGGTTTAGCAGTTTCTTTATATTCAGCTTGTAGTCATAAATTGTTAGTAGGGTTTTTTTTGTATTGTTAAATATTTGATAAAGGAAGCAAGAAATTATTTAAATGTAATTTGCTTTCATTTTTAAAGTTTCAGAATTAAAGTGATGTATTTTTAAAGTGCTCAGACAAATCTTAAAACTGTACATGCTCAAGAAAGGAACTGATATTGATCAAACGTAAAGAAATTTGTAAGTAAATATAAATAAGATATAAAGCTCCATTAATAAAAACCAAATTCTACTAAAGCTGACTGGATAGTATGCAGGAAAAGGCATCTTTTATGAGCTTAATATCATACTTCGATTATACAGACTTTGCTAGGAATTAAAATGGTAGAGTAATCTCTAAATCAAATGTTTTATTGTAAGACATCACAAGTTATACAAGTGGTTTTTGATGTGGTTTTATGGCTTCGTATCTGTGGTTGCTAAATAGTATCCTCTATTTATGTATAACTTGTCTTAGTACTTCCACCTTGATGGTGACAATGGTGTGACTGAATTCCCAGAGGAAAACAAGCTGCTTTTAAGCTCTTCCACCACAGAATTCAAGTGGTGTACATTTTTTTTAAATGTTTTGAGAGAATGAAGAGAACAAAGGAACTCATGTTATTCTGATTACAGAAGCAGCAAAACACTGATCTTGTAATTAGGATGCCAAGCAGTGACTTTTTAAAAATATATTGGATTCAGCTGAACTATAGATCTTCTGGCCGTACCTTAGCTCTTATCCTTAAACGAGGAACAGTTCATCCCAAATGTTGTCATGAAATGGCTTCACTGCACTAAAGAACAGAATAAAAAAAAAACAACCCTCAAGGCATAAACAATGCTCCTGTAAACTTTTATGCTGAAACTATCTGAGAGAATCAAGAACCCAAAAAGAATTAAGGAAGAAGGTGAAAAAAATCAAGGAAGGAAACAAGCATATAGAAATGGTATTTCCAATCATCCTGCTTAAAAAAAGGACTTCCTGGTACAACAAAGGATCTTCAGATTTGGTGCAAGCATGACAAACTAAACTAAAAATGGAGAATCCAGAATATTTAAGTAATGGGTAAGAGAATGCATGAGAGAGCCAGTTTTTGACATAAAAGCAGTTAACTGAAAAAGGCCTGTTCCTTCCTTCGTTATCTCGGATGGGAGCTAGGTAACTGAATCCACCTGCCAATCTTCAGAAAATCAGACTTTAACAAGTAAGGTCTTAGAGGTACTCCCCATTCCTCCTGCACTATTACAGTTGCCATTTACGTTCTACAGCACTAACCGATATTCAGATTAACACCCTGGGTGAGATTCTTCTCTCTCAATGGGGCAACATACTTGTAGTCACTCCAGGAGTACGACTGAATGTAACTAGGAAGAAGATCTAACTCTTTATGATATGATTTTTTTATCTTACCTTCCTTATTTAAACTTCAAGCATCACTCCTGGCCTAAAAAAGACAGTTTTCATTTTACACATGTGTGGTTGGGAAGCTGGACCATTATTAATGCTATTAGCACTTGTCAGACAAACTAAAAAACACAATGACGCTTCAAAGAGTGACTTTGAATCCTTTTGTACCAGAAAGGAAGACTGAACTGTGATCCTACATTTGAACTTGAAGAAATGATTTTGGAGTCTAAGCCTCTCCACAAAAAGAAAAAGCGACTTGCCAAAAACAAATCCAAAGATGGAGCTAAGGAAACCTGCCCACTGGTAAGCTGGGGATTGTGGCTGCAGTCAGTGGCATTTAATTTACATTCTGTAATGGATAAACTCAGTTAAGTTCACTTTTATAGTCTCTGAATATAGACTTGACCTCTATGTCATTTCGCATATAGGATAAACCATCGCCAAAGCGAGATGAAAAACAACCATTCATTTCAGTCAAATAGTAACAGCATGTTTAAGTTCTAATCATTTTTAAGATTCTTACAGATGCTCATTTAACGTATGAAAAACTGTTGCCAGTTGGTAAATACGCTTCCCACACATGTACAAATAGTCATAAGGAGTATTTATCTGCTGCTGGTACCAAAAAATGAAAAAATAACAAGCGAAAAGCTTGTTATTTATAAATGTTTCAAAGCTGTCTCTTGCAGTCTTGACTAATTTGTCCCACATACATACCCATTGTATAAACAGTCGAAATTTCTGAGAAGATTAAGAAATAACCATTTTCCAGACTTGGTTTTTCATTTTAATGAGGTTTTATAAATGATTTTGAATGCTCATGCAAACTATTCTTCTTTGAGCTACCAGACATAAAAATCCTCAGGAATTTTTTGCAGGGAACTTCTTCCAAAAGAAAGAAGGATTGATTGTGCTATCACTACCCACTTTTGAAGTGTCTTCAAAACACCTTTTGACAGTATTCATTCATAAGCTGTTTTGTTCAGTGTCATTTCTGTTGTGATTTTTGTGTATGATTTTCCATCTTTTTTAATCAACCTATTCATGCTGTTTTTTAAAGAACGTACACCTGCAGCAGTGCTTGGAAACCGTTAGGAAAGAATTCATCATATTCAACAGAGAGAAGTAAGTGCATTTCTTAATGCCTGTTTAGCATTCACTGCTGAAATTAATATGAGAACTTTTTATTTTCTCCCAGTATAAGGAAAAGTGATTAATGATCACAGCAGCAGGGGCTAAAAGCCTGGTTTTCCATTGATTTCTTCCTCTTACAGTCTCTGGTGTGATGGTTTTGTAGTTCTCCCATCTCTGAAAGCAAGCAGAAGTGCTTGTGGTGAAAGTATGTTGGAGAGATAAGGTAAATGTCACTGATACTCTCCAGAGAAACTGTTAGCAAATAAGCAAAGGGAATACAATACAAGGGGCTGCTTTTTCACAAATCGAACAAAACCAAGAGAAACGATAACTCATGAAATTTTAATGATACGAACTGCAGTGTTTTGACTTGGAAAATCTATTCATACTTCACCACCGTAAGAAAAGTTAATTTCAACAGAGCTAAATATTAAAACTATATCAGACATGAAGCAAGTGCTTCGTAGTCTAAGCATCAGCCAGAATTTGTAGAAACAAGTCTGAATCCCAAGGAATCTTCCTGGTCCAATTAATACACTGCATTTCTCATAGTTTACTGTTTTGAGTTGCAGCCACTATGGACCCGTTTGTATTAATGAATATAGTTAATAACAGGGGAGTTGTGTCCTTGGTCAAATTATTTCATTTCATCCAAGTATATTCAGTGGTTTTATTTGACCTAATTATATCTGCAAGCCTTTTTAATGGAGTTGTGGTCCTACAGATTCTTCATGTCATTTTGCATGATCTCTAGCACAAGAGAGACATATGTTTATGTAACAGCTGTAAACAAGAAAAGCCAGACCGAGTCAACTTATAAAAGGTTTTCAGAAGGGTCTTGGTGGACTTACCTGGATCCGTTCTGAACTGAACTTTGTAGGAGGGTGATGATTAAGATTGTAATAAGTGCAGAAGAAGATACATTGATAAATCAATTTAACGTATTTGCAAGAAGCTGTTCATTTCCAGATATGACCTTCTCACCTACTCCACATTCATATATCAAGGAAACCCAATATATGGCAATTTTTGAAAGATAAAATAAAATACCAGATTTTGTTAAAACACTTTCAAAATCTCATGTGTGTTCACTAGTATTGACAATTTCTTTTGACATGATTTTACTGTGTTATTCTTAAATCTTTTTTAGCAGTGCATAGGATTTTTTTCCCCATTTTTTTCATATTGAACAACCACAGTAACATGACAAGCTATAAAGGACTGAGATGCTGATGACAGATCAAGGAGAAGTTTAAATGGAGTACAAGTAAAATGGAAGCAAAAGATAAAAGACGTGCACTTCATTCAGAACAGCATGTGTTTTGGTCATTGCTTGATTGTCTTTGACAAGGTAAAAGAAAAATATTTAGTGTAGACCTACAACAGATCCTGCATTGTCTTAAGCCAGATCACAATCATTTTTTGCTTAAACTGTATTAGAGGTGAAGAAGGACATGGAGAGACTTGTGTAATACTTTTCAAAGACAAAAATGTTAATAAGGGGGGGAAGCAGAGATCAAATTTTTGAAGTGCAAAGTGAATTCAAGTTAATGGGAACAACTTAAGAGCAATGTCAGACACAGATGTCCTCATACTGGAGAGGAGAGGCTACACAATATATACCAGAATAATTCCTGGTGGGTTTTCTTAGACCCTTCTATGCCCTCAAAGGTGTATGTACAGGCTGAGGCTGTACTTACATTGATTTCCAAAGCCACATGGCCAACCAAGTTCTTAGGAACAGCTGCAGATGCTGAAAAACATGAACTGTTCCTACAAACACTATATCCAATAATATGTGACTGTATCATTAGGTGAGGTGTGAATCCCAAGCAAGGCTTTTAATCAGTCTGAGGTTAATACAGCTAGATGTTTTGATATTCCTCCACATTCCTTTACATAGTCAGAATTGCTTATGTAGTCTAGATGTTTGAAAATATCTGCGTACTTCCTTAGATATTCATTATATTCGGCTAAAAAAAAAGCTGTGAAAACGGTGATTTAAGCCTTCTGCTCAGTTTACTTCAGTGGCACAGAACACTACATTTACTCCATAAATCCTAAGAATGCATGAATCAAAAAAATTAGCCAATCTTTTAAGGGAAAAGATGAGAATCCCCAAACCAAAAGGATTCTAGGAAAAAATTCAGATGTTTCTAATTGAGCAACATAAATTGATGTAGTAATGTGTAGGTAGATTGTGATAGTTCCACAATATCTTGCAATCCAATACTTGTAAAACATCTGCTATGAAAATCAGAATCTGTTTTTATTGATTGTCTTGCTGATACTTCCAGGCTGTGTCTCTTTTTTGCTATATATCTTTCATCCTGCAACAGATACGACAAGTCTTGAAATATGCCATATTTATTTTCTTTCCAAGAAGTTTAGGAGACTCTCAGGAACTCTTAGACTGCAGTTAAGGGGAGGGGGTGGGGGGGAGGGGGGTGATACAGAAAAGGCTTACTAGGACGAAAAGAATTAAGAATGTTTCAACCAAGATGAGTGCGTCAGGAAGACAAAGTCCATTTTAGCTAAGCCAAGCTTTCGAATGAGTAGGCTCAGTTAAAAAGGCTGATGTTTTTCCAGATGGCTTTACCAGCAGCATTCAGGCAACACACCTTCTCAGTAAATCTTATGTTGTCCTTGAATGCAATTTATTTGGTTGGACTATATTTTGACTATGTAGCTGATATCTATGGTTTGAACAGTTATGAGGTGGGATGAAAGATTTGAAGAATTAAAAAGAAATAGGATATTGTATACAGTCAGAGAGCAACAAACATACATTGCAGAATGATAGAGCAAATTTGTTTTGTTAAAATAGGAATTAGGAAAGGAGGACTTGGAGCCGTGATATTAGCTGTTTTCTTTATATATTGGATTTAACTGTACAGGTCTTCCTGTAAAAAGAAGTGTGAAGTCAATGACGATCAGCAGTGGGTAACAAAAGTTAGATTTGTATATCTTTACTTACACACTCCTGATCACATGGAATCTTCTGTTGATACTATTCGGAATTCACTGGGGAGATGAGGAATGGAGGGAAGACCAGCTATTCCCGGTTTCTCTGTATAAAAAGCCAGAAAACAACTCTATCAAACAAAGACGTTTGCGGAAGATGAAACAAAACCATATTCCTAATACAACAGACTGTCCTGTGTACTAAAAATGGCAGTTATAGAAGAGAAGTCCGTGTGTAGTTCTGTGCTTTAGTTTAGCTAGGCATGTTCTCATTAATGTTAATCTTCTAAAACAGCCTGGGAAATTTGTGAAATCAGAAGGGAATACTGCTTTCATGTCTGAGAAATGGACATTGAATGTTCCAAAGTCTTTCTGTGATCCGAGTCAATAGTCGTTCCTATGATATACCATTTATTCTAATAAAAGGAAAACTGAAGCTGGACCATGTTCGTCCTCCACACCCAATGTAATTTCCTCTTGGAACACTCATATACAACTCCAAATAATGGAGCAGCAGACCAGGAGCATCTTTAGGGTTGTGCAGCATTCATGGTTTGAAAATCCTTTCTATTCCATGTAAAATGGCTAAGCTGTTCTGAAAAGGTAGTTTTATACCTTCGTCTTCATTTGTGCAGGACAACGTGAAGCATCCAGAATGAAATCCCTTACACTGTAAGTAGATTTTGTCTTGCTTTTATTTTTGCCAGTGCTTCAGATACCAGAGTGGCTGAAATGTCGCTACATGGAAGGCTTTGTTCTTATTTAAATTGATATTTCACTGGATGTGATCTACAAATTAAAATACGTGTGTCTTTTGACATGACGCAGGTGTATGTCATCTGTCCACATTGACATTATCTTGTGGTACCTTTAAGAAAGGGATGCCCACTGTCCTGATCCAAAGTAAAATAAAATGGGAAAATCCTTTTACAATCCAAGTTTGAACATGGTGCAGGAAATGTTTTCTGTTCTTCTAAAGAGTGTCAGTAAAATCTCTTACTCAGTTTTGAACACATAAACTAAATAAACTGTGACCTACAAATGGTCCTTGTACTGGATCTTAACTGGTGAATATGATCTGAAGTTGATTTCAGGGATTTGTTTGGCTCCTTTTACTGACAAATGATTTTTGTCTGGTTTTAAATCTATTTCTATGGGTAGATGCTTTATTATATCTAGAAATGCCTCACCAAATGTTCTGCAGTATCTGAATGCGTATTCCTATAGACTTGTCAGCAATTTTTTGAGGAGCTGATCTTATTTAGAAGTTGTAGGCTATATTTTCAATTTCTTTGGCAGGGAAAGGAGGATTGTAAAGATAAAGCCACACTGTTTGTTTGTAAGTTTATTAAAAAGCTGAGCAGAGATTATTTTGCTATTTTTGTGCCATTATCACTAAACGAATCTTTACGTACATCTATGTCTGTTTATGAATGTCCAAAACCTGAAATAGCCAAAAATGAAGAAATAAGATTCAATATTTGCTTGTAGTGGAATCCTATTTCTCACGCTTTATGGTTCCTGAGCCTCTTCCTCTCCATGAAAGATGTCTTTAAGATTAAAGAGATCAGCAAAGAACAGAGGAGAAAACACAAGAAATACCTGCTCCTCAGGCAGAATAGTCCTTCAGTTAGACACTTCACAAACTTGTCATCAAAATTATCAGCCTGCTAATGAAAGCAAAATCATATAGCTACATTTCACTGAGCAAAATATGTATTTCATGTGTACAGTGTATGTGAAAATGGGTTAGAATTCTGCAGAGCTAGTTTAATAAATGGGATGGAGGGATGAACAAGATATTGATATTTTCAATAATTCTTTTGGAAACTTTAAAAAACTTACTAATGATTTTGAAGTTGGAGAGTTTTTTACTTAATACACATATGCAAATAGCATTGCTGTGATACTTAGCTGTCTAGTCCCCACTAATCTGAACAGGCTTGCCCCTTTCCTAAGATACTGGTACACCTTACTTGTCTTCTCAGTATTTGTTCGATGCAACCACACCAAAAAATGCCACAGATTGAAGCAGTCAGACAGATGCTGCACATTTCCCTCTCTTTTCCTACTGTAATTCCTACTGTAGGAACAGGCCATAGCTAGTTCATTCCTAAAAGGGACGGAACAGCTCTAGGAGAACAGACAGCTCTCTGTTCCTGGCATAAACAGCAAGAGTTGAGGGAGCATATTTTAAGCATATTAAGATGCTTAAAATCATGTTGTCTGATTTTTCCCTATTGTAGGTGAAAAGATTACTTAATATTATCTGTATTTTTTATAAGATCAAATTTATTATCTCTTTCTTTGTAGTTGCTTTTTTTTCCCTTTCAATTGTCTTTTCAGATTAAAATCCCAAGTCCCAGAGTGCTCTCTTTCATTTCAGTTTGATTGGAATTGAATATTCAAAATGATTTGCAGTATACCTCGATGAATGCACTTTTCTTAATATGTATTTTATGTCACTTAGTGTCTCTGGAGATATTTATATTATCATAATCTCCATAATATCTGAATGCTTTTCGGATGAGGCTACAACATAACTTTTCTTTTCTTGCCACTTCTGCTGACCTTACTTCAGTTTAAATCCATCTCTTTCTGAGCATTTCAAGTGGTTGCACTGCTCTTCACTCATCTTTTTCTTGTCCTGTTTGTAATGGATATATCTGCTTCTGGAGATTGCTTCTGCAATCTCACCTAATTAGAAAGATACCTTTCTGAACATGACTTGTTTGGGGGCAATATTAACTGCTGCTTGGTCACACAAGCCCTTTAACTTCTGCCTTTAATTCCTGCTCATTATTATTTGCTCAGAATTACCAGGTCAAATGTGACTCTCTTCTTAGTCAGCCAAGCTGCCTGAAGATTTGAGCATAGCTGGTCCAAGCTGGTTATTTTTCAGTAGGCATGTCTTCAAAATCTCTTTTTTTGAGAAAAGAGTGCTCATAAAGAAGCCATTGTTTCAGTAACATGTTCCCTTCATAGTTTCATGAAGGAAAAAAAAAAAAAAAAGTGGCTAATGAGTATCTGGAACCTCATTTTCAAAGCCTTCCAGGAAAAATGGCCAAAGTTTTCCCAAGCAATCAACCATATTGCTGCAGTGGCTACACTTCATCAAATGCACATCCAGCTTTGCGAATGAAAGTTTCTGTGGAGATGCATATATTGGAGCATTCTCTGTGCTGAAACATGGTCCTGGAAGGATCAAGATAACAGATGCAGATCCTCAGCACTGCAGGCCAGCAATTCTTTTCCACTCACAGAAAACTACACACAAATACACCTCATGAAGACTACTCAAAAGTCAATTCATAGGCAGAGAAAAGAAAAATCTTCATTTGCACATCTCAGACTTTGGAGAGGAACCAAAACTGATTCTGAGCACCATATAGCATATATATATTTTTTAATAGGTTACATGGGACAAATCATGTATTTAATAAATGAAGGCTGCATAACAGGTCCTGACTGTTTGGTGTCCATAAGGTATTACCTTCATGACTTCCCTTCATGTCTCTTGATGTCCTAAACTAGCATAAATTCTGACTTGTTGCAAGTCTCCATAAATTAAGAATGAGTCATGAAGACTGAACCCCTTATACTGTTTTAGGAAAGTGTTTTGGGGCCAGTTGCTTGAAGCAGTGCAGAAACAATCCAGTAATGATGTAACATGATTATTGCTAGTCATTATGATACTTTGGGCATTTGTTGAATATATTCATAAATGAGTTGGAAACGGAGGTGAACGGTGGGGTGACAAAGTCCACTTCTAATACCAGAGTATTAGAAAACTATTATTAAAACTAAATCTGACCGCAGAGATGCAGTAGATAATGATAGTCATGGTTTTGAGTTGCAGAGTAATAAAAAAATGGCGGCTGAAATCCAGTACTGGTAAATGCACATACAGAAGAAAGAAAATAATCTAAACTTTACCTTTAGGACAATGGACTATAAATTAGCTTCAGTTATGAAGGAGAGAGATTTTGAGAAGACTGTGGATAGCACAATGCTTAGTGCACAGCTAAAAGGTTTTAACGTGCTCAAAATTGCAAAGAAAGCTACAGAGAAATGAACGTCAGGATATCATTGTGTGTATATAGATATATGTTTGTATATATACAACTGCATCTTCCATTCTGTGTACAGTTCTGCTTCCTTATCCCCCAAAAAGATACAGAGGACTTAGAATGGTTAAAAAAAAAAAAAAGAAAGAAGAAAACCAGGGTTGCCCAGAGGTGTGGTATGGCTCACGTTGAAGGATTTCATAGAGTTGAACTAGTTTAAACTCAGAGAAAAGCCAACTGAAAAGACAGAAACAGGCTAAATAATAACATGTTGTGAAATTTATTGAGAAGATGACTAAGCAATGATTGTTCACTCTTTCTGGTAACTCAAGGTCACAAAGCTATCAGGCTGCAGGTTTAAAAGGAAACAAACCATGCCTTTCTGCGTAATACAGCAGGTGGCCAAGTGTTGCTCTGGATGCTAAGCATGCAAAAAGATTCAGAAAAGGATTAGAGAAATTCATAGAGAAAGACCCATCAAAGACCATAAGACATGAGAGCTGCGGATGCACTCATTGTTTCGGGAAGTCTGGAAATGTCAGAAGAGAGGAGGATACATCACAGCAGACATATGTCTCCATTTGGTTTGTTCTTTGGCAGTGTCTGCTAGTGTCTGAAATGGGCCAGGATGAGAGGTGGGAATCTGTGTTAGATGGAATGGCTGGGTATGTGTCTTTATGCTTTCTCACTGCTTACAGGGTCTCCATCTTCGTAACAGCACAACGGTTGCACAGTAAAATGACCATATATATGTGTGCATATATGCAAGTACATGTATACATATATCTCCTTTTTGGAATAGGGGAAGTAAAGCATATTTGGGGAATTAAGAGATTTAGGTAAGATTCAGATTTTGCCCTGCTGTGTTTCAGGGGGCATCAGGCCCTCAGCCCCTGGGAAGACCTCAGGGTTGTGAAACCCCCCTAGAGATAATTTCCCTGTGTCCTGCCTGGGGCACAATACATTCTCCTGTTGTGGGTGCACCTTAGTGACTAGCCTTGATAGCTCAGTGGTCAATACAGTGGTTTCCATGGATCCCTGTGTTAGGCACTCACCTTCCCCATGCATTGGGTAGGGAGGCTTGGTGATTAAATAAAGGCTGCAAATTACGCTGTGCGATCACAAGTGAACTACCAGCTAGGTCTCCTTTGGCAAGGGGTCCATCATTCCTGGAATGAAAGAGATGCAGGGTTAAGCAGACTTCTTGTGAATCTAAGGTTTAGACTTTGGCAGAGAAATCTTGCACGAGGAATAGGTGGAGAAAGATGAGCCAGCAGAGAGATCGGTGCAGGCTGCGGTTGCTCCATGGAAACTCACAGGTTCTGATTCCTGGAAGCCTGTGGCTGTGAGAACAGGAGAAGGGTAGGGCTGAACCAGCCTCCTCCCAGACACTTATTCCAGTCCGAGAATGTTTATTGCCAGGTCCCAATAACGAGACAGAGCTCAACTGGCTTTCCACATACCTTAATTCTTAAATTATTGACTGTATGGCTCCCATGGAGCTGCAGTTTCAATTAGAGATGGCGTATTAGGGAAATCGATGCTGCTACGCAAATAGGTTGTCACAGCTAATATTTTCCTCACTCATCTCTGATCCAGGATCCTCTTCACAGTACCAGAGGAGAGGCATGAAAAGCAGAGAAAAAATGAGATGGGATTGAAGGGCCACATTTCGGTGATGGCTGGCTGCTCTTTTGTGCAGTCCTGCTTTGCTGTGGCAATCTGGCACGCCGGTTCCCTGCCATAGAGCTGCAGGCATGTGCATCACCATCACTGCAAAGGCAGCAAGCATTTCACAGGCACAGGTCATTATTGTCTTTAAATTCTCAGTCTGTTAACAAAATTCCACTTCTTGCTGTGATCTGCTGTCTGTTAACAGGCCTCTTCACTCCAAATCCTCTGTAAAATCATCCTGCCCTGAGGTCCAGGGTCTTGGTGGAGTTGGTAGTGGTTGAGAATATGTTTCCAGTAAAGCAGGTCTAACTAGATGTGGACAAAAATTGTTCTCCTCCGCGTGTGTTTCATTTGGACTTCACCCAAAGGATCACTTTACCTTGAAACAAGAAGAATAAAGGAAGAGAATATTTCACAGAAGCTTCTGCAATCTATCCATCTGCTGACAGCTTTACAAAAGGGTTAGCCTACATCCTTCAGGACACACTGCCAAGGTAGGCTAGGAAATTAGTGCCTTTCTCAAGAATGAGTTTTGGCCCACACTGCTGAGAAATGTCCTTATTCATGGGCAATTGCCTGTAGTTTTTAAGCTGGATTCTGGCTAACTAGAAAGAAAATTTTCTCCAGTGGTCCCCCAAAGTCTAATAACCAATACACCATTGGGAAATTTCATAGCTGCTTTCCTGTTGCTTATACATGTGGATCTACAGATGTATCTAAACTAGAAAAAAGTAGTTCATGTTTTGCAGTGTGGCTGAACAGGACAGATATTGTTTAGGATGCACCTGGTCTTGGACAGACAATAACCCACTTCTCAGACACACCTATTTTTCTAGTGTGAACATGGCTTTAATGTTAGTATTAATTGGTTATTTTAGTTTCATTTTCTTAAGTGGCTGTGCATTATTTACTGTTTTCATTTATTTACTCCACCTCTCCACTCTTATTTTGCTTTATCAATTCCCAGGGTAAACCTGAGATCTCATGACATTGCAGGTCAACATGCTACAGCATCCAGTATAATTTATCACTTGACTTCCACATACTAGTATTTCATGTCACTCACGCTGTATGTGCACCTGAACCCATTATGCTTGATTATAAATTGCTGGTTGATAGAAAATTATATTCACAGGCATTTACTGAGCGTAATTACTGAGTAGGAACTATCAACCTGAATCAAGTACCCATGGTGTGAGCTTATTTCCCCAAGGATTTTTGGAAAGAGTGGGAGTAAATGTCATGAGTGTCGATGGTACAGGAAGACATCTGTGCTACATGGGGATGCTTCCTCCAAAATTTTACATTTCATTTTCAGCTGTAATAAAGCATAACTTTTAGTCTGTGCCTCAGTCATTTAAATTTAAATGGAGTTAAACCAGAGTTATTTGAATGATTACATGCTAATCTACTGAGCTATCAAAACACATGCGTCACACTGTATTAGGAAAACAGACCTGAGATTATGACTGTTTCTATGGAAAGAGTCAGTACCAACAGTACATGTTTGGGGTCAAAGACAGACTGAGCTAAATATTGGTTAGATGCAGAACAACTCCTACCCCAAAGGGTGTACTCAAGATTATCAAAGGTATCTGAAATAAATGGGAATTAGACGACAAAGTATTTTTCAAGATATAGCCCAAGTCGTGCAGAAAAGCCATCGCTGGCAGACCTGGAGCCTGAATATGCTATAGGCACGTCTGCATGGATGAGCAGGCAATTGCACCCCTGTGCTCCTCGGTGACATCATTATCCGGCTCTTGGAAGCGTTAACCGGCATGTGCTGTGTACCAGACTGATGGGACTGTGCAATTTCTGCACGCCTGATCAGTGTGGGTGTAAATTAGCTCTAATCCAGAAGTAAATCGGCTCTGCTAAGCAGTGCAGTGTGTGGTGAGTTTATACAGCTGCTACACAGGAGGGGACTTCAATCTGCGGTTCAGAGAGGAAAGGTATCTCTATTTTTTAGAGATGCAACAAGACTATATTCCTTTAATAAATTTAAAAATAATTTATTTAGTTTAAGCTCCTTTAGTAGTCACTGAGAAGAGACTTGCATTTCTCAGGGTTAATCCATGACACTTATATTAGATAACTTAGACTGGAACTAATTATTCTGTTAGTGCTTCTGTTTATCCTGTAGAGAGAGCCTGAATCAATCTTTCCACTGTCTATAGCTAGCTGGCATAAAATCCATCCCACAGTTGTGGTCTCAGTTCATTTCTGCAAAACTAAATGCCCAGCTGCCCGTCCAACAGGCACAGGTCATCTGTAGTCTGCTGCTGCGCCTGCCTGCCCTCTCTCAGTGTCAGGCAATCGAGGGCATCTCATGCGGCACCAGCCACAACTGCGTTTGGGCCACGTGCACCTAGCCACGTGGGCAGGAGGCCAAGAAAAAGCGAGTTATTAGTGTGAGCATTTTCAAGGAAGAGCTGCAGACTTGGGACATCCGCTCTCGCTAGTGATATGATGAGGTGACTGCTCGGACCCCGGTCCCCCAAAGTACGCACTCGCTATTACACAAACACACAGTAGCACTGTGTTGCGTTTAAAGCTGCTCTGCACATGTTGGTTCTCTACACAAATGGTGGAGCTGGGGGAAATTATCTGAGATTACAGACTAATTTTCAGTTTGGAGTTGTGGGACTCAGCGCTGACGTTGCTCCAGTCAGTCCTCCAGTCTGCCCTGGGCTGCCCCAACCCTCCTCTGGCGCAGGGCAAGACTGTGCCTGCCTTGTTTGCTTGAAAATGCTGAGCAAATTCATACACTTTTCAGTGATTTCTGTTTTCATGAAAACACTACTGAGATCACTCTGTGCACAAGCTAAAGAGAAGAAGAGCCAACAATTTAACTCTGCCATGGTTACTGCTCTTCTGTTAGGTGTAAAGAGTTTTTTTTCATAAAAAAGAACATTAGCTATATGCAACTGTCTTTTGAGATAGTTTTAATTATGTATGTAATTAGTTTAATTAATTAGATCTCCACTGTTTGCATTCTTGCGAATCCTTCCTCGTTTTTCAGGTGTTTAACTCTCCTTCTTCCATTTCTACTTTCTTTTTTTTTTCTTACTCTGCATTTTCCAACTTCGTTGTTTTCTGCCTGCTTTTTAAAGGCAGAATATAGGCAGTCTTCCATACTGCTCAGTTTTTCGCATGGTCCCTGGCACAATTTTTCCCAGGCCAAAATTGCTCTCTGAAGCAATTCCCTTCATGTTTCAGAGGTTGAAGGTCACCTAACAGGCAGCTGGAATACAACTGCTCTAGTATGAAGATGAGAGAGCTTAGCCATAACAATGCAAGCCAATCTGTGCCACTTAGCTTCCAGGCATCAATCCCTGCACCGTTTTACCTTCTGGTGCGAATGTAACCAATGCCTAAAATACAGAAATTACATTCCCATGCAGCACTCTATTTGCTTGCCTGTCATGAGAGCCCTTCTGGGTACCGCTGGGGAATGGGGAGTGGACGAATAGTTTGGCAGATGTTCAGGTTACCAGGTAACATAATCTTATGCAGGATTATTATATCAATTAGTTCTCTTATATGTTGTTATGAAATCAGGGAACTTCTATTCAAATTGGGGAATTTCGCAGGATTTGGCCAGAGCCTTACCTCTGTGCATCTGCCCTAATCATACGCCAGCTCCTCACCCACCCTGCACCCTGATTTCTTTGGGCGGTAAACCTGAGCAGGAAAGGGCAAGATGGGATCTGCAACTCACACCAACAGGGTGTAGACAATCCAGAAGTATCATATTTGTTCTTTTTTTGTTAGCATGTATTCTTAAGGTTTACACTGAGCAAAGGTTACTGTTTTCTTCTCTATGGATGGAAGTGTAAAATAAGCACATTTCCTAACTTCTGATGAACTCATCAGCTTATTTTTGTTAACTTTTTAGAAGGGAAAGCAAATGTGGGAATTTTCACTCCTTTCTGATATATTTGGTGGCTAATTTATTTTGAGAAGTAAAAATACTCTTCCCAAATGCACTTACTCAGTTAAAAATAACCTGATCAGGATGCTTTGCTCACTTCTTTATTCTTCTTTATTTTACCTTTTCACGAAAAAATGTAGTCGAATGAAAACCTGGCAGATGAGAACTAGTAAGCAGAATAATGGAGCTATAAGAGAAAGAGTAGCACTCATTTACAATTGTAAAATACTGCCAGCTTCTTCAATTTTTACAAAAATAGAACGCAGCAAAAACCAATTTATAAGAGAAACCTTTAAAAATGCAGGCAGAAAATTATTAAGTGTCCATGTATCAAACTCAATTCTTATTCCCCACATGGCAGCCAGATGACAAGCCAAGCTGCTTATTGTCCCAGAAATCATGCTCAGTTATCAATATTTCTACAATCATTGCCTGCAATTGATGTTAAAATGATGGCAGAAAAATAATGGGGGAAGTTTTCAAAGTGGTGTATAAGATGCACATGCATATAACCCATTATTTTTGCAAAGACGTGGGCATACTGCAGGACCTACATATTACTGCCAAAAAATTGCCCTGATTTTGTAGTATGTGCACTTTTACTGACGTGTATGAGCTCCTGTAAAGCTTAAATAAGGGATTTTACAAAAGATAAAGCATTGCATGAACTTGGGGAAGCGACTCTGCTTTTCTGGCTAAAGCATGAGAGACTGTGGGTGCTTTGAACATTTTCACTCAGTGTCAAATCAAGGGAACAGAGTCTTTTTGGGGCTGCTGGGTGAGCTGAACCAGAAAACGAGCTCATATGACCAACACTGTTATCTTTCACCTGTCTACTACCCACTTACCGCTAAACACTCATTAATTGGGTCTGAGCAGTAAACCAAAACATATGCCTTCTCATGATGGCTATGCAGATAGGTAAAGTTCAAGCTACCCGGCAGCTTTCTGTTTATACTTTCAATCCCACTCCAGGTTACCAGACCAGGGGTTATGTTGGACTTTGAGGTGACGGTGTGAGTCCTGTTGAGTCTTCACAGTCCAAAGCCATCTGTTCTTTCTCAGAACAAGTTTCTCTGTATAAAACCACTCCAGACTGTGAGGAACAGAAGGATATACTCTGTACTTGTTCCACAAGGAGGAAATAAGCAAATTTTATTGCCACAGTTAGACTCCAAAGTTTCATTAAGTCTTTATTCTTACACCTTTTGGACTGGAAATAAAGGAGATGGGTGGGGATATGGATTGCAGAGCTTGAGTGCCACAAATCTACCAAATTGTTTGGGTTGAGAGTTTCATCTTTGTTTTGTGTGTAACCAAGCACAGAATCCAGTTCTGATGAGGGATACAACCAGCCACTAACCATCTCCATTTCTTTAGAAAGCAAATTCTGGACCACTTGGTAAAACAGTGCTTAGTTATCATCAGGACAGATTAGTTGCATTCAGGGACAGGCAGTGGTGCCGTGGGAAGAGTTAAAGCATCATCACTTTGAGGAAGCAGTCATGTTGGCCATGTCTGAGTCCTTCACCCAGGCATTTTTTTTGCTTGTGTTTTCGTACAAATTGTGATGCATCATTACCACACTGAATAAAAGTTAAAATTAAAAACAAGTAGTGGGCAATGACAGTGGGCACCAAGTTGACACCTTGCCTGCCCTCAGTGCCAAGATGTCTCACTCCAGTGTTGGCTATCTAGAACTAACCACTACGTTGGCTAGACATGCTGGGTATTCCCAGCTCTGCACATATCCCTGTGAGATATGTTACAGTAGGGCTCCTCATGCTTTACGGAGTCCGCTTTTATGGCATTATAACACTGTAAATATTATTTTGAGTGTGGCTGGAATTTTTGTAACTGTAGCATATACAACAATTTTAGTTATATGGCATAACTTCCACATTTCTATTTTCTATGACGAGGATATAACAAAACAATGCCTATGTTTGTTACTTTCTGATGTTTTCTAACTCCTTTACAAAATTTCATTGCTAGATCTTTTCTATTGAGAATGAAAAGCTTTTAGTGCAGTATTTTGAGAGAATACTATCTTTCAAAGAGTCCATATTTATCAACTGATATGGTATTTGGACATAAGGGTCTTTATTGGTTTTCTGAAAGTCCCCTTGTAACTTCTGTATCTGTGCTCCAGTAGACAAACCACAGTGACATGCACAGAGACAGGTAGCTGAAATAGTTCCTTTCTGAGCACAGTTATTCCCCATGACAGATCAGTTATTTTTTTCCTCCCGATTTAGATGAGTTCATAATTAGCCTTCTAGCAAGGCCATCTGGACAAGACATCAACATTGCTTATGTGTAGCTGCTAACTCATAAAACTGAGGTGGGTTTCTAAGTATTTAGCAAGCTGTCCCCCAGGATTCATGAATTTGAAAAGCTAGCCTAGACACGCCTGGTCTGTTCTGACCTCAGACACCTTTCCTTGTGAAGAATAACTGGAATAAATATTCCGCTGACTTATCTACTCCTCAGGGCTGCTTTCAAGGGATGTAAAAGTTTTCATTAATAGAACTTTTTCCTGCAATAAAACTGCAGTTTCTAAAGCTCGTCTTATTATGCCCACTTTTTCCCCAAACCAAAAGCAAAAGCATTTCTTTCCTCCAGCAAGGTGTTTGAAATATCAATAGGCTGAGGTAAAATGCTAAATCTAGAAGCAGAAAAGTAAATTCCATTGCCCATTCAGACCATATTCTTTCCTCCATACCCACTAGGTTTGCAATCCTGGCAAACTCACTTGCAAACTTTCTGTCATAAAGCTCTTATAGGACCTGTTATGTGTGGGAGTCTCAGCAGAGTGGTAGTTCTGCCTGGCTTGAATTCTGTTTTCGTCAGTAGAAATTCTGTCCTCGATGGCTGCTGAGTGTGTGCCCACTGTCTGAAACATCTCGCGTTTCTGAGGCTTCAGTTTCACACTGGCAGCCTGGCAAGACGCATTGGTGAGTACCTTGGCTGCACAAAGGTGTTACGTGCACCGAGGTATTGTCTGGCCAGAACAAACAGGCAAGGGCAACAAACGGCATAACAGCTTCGTACAGCTCTCAGACAGAGCAGCTACATTTTTTAAACCTGACGCCACTGGTCTATATTGCTATAGGGTTTTTTTTTGGCCAACAATTTTTCCCTGTCCTTTGAATGCCCTTTCACTGAGGAATGTCTGATTTAAGATCCAGCATTGGAAATCAATATTACTGGAACACTACTATAGTATCTGAGTATCAAGATAATAAGAATCTTAAAAACCTTTCCATAGCTCACACAGACACTTTCTGTTTACCAGAAACACTGATGAAGCCCAAGGCTTGACTGAAGGCTGTTACTCTTCTTGATGCATTCTTGCAGTGGTTGGTACAGCCTCTTTCTTCCTCACTGCTGGAGAGGAGGTTGTTCAATGCTCAGTGTCATGCGCTATCAATATTGCATGGATCGGTGGTGAAGGGAAGGAAAACTCAGCTTACCTCTTTGTTGGTTCAGCAGAACCACTCTTAATTCCCAGCATAACTGCCTCTGAGACTACTTACGTATTTGAACAGAATGTACATGTACTCCAGGTATTGTCATGGAATACATGTAATAGACACTGTTCAAACTCATTTTCATCCTCTTTTCCCTGCAGGGTTTTTTTTTTTTTCCATATGACTAGACTTTTTTTTTTCATATCCACTAGAACAGCTTGTTCACTTTTTTCATCCACAGCTGGCCATTTTACCATTTATTCTCAGTCAATAGCATTCAGCAAAGGAAGAGCTACCTGGTTCAGATCCACAGCTAAGTCCCCATCAAGCCATTCATTGTCCCCGGGCATTTATCAAGTTATCACAGCCTGTAGCTGCATCAGCTTAAAGGCAAAATAAGCTGTTCACTGGAAAGCAGTTTCTTACAAATGATTTATTGCACTAGTGCCACTTTTAAACAGAATGGCCCAGACTGCATTTATTTTGCCATGATTACAGGAACTGTGTCAAGGCACCCTGTATTTGAAAAGTTGAGAACATCTGACAGAAAAGTGCCCCAGCTCTGGCACCAAGGAATCAAGAATGCACGAACAAGAGAGAAATTTCACTTCTGCAACTGTCCAATGTTTTAACTGAAGAGGTTGCTTGTTCACACACAGCTGCTGTCATGACATTTGTTTAGGTCTTGACCTGAACCTATTTGCAGTTTGGAGCTAGATCAAAATACAGGCCAATTGCCTTATTTCATTTTTGTTGAAATTGCAGTGATTTGGAGGAGGCTTTAGTCTCTTAGCAAATCTGAAATCTTGACAGTCATGTTGAATCTGCAACTTTTCATCCTTTTTCATTGAACTTAGCCTACTAAGCAGCCTAAAGACAAACTTTCGATATTTTTCTTCATCTGGTGAACAAAGCTGAGCTGTAAGCTCTTCCCTGGTGGTCCCCAAATTTGCTGCTGGGTTTCATTAGATGTTTGTGATTTTCACTCTGGCCTGCCATAGTTGTAGCAATCTTTTTTGCTTCAGTATAATATTTTCCATTCTAGCCTGTAGCCAGTCTGCTCTCTTTACTTTTGTATTTTTATATATTCAATAATGAGTATATGCATAATTATACATGTAGCATAATTACATTTTTCTTGATTATATATGCTATCTTCTTTTCTTAATCATCACAGACACCAGACTCTAATTCCTCGTTTCATTCAGGCCTGTGAGGCACAGAGCAGTACTTAGAGGCACAAAGCTCTCAGCTTCCATCCTTCTCTGCAGCAGCTGCCTCGACATCTGATGTGCAACTACAAGTAAAGTCCCACGTTGCTTGGCACATTCCTGCTCATTGCATCCTTTACCTAATCAAAAGCTGCAAGTATGAACCTATACATGCTCTGTCACCAGTTTATCCAGGAAAATCTCCTGCAGGCATGGGGTTGATAAGAACTCAAACTTTCATCGGTCCAGGCATGTCTTCGATGCTCTTTTTGTTTTTATTTCTTAGCCACAGATTATGCAGCTTAGACTTATGATTAACTCCAAACTATGTGAGATTTCTGGACAAATATAATTCCCCCTCAGCTTTACCCCCCTACATTGTTTCATCAAGAGAGAAGTTGAGGCACAGAAAAGGGCTGTAATTTGCCCAAAGGGTGACAGAGATAGAAACAGAATCAGCACCACCTGATTCTTAGACCAAATCCCCAGTCCCCAAGGCACACAGGTAGGTGTTGGCATACCCATTATAGCCCCTTATAGAGAAGTCTTTAATGTGATTTTAATCACTGAATAGAGTGATTGATAAATTATTAAACATTTAAATAACAGTAAGTTCCACGCTCCATTCAGCCATGTAGAAATTATATATCTCAGTTTTCTTAGGGCCCTTGGGTGAAAATTCACTGTCTTGATGATTTGTCAACATTCATTTGAATGACTGGTTCTAAAGATGTTCGACTGATGGTTTAACCGGAGATGAAGGACAAATTTCTCATAGAAAAAGGAATGTCCTTAAGCTCGTTTGTCATGGACACTGGTGAAGATAATACTTTGGCTTTTCAGAGAGAGATTCATATTTTTTGGACTTTCCTCTAATATCTGAGTCCTCCATTGGCCTGTAGACACACTGGTAGCCTTCCTATTTATAATGCACTTGAAAAAAATTACTGTAAGGGTAAATGCTTTTAGCAATTTGTTCCTCTAATCTGTTTTTTCAGTCTGTCTTAAAGTTTTTTATTCAATGTGCCGGTGTTTGTGCTCTTCTGAATTTAACCTATTTGGACAATGTTTTCATTTTTTTTACTTTAAATTGCTTCCTTTATTCCTCTGCTTATCTATGGCAGCTATTTCATGTCCTTTCACATTCTCTTCTGAGTCTTCAGTATGGCGTCTCTATAGTCTTTAAGCTACCTGGAAGTATTTTATCCTTTTAAACTGCCCCTTTATGTTTCATTTTAGAATGTTTTTCCATTATTGAGTATTTTTTACATATTTTACATATTCAATATCGCTTGCAAAACTTTTTTGCAGCATATCATATATATCACTTATAATCACTGTATAAAAGAGCTTCTTCCATAGTGTCTCTGGTGCCAACTCTTGGTGCCTTTTTTGAGACTACATCAACAGCTGTTTCTCATTTTGAGAAAACAAACAGTCAGAGAAAAATTCCTCCAAAACAGCAGCTGTTCATGTTTTCAGAAAAAATTAGTCTCTACTTCATAGCTTCCCCATGGATCTTTACACCCTTCTTGAAAGTACTTACGTTGGGTCTGTGTCTGGAGGAAAGCACTGAATATCACACGAATCACAGTAAAATCACAGAAGTAGATACCAGTGCTGGACAGAAATGCTGAGAAGCTTGATGATAAAATGATTGGTAGGGACTGCAGGTGCTGTTAGGGCTGTTGCTGTTTTCTAGAAAATGATGTCAAAATAAGATGACTTTGCAGTCTTTAAACAGCATAGGATTTTGTTGTTGTTGTTCCTTGAAACTACCTAGGAGGCTTTGACAACATATGAATTAATAACAAGAGGAATACTGAATATACTTTTAGCTCATGTTTTTTTCTCTTACACTGATGGTGGTTACTGATAATTTTGTAGGACAGCAGAGGGGAGCAGCTGCTCACTGCTGTTGTGTGGCAAACCAATAACCCTCATCAGCCTTCAGCTACCTGGAGATTTTGTCAAGTTACAGTCTGAGCAGAGGTGCTAGAGCCAGAGAAAGCACTCTCCTCTGCTGACTATTTATGATGGGCTTTAATTGGAGCAGCGTTTGACCAAGACCCAAGTGTACATACCTAGGAGGAAGCAATCATCAGTGTTTAGAAGAAATGGCATCTCAAGGAGTTAATAGAGATCAAATGGTGCAGGAATCTATTTTATACACAGGCAACAGCTGTCTTTCTGGTACAGTTGTCTGCGCATGATAGCTATATCAATGTTCTTGACATTTGGCAGATTAAGAAGACAGCAGGATCAAAGTGGACAGACTTCCAGCATGGACAGCAGAGCATCCCTTCAGAGCCATGAGAAACTCCAGGATGGACGTAACAACAATTTACTGGGACACGGCTGCACAAGAGGTTGCAGCAGCTAGTGAGCCATGGCCCCGCACACGCCTCCACCCTGGCAGGGCAAGGAAAGGTCCTCTCTGCACATGCCTTTGTCGTCGTCCCTCGGATCCCGGGACATTTAACTCCTCCAAAAGCAGGATCCCCAGCCAAGGACAAACCCACAGAGCACACCGGCTGATACTTACCATGTATGACCCTGCTCTTCTTTTGACTCTGCCATTGGAAAAATTACCATCAGCAACAAAATACGGTTTTATAAGTAAGTGTGACTTTCCTTTTCAAAATCCTGGAAGAAAACTTGAAACAATTCATTAGGCAGCCTCTCAAAGATTGCCACGTTTCTGGCTACTTGCAAGAGACAAAAGTTATATTGGGGCCAGCTTTATCTTGAAGGCATTATGTTACCCTCTCTGTCTCCGTTAATTAAAATGGTCCAATTTGGAATTTTGTGAAACTGCTGGACACAGCTGTTTCTGAGCACCTGCTGTTGAGTTTATAATAGATGTATATGATGTAAATACGTGAATGTAGTGTCAAATAAGCCAAACACTGAATAATTTCATTTAAATACCTGAAGCCCATTGGAAAAGTTGCAGCATGAATGTATTCACGTTGTTCTTTAACTTATGCATTCTGCTTTGTAGTAAAAGGTGTGACCTTGGCCAAGTCAAAGTTTTGCTAGTGACTTTAGTGGATGCAGGATCAGACACATTAATTGTTTATGATAACCACGACAACGAAAGACCTTTTTATTTGTAACAATAGGCTGACTGAGCCAGAATTGAAAAACAGCTTAGTAAGGAGAGCTAAAAGCATTAAATGTTTGCTCAGATCCATAGTTAGGTGTTATAAAACGTGAAGTTCCGTGTGTCTCTGTTTTCATGGATCTATTCTGGATGAGAACCATCTTGAATAGAAAGAAACATACTCTATCCAAAGTATTGCTGACATGAAAACCTTTTTTTTTTAAGCAACACCCACAATTCTAAACATTTATGGTATTCTACAACTTGTACATCCACATTTTGATAATAAATGCATGCTTCTTCCGTCCTATTGTGCTTTTATTTTTAGGGGTTACCATCTGTAAGCAAATTTCATTTCAACTTTTTAAAACAAATAAGTTAGGCTTTTGGAAGTGAAAAACATTTTATTTGTAATAATGTATTTTTACTGTATTGTTTCCATTCTGTCTTTTACAAAAAAAATCTTTGTAATTGAATCTATTTTAAAATTTGCTTTCACATTATATGTAATTTTTGTCACAAATTTTTCATAAAATACAGATTTTTATCGCTCCATGAAATGATATGGTGTTCCTATCAACAGCAGTTTAAAAATGTATTAAGGTAAAAATTTTACATCTGTCATGAGCACGGTATTGGTCTACTTGGTTAATTTGGGCATAGACTGAAATAATCACAGGATCATGCAAAGAAGCAGAGTTCCTCTGGTCATGAGAGGACAGATTTCATTGCCCAGAAAAAACTGCCCATCCCTTCCTATAATGACCTTTTTTTTTTTTTCTTAATATTGGTTTCAGTTGGGAAGGACCAAAGTGGATAATATTTCACATAGTTTCTGGAAACGCCTATTGTTCTGTTCCAATCAAAATGCATTGTGATCTTGGATCTTGATCTGGATCTTGATCCTGGAAAGAAATTAAAGGTTTTCTTTACTTGAGTAATCCTACAGAAATTAATGGTACTAGTTATAGGTAAATCCTTACAGGTCCATGATGTATTGGGTAATATACATTAGAGCCGTGCAGTTTTTGAAAGCAGGGCCAGTAATTTATTAAAATTTTCCATGTAAAATTTTCCAATTGGAAAAACATTTGGGGAAAAAAGGCAATTGCACATTTGCTTTTTTTCTATGGTTACAGTTGTTTTGAGCAAGAAGAGTTATTGTGGGTGATGTTGTACATCAGCCACATACGATGCAACTATACTGGCACCTTAATTCAAGCTGGGAAGGCATTTTTGAATTTAATGTCTCAACCTTACAGCCCTGCTGCATTTTGGTTCATACTGTAGCACCCAAATCAGACGCTTTTTGGATGATACAAAACCAGAAGATGTGTCCCAAGAGAGCACCTAGTGTCATCCGCCCAGCCTTGGGCCTGTAGACCACAGGAACAGGTGAGAACAAAGCTGAAATTAAACTTCCCTAAATGTGCCTCCTGTGTGTGTCAGGTCTGCATCGCCGGCCACTCTGCTTTGTAGAGCTCCTGCTGTCGGGCTGCACTGCCTGCTAATGCTCACACAGCCACCGAGAAGCCAGGGTTTATAGAGTGAAAGTTTATAGAAGGAAAGATCCACAGCCTTTAGACTGTAAGAATTTCATGAGCGACCGCACTAAAAATTGGGAGCGGGGGGGGCATCCTGCAGATAGAGTTTAATTAGCATCAGGATTCTACCAAATATTTGCAGTCTGGTCTGGCTGGCTGCTGGGTGTCTTTGCCAATGCTTTACTGAGCTGTTTTTGAGAGAAGCCTGGTTATTTGATAGATGGCATCTACTTAAATATGTTTGCACAAATTATCGTGCATGAATGCAAGCTCACTCAGACACTTTAATTTCGCGCTTGTTGCCACACGATCATTTCTCAAACAACTCTACTGCTTGGAAAAAAAAAGAAATCATGGCACCAATCAGCTTTATCCAGAGTCTGTAGACTTCCACTGACTGCAAGCTGAACCTGAATCTCCATATAATTATCTTTGTCTACTTATTACACAGGTCAGAGAATACCCTCAACTATACTGTGGAGACCCAATATAGAATCATAGAATGATAGAATTATAGAATAGTTTGGGTTGGAAGGGACCTTTAAAGGTCATCTAGTCCAATCCCTCTGCAATGAGCAGGGACATCTTCAACCAAATCAAGTTGCTCAGAGTCCAGTCCAACCTGACCTTCTGTGTTTCCAGGATGGGACATCTGCCACCTCTCGGGGCAACCTGTACTCTTTGTTCATCTTTCCTTTCGACCAACATAGTTGTAAGGAACTGGCCTGTCATGGGAGGCCCTAATAATGATGCAGAGGAAGAAGAAGAGAGGTCATTCTGTACAGTATGTTCTTTGGGAGGACAGAACAGGTACTACAAGAAAAGTCACACAGCCTGGGAATATGCCTGAGAAGGGCTTGGTTGGGACTTGTCTCCCCTAGCTTTAGACATACGAAAAATGTACACATCTGCAGCTAAGTTAGCCAGATCCAGGCTCAAAAATAAAGAGGAAAAAAAAAAAAAGATTCTTTTAGGATGTGGTGCACTTGCTCTGCATTGATTCTCTCTTTCAGCAGATGGTTCTCCCCTCAGCGCTGCCTCCATGGAGTATAATGTCAGTGTACACAGCTCAGACATGGACATGCACATTGTGCACTGACATTTAGTCAGATGAATCTTGTTTGTGATGGCACAAACTATTTGTGGAGACGCAGTCTTATCCTTATGAAAAAATGGGAACATTTCTGATCACTTCAACAGGATTAAGAGCTGTTTAAACGGCTTTTATCCTTACGTGCAATTGTGGTATTAGACAGCCAGGAAATTACACAAAAATAGAGTCTTGCAATGAATACTGCCTTGCTTTCCAGCAGAAATGAAAGCAGGGAAGGCAACCTAAATAAGACGTAGAAGGTTTTTACAAAATACTCAGTGAGAGGGAAAGGGAAAACAAAGCGGGGCAGTAATAAAACCAAAAGAAACTCCTTGGGACTCATTTATTCTATACAGCTTTATTGCCTTGCAAAAGCAGCTAGTGATCTTAAATCCCAAAGTCTCATCTGGTTTCTCCAAGTCATTTCAAGGGTAAAATATTTTTTCTCATTTCTGTTCCAGGGAAGAGGGAAGGAAGTCTAACACAGCTGGAAAAGCAGTTTGCTGCTACAACATTTTATTGCAATGCCACTTGCTCTGTGGTGTTACAGTTCTGATCACACATGCACATTCCCACAGCATCGCTCTACGTTAAACTCTGCCAGACTTACCTTCTGTTCAGTTTGCTCCTTCTATATCGTGTATTAAATATTGGCACTGTACTGTAAATGTTTAATTACCAACTGTCATAAAATACAAATGGCTTATTTCATCTGTAGTCTTGACAAAAATGATTAATGAAATATTTCCAGAAGTTTTTCCTGTAGATTTGGGCAGGGGGTGGGAGGGTTATTGGCACGCTATTAAAAATGATATCAAAGTATATAGTAGAGAAAATACTAGGCACCCATCCATCCATCCATCCATCCATTCATTTAGACGTTTTCTGCTTGCAGAAATATGTGATCACAATTTCAAACTGATTTCTGACAGTTTAAACTAAAACTAAATATTGGTGTATTGGGATGGACTGAGGAACTGTGGTTGACTGAGTAAGACCCAAAGCATTTTTTTGTTTTCCAGTTGGGTAGCTATGCCAACACTTCTGCTATGAAAATGTGTCTGCCAACATAGGAGAAGCTTAAAGGTTTTGGGTGGGTACATTTACAGTTTTGATGGGAGTAGGAGAGAAAAGAGATATTCAAAGTGCACTTAATCAAAAAAACCCACAGGTATCCACTTGAGCCTCCACCTGCCTCAAGAGCAGACCTGGAACAAACCACTGTCCTGCAAATAATCCCCATTATTTCTATATCTGGCCCAGATTTCATCTGTAGTTAAGTTCATCTGTGCAGGTTCTGAGTGAGAAGTGAGCGAGGGCAAAAGCCCACCTGTTTGCAGTGCTGGGCTGCTCAGACTCTGCCTTCTTGTACAGCAAGAGAAGCCACAACTTACAGCAGCCGCTGGAGGCAAAGTCATCAGTCCTGCTAGGAAAAGCAGACATTATTTTTTCCTACACAACAGTTGCAGTTCAGTCCCTTAGCACATGCTGCCAACAGGCCCCATGGTAAATATTGAATGATGAATAATGTAAAGCTTTTATAGATCATTCTGGTGCCACGAAAAAACCCTCCATGATAGATTGGGGTGATTTTTAAACAAGCATTTTGCAGGTCTTCTTCTGGAGAGCATACTAGTAGCTAAATAACTAATTTCCTATGCATATTGTGCTTAATCATCTTAGCTTCCATCAGAGTAGTTACTTCTGTTTATCTGTATTTTAATGATTGGATCAACTACTCTCTGGCCAGCAGGGAAAAATGTTTAGATATTTTTAGCACTCATTTAGCAATGCAAATTAGCTTGCTATAATCGTGTTTGTGAGAAAACACACAGTACAATCAGGCCCTCAATAATGACTGATATTAGCTATGCTCTATACATCAATGAACTTGGCTCAGAGCCGCAAACTCCCTATTTTTGTAACTTTTAATTGGGAAGGAGGAATGTATCTAATCAATTAGAGTACTTTTTACAAAATAGCCAAACAGTCCTCATGAGTCCTCCCAGAGACTCAAAATCATAACGTAGGGCAGAAAGCTTTGTTCCTCAATGTTTGGGGGTTTAAATCAGTTATAAACTATAAAGTAAGCATACCAAAGCCGCTGTAGTTTTCAATACCTATTAAGAGAAATATGACTGAGAACAACCCCAAAATCCAAGTCCTTCTAAAGTGTATGTCCATGAATACAGAATTATGTAAAATCACTGCCCTTTAATGGAATTACCCAAATAGATTTAGCCACAGACATTTTCACGGGCAAAATTATGTTGGAACTAGTGGTCTGGAGAATTTTTTGTGTCTTACATTTTCACTGTTTTGATGTGTGCTATATTACATCCCTTGAATTTTCCCACAGTGATTATTCTGAACTGGAAAAATCCCTCTTGGAGGAGTACTATACAATTTAATTAGTAGTTATAACTTTTCTATACAATTCTATAGCAAGGATAATATTCTCCGGTCAATGTACTAAGATATTGAGGCAATTTCAGTGTGGTTAATTAGTAATGAAAGAATGCTTTAAGTCTGGAGTTCTATCATGATAAACACTATATCCACATATTAAGGTAAGTCAGACGCTACTGCAAGGAATTTACAGTTTCAACTTATTAAATGTAATGAGCAACCATATAATGCAGATTTATGGATTTTTTTTCTGCATTAAATTATATGCAACATCTCCTTTAAGGCCATAGATTTCCCATTTATATTTGAAAGCTTAGGCTATATAATCTTGGGGAGTAGGGAGAGGGCTGAGGGAGTGGAGCAGAGGCAGAGCTGGCTGCAGTGACACCAGTGGATGTCATCAGTCCCTTGTCCTCTGTCCAGCTTAGGCCAGCTACAGCTGACCAAGAGGCTGGTTCTACTGAGCAGAAAATCTCTGCGGCTGAAGAATTAAACCAAAGAGAGCTGTGAAGAGCTGAAATGAAGAAATGTGCAAAGAGGATGAGACCTGTAGACCTGTCATCAGAGCTGGCATGTTGTTTTTGCACTCCCTCACAAGAACCAGCATGGTTCTCTATAAATCCTGCCTTTCTCACAGCCTGGCAGGGGCATTCGCTCCACTGGGTTGTGGAGTGCAAACGTCAAATATTGCAGCACAGAACTCACTCCCTCGTGAACACCATTTTGACTGACACTGATCGATCACTGTCCTCCCAAAGTCCTGCCAAACACCATCCACAGATGTACATCCCCACCTCCTCCTCTCACCAATGGGCCTGTCAGAGAAAAGACCCAGTTTACCATCTGCACTCTTACTGTTAGGATGAGTCACAAACTCCAGGAATTAAAGGTCTTGGAAATGCTTAGAGCCTGCTGAAACCCCACCAAGTCTACTGGTCAGACTGTTTCAGAGGGTTTTCTTGTAGCCAGCATTTCCTCTTACTGCAATACTGGGCTTAATTTTACGTCTTTCAGAGGCACGCATTAATACTGAACAGCTAATAAAAAAGAAAGCACACTAGGGCGAGACAACCAGCAAAGCAACATCTATTTTAAAGAGATTTCTGAAATATGTTTTTGCCATCTTATAGGCATAGGTATTTGAATAAACGATGTAACTTCTTTGCAAATGAGGCGTAATCACTCAATCTGGGCAGAGGAATGCTCCTCAATGTATGTAACTGACACTGTGCTCTCATTATTATAGCAGTAACTTTCACTACTTTCTTCTCATTATTTTCTTCAAGATAAAGTATCTGCTAAAGCTTGTAGTAGTGACATTGAATCCTGTGGGTCAAACTATATGAACTGTATTTTAAAAAACAATACCATTTCATGTAACCAGTCTTTAATTTTATTCCACTTTTTTTTTTTTTTTCTGTTTTGAAGATGAATAGGACCATGCAACTAGCCTTTTCTGGATCCTTCATTGCTTCATATTACCCTCACTTGTATTCGTCTCCTCTTTAAATACACAAACATTCCCCTGGCAACACACAACACAAACACCCTCCTGTCACAGGGTTTTCCATCTTTCCACACAAATGAAGCTCTCTGTGTCCCTAAGACATCGTGGTGTCCCTCTCTGGAAAAACTTCTCTGTGAACTGTGCTGATTGTTTACAATTGCCCCACCACGACTGTAAGTTATTCAGATGAGGTTGCATTATCATTTTTAAGGTGCATGAACTTGCTAGTATTTCACGCTATCATCTTTCATGACCCTTCTGTAGGGCCTTGGGAGAAAGGTTTTTTTAAGGACTTAAGGATTTTTATTGGGTTTGTATTATCAGTATGCATTGAACAGCTATGTACACAACAAAGTGCTGGACTGTTTTCTTGCATGGGTTTAACATATTTGTACTACAGCAATGCATCTAATTCCCTCAGCTTGCTCCTTTCAAACTTGAATGTGGCAATACTGATTTTCACCTTCCACCCTGTTGTACTGCTCTCTCTTATTGGTAGGACCAAGATTATTGGTTTACTGAGCCAATATCTATACCAGGGTTACAACCCTGCTTTTCTTGAAGAACATACATATGTATGAACAGATTAATTGACTGTATTTTTCTCCTTGAAGAAAAAGGACTATTTACTTTATTTGTACTAGCTGAGAAAAACAAATTAAACCCTTTTCATTTAGCAGACTTCAAATAAAAACTTTTCTTGTTTTCCATAAACTGCTTAAGTCAGTTCACAAATGAACATTATGAGATTTAAAATGTATTATCTGCTGAAAATATGCTTGTATTTTTCTTGAAGATATTTCTTCCAAAACTCTTTCCATAGAAATAATGCAGCCATCCCTGTGACCTTTTACACTGTAATATACTTATTATGTTGCATATACATACTAATCTATAATTAAAAGGGTTGGCTGTGAGACATACTTCTCAGTTCATCTGCCTCATGTTCACCAACAGCTTTGGAATGTATATCCCTTTACAAGTCAAAACATGGACAGGGAACACATGCAAAGGAAAACATTTGTAGCATAAACCCCAGAGTTTTCCTGTCAATGGGTGACAGAAGCCTCAATCTTCCAAGCTAAATAATGCGCTTAAATATAATGAGATATAATGCAGCCACATCTGCAAGTGTGTTTGAGAACAAAATCTTTCTTGCTTTCTCTCCAGGGATTTGAGATCTGGAGATTTCCCCCCAGAACAGATAGGAAGGGAGTGCTTTTAGGAGACAGAAAAACACTCTGGCCCACTATTTGGAATCTGACAATATATTATTGTCAAATCCTGTATCTTCCTGAATAAGGGTGCGCTCCTTGACATAGCCAGGCAAGACTAGGCATAAAAGAAACATTTAAACATATTTGTGTTGCTCCAACCATAGCTTACTCTTACCTGGATGTACTGTATTAACAGGGAAAGTTTTTTTGCAACAAGCTTGCAGGTGATGAGCTTTCTCTCGTGTTATCATGAGCTATCATGTGCTATCATAGACAGATAAATTTCTGTCTGTTTCCATCAGAATTTTTTGAAGCTTTTTGAACTTTCCCTCTCTACCTCTCCATTTCTGCCTACTTTCAACGCCCATGTGTCGACACCCCTATTCCTCTCTCAGGAATTTCATCTTAACTCTGAACTGAGCACCTCTGCTTCCCTCCAAGTCTTATCTTCAAGTAAAATCAACTTTTTATTAAATTTAATGGCAGCAATCTTTGTATTTCAAAGAAAGGTCGTCTTTAACCATAACGAATACCATTTCTGCCATGGAGATACAAAATCACTCCTTTGGCCTTCCTGGTCCCAGGTTTAGCTGTATCTTCTGTATCCAGAATTATGAGGTAATTCTAATAAGGGACTTGAGTGGCTAAAATATTCAAGTGCTGTAAATTTAGATGGCTGAACCACAGAGCCCAGGGAAATCCAGGACCGTGTGCTTAGCACCTGCTTTTTTCTTTGACTCCATGGGGAGACCTCACAGGCACTTCAGGGACCCGAGCAGCTGTGTCAGACATACAGAACTCACCAGTAAAATGTCCTAAGCACTGGGGTATTTATAAAAGTCTGACCTCTCTTGAGGCAATGGGACCTCCATCTAGGTCAGATCTACAGCTGTCCTAGAGGTAGGATACTCCTCGACTAGCAGTACCTACGACAGCTGAAGCCTGAGAAAATTCATCCAGAAAATGCAAAACTCAAGTTTGAAACTTTCCACAGCCCAAGGAGCTTAAAATATGTGCATCTAGGAGAGCAGACAGACAGCAGAAAGAAGCGTATTTCTCTTTTGTCCCAGTCTCTGAAGGATTCAGGATTAACATGGCTATTTTACAAATGTCCAATTAGGAAGGAAAAAAGCTATGAAAGAAAACGAGATACCATTATACAGAGGACTGTAAAGAAAAGCACAGTGCATGCAGTGCACCCAGCATAAAATTTAAAAAACTGTAAATATGTGCTGTCCAAGTTCCACACCTATGTTGCTTGCTCCTAAGATCAGCTACAGGACAAAAAGTTACTGCTCTCTAATCAGTATTCATAAGCAAGTGTTCCAACTCTAATTCAGGATCCTGAAAGACTGGAACACTTCTCAGTTCCATCTTTTTAAAATGAGAATGAATTCCGTTTCGTTGTTAGCTTTGATGCATTTCAGGCATTTTTTTCTACACTGGTTGGAAGAAAATTATTTGCTCCAACAAATCTTAATGTCTGTATGTTTTGGGTTTTGTCATTCACTATACTTGGATGACAAACACTTTTTTAAGGAAGCCCCATCATTTTATGAAGGCACATTTAAAAACAACTGTCTCCTGGTTTTAAGACATACTAGAAATGAGTCTTGCTTTTGAATTTACATTATTCAAAACACAACTACCTTGAACGATCCTTTTTGTTGCATGAAGAATTTGGCATAGCGGGTGCAGTGAGAGGGGAAATGCTTTTTTTTCACACAAAATGCAAGTGGCAGGAGCTCTTCATTAACACTCATGCAGAATTTTATTTTGCCGAAAGCAAGGGAGTGTGTATCAGAGAGGAAGATGGGGCACAGAAGGCTAAGAAAATTCATTCCATTTGCTGCAAAGAGAAATTGGCAAGTGAACATCACTCAGCCAGTCTGTAAGGTACTCCATCAACAACAAAATGTAGAGGAAAGAGAAGAATGTGCAGTGGGCCCAAAGTAAGGAGCACTATGTCCCTTGTTCTTTTATCAAGAAATCATGTTACCTGAAAAGGTCTCTTCAGTGTAAAGGATGCAAGGGGAGCCACTTGTGCTATTATAGATCCATTTCCATTGGAAGATCAAAGCAGCAACATAAAAGCAAGTGTCTGCTGAAGTATTTTCTTTTACTTTCAAGGTAAAAGGTAAAAGCTGCTGAATGGAAATCTATCAAAATGTTTTCTTCTGACATGTTGATGGTAATTATCATGACTGATATTAACCTTGTTAAATAGCCATCAGTGTCTGCTGGAAAAGTGCAGTATGGAGTCCTTCCAAACTATCTGTCTCAAGGAAAGATGTCCAATAATGAAAAAGTCAAGTCTTTTGCTTACTGCTAAACACAGATGCATAGACCAACCTCCTTTATACTGGAAGTAGGTTCTGGTCCCGTGCCTACCACTTCATATTTTCCATAGATTAATTTTTTCTCTAATTTTAACCACTCATTGATTAATATTCTATCCAAGTCTGGTATATGGCTGATGTTGACTTATTTTTAAGAGAAGTCTAGCTTTCTCCATTCCCCCCTTTCCTGAGAATGAAGATAGACAACTGTATTTTCAGTTACTCACCTTTAAAGAAGCTGCCTTCATCTCTAACAGCTTTCTCACTTGCTGTCCCCACTTCACAGCTGCAAACTGATGCAAAGAAATCATCACAGCCTAAAGTCTGTGCCTCTCTGCAAAGGCACCATCCAAACACACGTGGCACCTGAGCATAACCCCAAGTTCATGCTGTCTAAAGAACTGAGTAAAATCAAAGCCAAGTGCTCTAGAGCCTCAGCCACAAGCAACTCTCAGGATTCCAGTTTATCCTATTCCTGTCCTAGATTTTGTACCCAATTAAAACCAAGTTACCGCCAGTAGTCTGGGCAGAAGGGACACAGGTCACAGAGTGCTTAATCCTCTCTGTGATAACAAGCCCCGCTAGCGTGTTGCATCAAATTCAGTAAAATGCTAAGAAACCTAAAACCAAACTGGTGTATGATATCAAAACCGCCTTTGGTATGTGATTCATTCAATGCTGATGCATTGTGTTTGGGAACAAAGAGAGCTGGATCGGTATCCCTGGACGAGAAGGAGAAAAGGTGGTGGTGGTGAAGCAGAAGAAGAACTGAAAACGCCTGGGCAGAAAAGCTGAGTCTGGGAAAAGAGAAAGAGAAAAAACACAGAAAGAGGCTACAGTCTGACATTACATGAGGAAACTGGGCAGGAGATTAGGTTGGGACACAGCCAAGAGACAGGCAAGACTGGGAGCCTGGGACTGCTGGCAGAGCTCAGACAGGGAGGGGCAGCACAGATGAAGGACCCCAGGGATGAGTAAGTGAGAAGGAGAAGCGCAAGGAGCAAGAGCAGGGAGAGACCTGGGATGAAAGTGGGTCTGACAGGGCAGGACAAAGCAGATTCTTGAGGAGGGGATGGAATAGTTGTTGCCCAGTGGGTCCTATTCCCTTTCAGAGACTGGATTTCTTACTGTCCCTATGGTGTTAGAAAACACTGTGAAACATCCAGCAAAGCACATCTCATCCCTCTCTAGTTCCCATGGAGAAATAAAGGGAAATAAGGAGAAATACAGCTACTGGGAACAGAGGTCTGTGCAACGGAGCCAACGCTTCCAGACTTGCTGAGGAAACATATCTGTGTGAATGAGGTACTGTATGATTAGAGCTCACCAGCTCCCAGGAAGATATTTTTCAAAAAAACATCATTTCAGGACCAGAAGGTGCATTTGTTCACTTTGAAACAATTGAAGCACTGTCATAGCAGGGGCTTTGGTGGCTCCAAAACTGGAGGGCAAGAAGGCTGACACCAATGGGCTGCCAGGACTCAGGGAGGTGGGGAACAGTCTGGCAGGAAAGACTTCTCTCCACATTTCATGGAAACCAAGATACTCGCCTGGAACCTGTGGATTTCTCCAAATCTTCATTATCTGACAGAAAATGCATGCCTCCTTGCAAAATTTCTACCAGCGTAAAACAAGGGAATCCTGTTTTTTTTGGCTTCTTGACAGAGCTAGTGACTTACACACAAAAATATTATTAAGTGATGGTTATGGAAAAGCAGGGAAAAGTTACAGAGTGTCAGAAAAAGGAGGATTGGCATGAGAGCCCACAAAAAAGAGACTGAAAGTCCAAAGGCAGTTTAGCAGACTCAGTGGAAAACTTCTGATCTTCTTTTTTTTTTTTTCCAAAAACCAGCAGTATTTTTCAGAAAGGTTTTGTCTCTTCTACAGGGGATTGTGTAATGACCAGCAATTACGGTCAGTGTTTCTATTATCCAAGTAATGAGAAACGCCGTGTCACAGATTTATAGCAACAAGGATTTTCGGATCCTCAGTAGAATATAGATGGAAGCAGGATGTGGTGAAGTCCCTTTCCACTGTCAGGATCCTCTTTTCTCATTTGCTCATTGGCAATGGGGCTCCAGCGAGAGTCCTATCAAATGCACTCATAGAGAAAACTTTGCCTATCGTTAATGGCCTTTCCTTTAATCCTGGATTAGACTGTGCACCCAGCAAGTATTCCTCCCCACTTTGTGTGAGTTCCCCCATCATTGAGTTGCTGAAAGGGAAGAATCACCTTCACCTTGGAGGAAAAGTTTTAAAAATAAAGGTCTCACCTGTGTGGTAGAAAGACCTGCCCTTGCCTACTTGCAGTCCAGTCCTACAGACCCTGAATGAGAAACATGTGTTCCTGGGATCCTGAGGCAATCAGAGCCTGCGAGAAGCCTGTTGTAGGTACTCATTGCTCAGGTTACGCACTGTGAATGGATTACTTCAGAAATCTCGTGGGTACACATTATTTTTGAATGCAAAAAGCAGAAAAGAAATGGGGCTTGCTCATCTTTGATTCCACTTTCTGTGAAGACTGGATGTTCCCAGTTTTTCTTTTATTTGTTCAGGATCATGTATTATTTCAATAGTCAGCATCTGGTCTCAAAAGGCCTAACAGAAAGCATTTACAAAAGGCAGCAAATCCCAGAGCACAAATACTGTGGGACTTTGGTACTCTGCAACAGAAAAACATTCCAGCTCATTAAAATATGAGGGAAAGGGAAACCGCGGGCAAGAGCAGAGCCCTGGGTCCCTCCCAAGGCAGAAGATGTAACAACAAAACTACACTTGCAAAATGCCACAAATATACTGCGCAACAAGGTACGACCATCCTGTGTCTTGTGAAAATGACAGTTGACAGATAGCGATTTGGAACAATTTTCCTGTGAGTAATCAGCAGCCACTTAACCATATGGTCGGGCTGTTGCTGTGCCTCCTGCTCAGGGAGAGGCAACTGCTCCGGCAGCTCTGGGAAGGGACCAGGCACCCAGCTCTGGTGTAACGGGAAACGAGCACTGTGCCGGCTGATACTATCAGGCCCTAACTAAAACAGGAGGAGTGTGGAATTTGTGTGTCTCATGCTCTTTTAATCAATGTCTGAATTCGGCAGGAAGGGAAGTGAAAGAAATCATAATTTTCTAATCTTCCTTCATGGTGATTTCGTAAGGTTTAATGGATACGTATTGACAGTCTTTTAAGTATATCCATGTTAATCTTAACTTCCTACAGTCTTGTATTTTATGCAAGTATTTGGTATATGTGCCCCTCTAATTTTGATTCCTTTTCTGAAGAGCAATTGCACCTTTTCATCTTGCCTTATTATACACTTTTATCAAAGCTGAGACATTCACATGGAAAGTAATCCACAAGGAGGAAAGGTTCCTGGGCACTGCAGGTGCCCCACTGGACACAGAAGGTTCAGGTGCATGACCAGATCACTTTAATGTCTTGCTTAGGATTCTGACTCACACTTCAGGACCAAGCACTGAAGGTCTTTTTTTTGAACACAAATTGGTAGCTCATAACAAGACCCCTAGCAGCGAGCACACAAACACGTGCCCAGCAGTATGCAGCAGATTTTGCATATAAATGCTAGAGATAAACAACAGGGAAAAGCTGGGGCAGGAACAAAAGCAAAAGCCTTTACATATAGCTGCAGAAATCATCAATTCCTTTTACACACAACAGCACTGTATGAAATCAGATGTGCAGAGTGCCCCCTCTTCCAGCAGCCTGGTGATTAGAACTTGCTCTCCTGAGGCATGAAAAAGTGTGTGTGTGCCTGAGCCTAAGGGAGGTGTTGAATTTCCTGAGTGAAAGCTATTTAGAGAAAGGTAAGATGTGCCTTCTCTTCAGGCTACGGTTTGAAATGGCCCTTCATAAAGAAATTACAATGCAGGGTCTGAGTCTGTCCTCCTCTCCCACGTGGGCTGATGCTGGTCCCCACCGGCACACGTGCTGGCTGGGCTGGAGGAGCCTCCTTCCCCAGTCCCTGCTCCCCAGTGCTGCCCAGGGAGCTGGGGGGGAATGCCTCTGCAAAGCCAGGCATGTTGGATCTGACCACTAAGGTTTTATTCTGACATTACCCCGTCACCGTAAGCCAGTATTAATACCACTTCCTTAACTGTGTGCCTGATAATGAATTGTTCTAATTTCCCAAGTTACCATGCACTCATTATTGTCCTGTGCTTAGTTACATTAAGTGTCACTTTGAAATTCAGCTGCAAAGGAACTTTTAAGCTCTTTGAAAAAAGGTTAATGATGGGGAGTAGTTTTCTATTTTTAATATTTTGCTGGATCAGCATTTAAGTCAGCATACATTGCTTTGTCTGAATCACACATTTTTGCTAAGCTCAACAAAGAAAAACGGTGGAGTATTGAACTCACAGGTATCTAGGTTTTTAGCACACATGGACACAATTCTTATGTCCTTCCATGTACTCTTAAGTCTGTCAGGCTTGCCTAGATCAGATAGTATTTCTAATCTTTGGTTTTCATCTAAGGTGCATAAATGGAAGCTGAAAAGTAATGATGAAAAATAATTTATTCTCCTGTACTGTTAATGTCAAGTTATTGTGTTTACTATTTTCTTATTCTTCCCTTTAAAATCTTACCTTTTTCATATTACCATTTTTGTCATCTATCTTCATGGGTTTTTACAGTTTTTTTATGTTTTTCTTCTCATGTACGCTAGTTGTAGCCCACTGTTGCAGTCATATGACAGTCCTCAGAAACACTAATATGGGATTTTGACTCTGACATAAGCTAGGCATCATGGACAATTTTCTCTCTTGAATTACATTAGATGAAGAGAACAGCTTTGCTCCTTGACTCCTTCGAAGCAATACAGCTGTGATGCTGTTGACTTCTTCTCCTAGGGTCAACAGGAACCTGACATATTCCACTGGTACTCTCATCTTTTAGAGAGAATTAAAATTCAGCTGCCATTGAAGATTTTTTTGGTATTTGCAGCAAAAGAAGGTACCATAAAGCTGTAGACAAAATTTTAATTCTTTTGAAATCAATGAAGGTTTTACCACTGATTCCCGTGGGACCAGGATTTCACCCTCCCTATTGCAGAAACTGTATTCTGTCCTGGTAACCTTCTCCCTGAAGTTTAAAAGCCTACAGGGAGTTCTGCTGTGTCTAACTAGAAATTGGAAATGGGTAAGGGGAGAATACTAACCTGGAGATCTGACATGTAAGAAGAAGCAAGACCCCTTGCAGAACTCAGTTTTAGGAGTACAAAGCCTTTTGGTGCTTCAGGTCCAGCCTCTGGTTGCCAAAGAGAAACAGGTAACATACATAGAAGAGTCTTTAACGGAGTCTCCATTTGATCACACCACAAAAATCCAGTTTAAACACCACTTGCGAACTTCAATTGCATGTAACTTGAAATTACCCACTTCCAATGAGATAGATAGAGAGACTTTCTAATTTTATCAGCCATAACGTTCCTCCTATAGTAATCTTGTGTCTAGGTAATACTCACATTTTATTCACATTCCATAAAAGTTGTGTGGTAGATGGAGAACATACTGATGAGTCAGTTTATATTGAGCATGAAACCCAAGCAGAACCAAGAGTCAGTATCATCACTGGGCTAGTTTGTTCTAGGGGCAGATTCCCTCAGAGGATGTCATTATAGTTTTTAGTGTTTCTTGAAGCTTCTGCAAAGGCTTCTTGGAATAGTAGGTATCTAGTTATCACACTTGGTCCTGAAACTTAAATAAAATGTGCCATATTCTAATGATAGTCATCCTTACATTTTTTTTCTGGAATTAATTCTGTATTAATCTTTTATTTCCTAGAAATAAAATTCACAATCTTTTTTCACTATAAATAGAGGTAAAAAGGTGGAGGTGAAAACCAGCTACAGAAATTTGCAGCAGCCTATGGCAGATATAAAAGTCCTGAATTAAGTCTCTGCAATCCAGTATATTATTGCTCAGAAAGTTTCTAGAAGAATACTGGCAGGTTTAGAAATCAAACTTTTTCAGAAAATAAATTAGATTTTATTTTTTTAAAAAAGAATTTTGATAATTCTTAATTCTTTTTGACAAAGAAAAACTTCAGTTTTTTTCTTTTGGGAACAAGGGATATCAAACTGAGGTAATGTTCAGTATTTTTTGCAGGGTATTTCAAAATTCAAGACACAAACTAATTGAAATAGAATATCGCATAGAATGTAAGCTATGTTTAGGAAAGTTTCTAACTAGCTCCACTATGTAATCTCAATAGTTACAAAACTCCAACTCTTAAAATTATTTTTTGTATTTAGCATGCTGCGATTCAATTGCTTAGTTTATTGCTTAGCAATGTTAGCAATGGTCCACAGGTTCCATAAGCACCTACGCTTTTGAAAAAATAAGCTCCTTTTCTGCATTTCACTCCTTCAAGCTCCTTCTCAGCTAGCTGATTACTGTAATAACTTGGCCCCGTGTTATGGCAAATTTGCCCTCAGGCTAGTCCTATTAAATTACAATTTCGGGAGCTGTGTTACACAAAAGCCTACAACAAACACAGGGAAAAGGTCTAGTATTAGATCGAGTCATCAGCTAAACTATTTATTTAGAATGTGCACGGGAATAGCTCAACAGCCCTTCAAGTATTTTGGGTGTGTATAATTTTTTCTTTTTTTTTTTTTTTAATCTGTGAAAGAGAACTAGAATGTAATGAAAGGAAGGTTAGAAACAGTGTTCTTATCCCCTAAAGACTTATTGGTTATTTACGCACCAAAAGCTAGTATTTGTATTGTGGTTTGTATTCTGTAAAGTATCTGCTAGGTATGCCACCCAAATTTGCTGTGCTGTTGACCTTAGTTAGATGAACGCAGCCTCAGCCCAAGCTGACCTGACAGAGAACCAAACTCCTGTTACCAACATATTAAGTATTAAGGGGGGAAATATTTAGGATGCCAACATTTGCCTTTGGGGACCTGTTCCTCTGCAAGCTTGTCACTGTTCACATTTGATCCTCACAGAATGGTTTGCTGCTAAACACCTTTCCATTTAAGCCATTTTCTATTTTACAGGGAACTTAGGACGACAGAAGGGAAAAAAAAGCTTTTAGTTGTAGAGCAAATCAGAAAATCTCTTGATTGTTCAGCCTATATGGAGTAAACAGAAAAATAACAAATGCAAGACTTACTTACACTTAGTAGTCTGTATCAAAGATAAGTGAGACTTACAGCTAAGAGGGGTTCAGGATTTGGGGACCTGGAAGAAGTAAAGAATGACAGAAATAAAAAATACAGATCTGGACATTCAGTTCTCAGATCAGTGTTTTGAAATAAGGCTAAACTCATTGAATTAGCCACTTAATTAAATGAATTGAAATACTGAAATGAACTTCCTGCTGTAATAGATTTTGTAATAGTTTCATTAGAAATAGCTTCATCTTTGCTCTGTTTGAGGCTTTTATGCAGTTGATTGGTTAGCGAATTCAGCTTTGCAGTTTAACAGTAAATATCTGTAGCGGCCTTCATGATTTGATGGCCAAAGAATTCAGTGCTAATTTACTATGAGACCGAAAAAGACTCTTGGCAGTTGCTATGGCTGAGTTGTATAAATATAGGGACTAACATCAATACAAGAACAGCTGTAGCGGTACAGAAGACCTAGTCCTGCCAGGCACTTCAGACTGGCTGACAAAATGTGTTCCACCAAGATAACTGATGACCAGACCCAAAATCCTCTAAACTGAATGAAAAACCTCCTAACGTCATTAGGAAATCCTGAATCGGGATCTTTGTTTCACTATTAAATTTCAGGCAATGGCTGTGGTCTGTCCCATAGCAGAAGGCACTAATTCTTGGTAAACACTGAATTTTTTCATTGTGACCATCTTTGTTCAGGATTCAGTCTGCCTAGATTTTAGCTCAACCAAATAGTATTTAGCAAAAAATACAGTTTTGGTTAAATTAGTTCTGTCCTATTCTTCTACTTGTTTGCAAGTACATAGCTAGTATCATCTAAACCCACAGTAACATTTATCAGCAAAACCTGCTCTACTGAGAGTTATGATCTCCCTTTCTGTGACGGTTATTGTTGCTAGCAATTTCTGAGTATTTCTCATGACTGTTTTAGAAATATTCATCCAGGAATCCATCATCCTTGCTCATATCCCACATCATTTGCCCTCCTCTGGAACTGTATCCAATTTTTAAAAGAAAAACATTTGTGCTATTGAAAACTGTTTCACCAAATATAAATACAACAATGGAGTTACTCAACTGAATCGGGGGGAAAAAAATCACAGTAATGTTGTAGGTTATTTTGGGGGAAGATCATGACACTTTAAAAATGAAATCTCATTTGGTATCCTAGAAAAAATGAGTCCATTGCCCTGCAGAGAAAATAAACCAAAAGAAGAGCTTTGAGAATATACCTCTCTCTGTTGTTTGCAAAATCAAAATAAGAGTTAAAATAAGAATAAGGGGACAGCCACTGTACGACAGTTCTTGGTCACATATAAAACTCAATTTTACATGGTCTGCTGCCACAGAAAACAAATTATTAGCGGATTATTTATCACTGTAGAAAATCATTAACAAACTCAGGATGTGTAAGTGGTAGCAAAATACAGTATGTTACCCTACTAAATCTACTTCAAGAGAAGAATATAACAGTCTGATTTTTCCAATACTTTTATATCCCCAGAGAAAATGAAATTTTATCAAGGCTCCTTCACTCACTGGTCTATCATTTTGGAAATGGCACTTTCTAACTGATTGCAAATATTAAGCAGAAAATACATGACAAGTGCCAAAATATTTTAATACATCATATCAGAGATGTAGATAAATGAGGGAATTCTGACAAGTGAAAACACTCAAAAAACTGGCAAGATAATGAAAAAGAGAAAGAAAATGGTCCAGAGGTTAAAGTACTGAGCTGTTATTTTCTGTTCTCAGCTCACAGTCTCACAGACTCCTTGTTTGACCTTTAGCAAACAGGTTTCTCATCAGCTTTCCCAGGCACTAGACCAGACCTTGAATGCCTCAGCTCTCCCTCCATAAAAGACAGGCAACCCTTCCCCAGAATGCAATTGTGATGATGTATTGTGAGAGGTTTAGCCACTGTGGTGATAAGCACCGTACAAAACCAAACTATGTTGAGACAAAATTTGTATTGTCGGTCACCAAACTGCTAGGAGGCATTTTTCAAAGTGACAATTTCATATTATTTATTATAAAGAAGGGAAATTTTTACTTCTCTTTTCAGTTAGCAAATAAAGCTATAGTATCATAAGCATCGACAGCTTAGAAATAAGACAGCTAAGAGTAAACGTGTAGACTCTGAGTGATGCCACGTGGTGCTAAGATTCATGTTCCAACCTCTTCCTTTGGCACCCATGTGCACTGAGGAGGAATGCGGCTCCAAGAAAGCGGCTTGTGCCAGAGCTGGAGACGAAGACAGACAGGCTGGAGAAAAGACTCGCTTCGAAGGGACTTGGCACACTATTATTTCTGTCCTATGTCGACTCCTATTTATACAAAACAAACAAAATGATGTGCTGCTTAATAAACAGACCTGTTGAGTTCATTGTCAAAGGATGCCGCCAGTGCTAAAGTTACATGGGTACCACGGTGAAGAAATAGATGAAAGAAAACCACTGAAAACACAGAAAACATGTCAAAATGTCCGAGAGCTGAAATAGCAGCAAACTGGGAAAGGATGACACCTGCTTGCCCAGTTCTTGTTTTTCCCTTGGCATTAATTTATGGTACCACTGGGGACGCAAAAGTGACTTCAAAAGACCTTTGGATGGACCGGTTCAAGCCTTTCTTAAGGCATTTCAGAATAAACCTTCCAGGACACACACACACACTTTCTTGTTGCCAAGACCTAAACGACCTCTGGCTCCAAGGAGAGCATTCAAGGTGCTATGCTTAGGCTGCACCACCAAGGCCAGGAGCTTCAGTAGATACCTTCATCCGCATTGACTGGCATCCTACTCTTTCTCCTCTAATACAGGCAGTCCCCATTTCCGAAGTCAGCCTCTCCTTAGAAATAAAGACACAATTTTTACTATTTTTTTTTATCAGTGGAAACAGCCTTTATTTTGGAACAAGTATGATCATCTGGTGAGGAAAATTTCCTTGTCACAGAGAAAAACATCGCCATGTAACAGAACAACTGCACATCTCACACATTACTTCTTGAGTTGTATTTCTCCAGGGCATCAGCTTTACCTCAGGAGGGAAGATAACAAATATATGACCTAAACCCATAGATGGTACTTACTAAGCAAATGACTGATACTGCCATCAGTTCACAAATGGGAGGAATAGTAGAGAACTACAAGGAAAAAGATGTATAGCCATCAGAAACACAAGGTCTTGCAGTTCATTGTGTATGTGTTCACTCGTGTATGAGTGTAGCTCAGCCTACCCTATAGAAAAAATGGCACATTTTGATCAGGAGAAGCTGCACCTTTGGATTGAAACGTGCTTCAGCTCCAAGATGAACATTTTAATAGGAGGTATTTGCTACAGATAAACGATGCAGACTGCAGTTTAATTACACAATATTTCATAGTGAACGTCTCTCTTAATTCCACCAGAGTACAATAATGCTAATTCGAGCCCTGACCCGATGGTGTGTTCAGAAAAGCTGCCAGTCTTAGGCTATGCCTCCAGGGGCACCTGAGTGCCACGCTGCCTGCGCAGGCACTGGTGTGTGCAAGGGCAGGAGAGAGTTTGGACAGGGCAGCGTCTCCAGGGGGAAAGGCCACCTGTGTCACCCATGGAGCTCAGCGGCATGGCCGGCTCCTTATTGCAAAGGCTCAGCCTCTCACCTCTGGCCAGGGCTTCAGTGCAAGGTATGCACAGGGCTGTGAATTCCTTGGACCTTCTCTGCTCTGTGTCCAGAGGAAGGACTGGAGACTATTTCATCTTTTAGGGCTAAACACCTGCGTGATCACAAAAATTAAACCAGTCTTAAAAAAACCCCAATGACCACTAACGTTAGAGCAGAGAGCTATGGCATAGATCAGATTCACACTGAGTGAGTTTTTTTCTTTTTTTTTCTTTTTTTTTTATTTCCTCTACAAGGCTCTGATGATGACATCGTTCAGCATTACCTGTTTGTGTCAGCTGGCAAGGACTGCTCAATCAGTTGTAATGTTTCATAAAGGTATTAAAAAAACCCTAAATAATTTGTCTCTTGATTTGTAAATGTTGCCAAATACAGCATCTCTCACGTCTGTCTCTGCACACGCACATTCTGAGTCTATGAAGAGACTTGAGAAGTGTTAAAAAAAGGCCTGCAGACCTTTCTTTCACATTACGTTTATTCTGCATCTTCTCAAGGCAAAAACAAGCACATGTTCTCTACCAGCTGGGGCACACTGTGTTAATTTTGACAGAGCAAATAGATCCAGACAAAGCTGTAAACATGCACAAGCACTACCCAAGGTTCAGAGGAATGAATGCAGACACCTTGGTATGAGCACCATAGCAACAACCTCCATTAAATCTTTTTAACCCTATCTTAAAGATATAAAGAAGGAGAGGAAAACTCTTAAAGCATTTGAAAAGTGAAAGACAAAGTGAAGTTCAATTTAACAATGCTGTTTACCTCTTTCCTTTCACCTGTAGAGAGGAATCCTTTTAAATGGAAAATAGATTTATTTTTCAGTCTTCTTAATGGCATTAAAGTATTTAGCTGTCTCTTTGGGGAAAAAATAGAGGAACTGGAATTGTTGCTGCTCATTGACGTTGATTTTGCTTCCCAAAAGGCAAAATGAGAGCGGACAAAAGAACAACAGAAAGGCTCAGTTCTTGCTCAGATCTGGTAAATCTCAGACTAGGGGAGCAGTAGAGAACTGCATTCACTGCCTCTTGGTGCTGTTGCTAAAGATACCTGGGCTTTTTCTTTTTTACTTTTTCTTCTTTTTCTCCTTTCTTTTTTTTTCCCTTGGTTTTCTTCTTCTCCTATTTTTCATTCTCCTTCCTTCCTTCCTTCCTTCCTTCCTTCCTTCCTTCCTTCCTTCCTTCC
>VZSZ01003206.1:87970-124384 GCA_013398815.1 Ibidorhyncha struthersii | reverse complement strand
CCTTCCTTCCTTCCTTCCTCCCTCCCTCCCTCCCTCCCTTTCTTCCTTCCTTTGTTCCTCCTTCCCTTTCCCTTTCTTTCTTTTCCTCTTCCTTTCTCTTTCTCTCTCTCCTTTTTCTTCCCTTCTTTCCCTAGCAGACACCAAGAGGAGATGGATGCTGCACCCAGGGAAGGGCGCAGGGAAGGGACAGTATGCGAAAGAGGGACGATACAGGTGAGCAGAGTCCTGGGGCAGGCCGGGTCGCAGGTCGTGGTAGGCACAGCCTCAGATGCCCTCTCCCTGCTTCAGTCTTCACCAAGGAGCAGAGCGACAATGGGGGGATGCAGCACAGTGGGGATCCCCAAACAGCCCCCAGAGATGGGCTCCCTCCTGTCGGTCCACCTGCCTTCTTCACACCACCTGAAAAATTATGGACCAAGGGAAGGAACCGAGACGGAAGCAACCTGTTTTCTCAGTCTGTCTACCAGTTAAGTCTAAATCAAAGCTTGATTTCTTTTTCATGTTGTCTTCTAGGTAACTTTTGATCTCAGTAGTAGCAGTAGGCCTTTTGTTTTGTTTTCACAAGTTCAGAGTTTTATACTGCTTGCAAAAACATTTATATAATAGGAACTCGGACTTTGGCCATCTTGAGTTTTAAGCCTCTGTACGTCTTCTGTTCCCGGTAACCCTTTGTACCTCTTTTTGGTAATATGCAGAGCCCAGCAGTCGTGATCTGAAATGCAATGCAAATAACTAAAGCTGGTGCCTTCCCCTATCGCCCTGTTAGTGAGCCCTGCCCATAGCACGGGACGAGGAATACAGCCCTGAACAGCAATCCCAGGGGAGCAGAGAGACACATTTTTAATCAAAACACTTGAAGTTTGACCAAAATGCTACTTTTGTGATTTTGTGGAAACAAATCAAAATTTCCTTCAAGAAAAAGCAACCAGAATGGTTATTTTCCAATCTACTACAATCAACAGTTATGATTATAGCAATTTGAATATCATTATTTCATGCTATTAATAACAACAGCGCTTCAGACAAAACATGAAGTGGCTAATTCGAGACAATGTGAGCGATAACTCTGAACCCAGCGCTTATTCCTGACTTAGGGCTTGCTCTGCTAGACCAAGAAATTCATTGGTGTTCCAGAACTACCATCTGAAACAGAGCTTCATGAGGGCTGCATCCAGACACATCTTTCTAAACCTTTTATACTCTCTGCATGCAGACTGCAGCGCTTCCTGATGAGGCTATCCGTACTTGTGCGAATTTTAGATCTGACATTATATCCTTTTAACCTCGCAGCAGCTTGAACAGGTTTCTATTCACTGAAAAGAAAGAAGCTCTCATCCCATGCCTCTATCTGTCTCTACACAAGTTTCACTGAAATAGTAGTGGTAGAATTGGCTTGATAGCCCTTAATTCCATACTAACTTCTTCACACTCACCTTTTTTTAAAAAGTGATTAGCTTCATAATGGCATACAAACTAAAGCACTTTTGGAATGTACGGTATTTTCAAGTAATAATTAAATTATGTCAGTAACAAGGATGCTCTTTTTAATGACCAGTCTGTGCTATCTGAAGTGAAAGAGTTTCAGACCTTCATTCAAATCACTGCATGCTCAAGAAAATACTTTTCTTATTGCCTTCTTTCTCCCTCCACTGCTCTCATGGCCTTTGTGTTTAGGGCACTTGCGAAATAGTGTCAGCTGCTCTTCACTCCTCATTGGGAAGGGATGGCATCACCTACTCATAACTGAGGTTTGTGGGATAAATGCTACATGATAGCACTTGCTGGAAAGACCACTCTCTATTTCCTTGAATCTATTTATTACCTGCTTCATTCCCCCTCTATTAAATGGGAGTAGCAATACTTCTTTACCATGTTTTTTTCAAAACAAATACTGGAGGAATGGAAGTAATGTGAAGGCCGTATTACTGAAACACAAAGAATTCCTTTTCAAAGATTAAAAAACACTCAAAGTAAATGAAAGGAGGAGATGCAAATTACACTTTGATGTACGTGCCCACAGTGTGCCAGTATGAGACCGGTAATTGTCATTCCGCCTGCAATTCTCCATACGCTGGAAGGCTGCTCGGTATTACCAGAGAGTCCAAATGCAAAGGAGTATTTAGAATCATTCAGTTTAACTGCGGTGGGAATCAAATGAAATTAAAATTCTCTCTTCAATGAGAGAGTATACAAGGATGAATAGAGCAGAAATGGATTTCAGGTCTAAGAATTCGTTTCCAGTTACAATATGGAAATCACACACAGATGTATTTATTTCTCCTGTTTATATGTTTACGCTAAAGCAAAAAGAGAAATTAAAAAAAAAAACCAACAAGCAATGGAGCAGAAACATATGAATCATCAAGAGAGCTTCAAGGAGTACCAATTAGGATACATCTGTTAACATCAATGGATCTGTGCTCAAGATCTGTCGCCAAGTGAAAATTTCACAGATGTGTAATATAACACCACTGTTTCCTAAAGTACATATGCACACTTAGCTTGCTGGTTATTTAATTCAAGCCTCGGGAAGAACTAAGAAAAAAAACAACCCATAAAATTTCCTCTTGGGACTGATGGCAAGATATGATCAACACTTTTAATTTCTGTTACACAGTTGCATGGCACATGAGTAAGTACTTGTGTTTCAGCCCACTGCAGCAGCAGTTCCTGGGCACAATGGCATCATCTTCAACAACAAGAATTAGCAGATTTCTTATGTCAGCAATACAGTCGTGCACTCCCAGGCAAATATATCTCCAAGACAGCTTTTTAGGCTCTGTAGATATTAACTGTCATGAAAGGAGTCTAAAGATTTGTTGGTGTTCATTTTGATTAACACAATCTGCAGCGATAAAACCAAGGCTCTCGCCCGCAGCACAGCGACTTACAGCTGAGCACGGCAGTGTCCTGAGAGCATTGGCCTCATAATACCCTTTGGTCTCCTGTGAAGGGTCCGCACAGAACTGCCCCAGGGCTCAGCCCCAGTCCTTGCTCAGAGTGGCTGGAGAAGGAGCACAAGCTGTGGGTACGCAAACTGGCACCCACTGCTCAATACAGTAAATGAATTGCTTTCATCGAAGACGTGTTTCTCAGTGTGACAGTGCCAGAATGTAACTGCTCACCAGAAATGTTTCATTCATTCAAAGATTTTATGACAGTTAGGAAGCGACAGTCTAAAGTATTACTTAACATCACCAGGCAAAGAGCAAAGGGCTTACTCTGCGTCCCTTCAGACTGTCCGCACCAAAGGTCCCCAACGAGTCCAGCGCTGAGCCCGGGTGACTCCATTGCCTCACCTTTCTTCCCCCGTTAATTTGTGGTGGCAGTTTTAGCCCCTGAAATTTTGAGTCATTTGAATGATTTGATGTTCAGACTTTAGACAATTATATTAAGGATTCTAGAGAATTAAGACAGTGTAAAGGCTACCTCTGCGGCAGTAACAGCATCATAACTCAGCTGGGTTTGAGGGAATACCTCTGTTTTCCAGCTTATGTTGCCTTCATTCATATAAGCAGGGGAGGGCTCTCATGTTGCATCTTCACATGATTTCTAGGGCTGTTTTTTATATATTTGACTGTTTCCTGAGGATGAAACATTAAAAGACCTTTTTTAGAAAAAAACACTTACCTTGTAAAGCCCTGCTGGCCTATCAGGAAGGCATTAGAAAGAAAAAAAAACCAACATCAAATCTCTTAAATAACAAAAAGCACCTATATGTTTTGATTCCTCTAGCAACTGTGATCTGTGTCAGTCGGCTACCCCCCCATCAGCCCAGCCCCGCAGCTGACCACATCCAGCGTGCTGGTCTGCGAGCAGCACACAGCTGTACAGCCTCAACTGAGCCACCTCCATCAAATTTCTAGATGATAAACATGTTTCAGGATAAATAAGACACCAAGCTGTGGAGCCCCAGTGAGACGGGACTACTTTGGGATCATCCGCACATAATTACCGATAAACATTTAGGTAACTGTGGAAAATAAAGGTTCAAGGCGTATTAGATGTAGGTGCCTTTAGAATAAGACTGTAGTGGAGAAGAATTCATTGAGGATCACATTTCGGATATTGGATAAATACATACCTTATTATTAGTATTAATACAAGGTCCCAAGATTGTGGATTTAGCCTTAAATGACTGGTTTAAAATGACCAAGTCTTTTATCCAAGTGTTTTGCAACATGTTTTGCCACTATTAAAAAAGGGCTTATTTTCATAAATTTGAGGAAAAGGGAAACACAAGATTTTCAGACATTTAGAAGGATTAAGCAAAAGAGGAAAAAGGAAAGTGGAAACAAACCAGACTAAATGTTTTTATTTCCAGTTTTGTTTATTATGTGTTAAACACGTTTGGTTTTGAAATGAAAGCCATTTCTTCATTAAAAATACTGACCAGCTCTAATCACATGTTTGTTTGAAATTGTTCCCCTGGCAACTGTAGCCAGAAGCTGAAAAGATCTTCTGTTTTTGTTTGAAGACTTGGATGCTGAATAGCTCCTCTGCTTTGCCCAAGTATACTAGCTAGTCTAATAAAATATAGTTCTCTCTCCTAACCATGATGTCTGGCACTCAGTATCTTTTCTATAAAGAGGTTCTGAGACCCACAATGAAAATGCACGTCTGCTTTGCAGAAGTCACACACAGCAGAAAAGTCCAAGAGAAGGAGAAATAGATTTTTATCTGAGTATGTTTTCCTACTTGGTAGCATAGAGTCAAATTTCCCACTTCTTCCTCTTTATTTTAATTTAGTAACAAAGCAGTTAAGAGTTATTCGAAAGACAACCTATCCCGCCTGTTGTTAAGTGTTCGATGAACCATCCTAGGGGAGTGCCTGTACCTGTCTCTCAGTCATGGGGAAAGCCATGACATTTAGTTTTGATTAGACACTGTGACATTTAGATGATCAAAATAAAGCAAAACAAATTGCAGCACGTACCCTGTGCACAGAGCGCACTTTGACAGCCAGAACATGCTAGCAGGATTTTGTGCCACACTGAATTACTCTCTAGTCTGACGCGATGCTGAATCACCGTGTGCTGGGGTTGTACTAACCAAACCCTGACATCCTTATTCGTGTAAATAGTATTATTGCATTTAAGGAACTATTCATATGCATAAAAATTGGAGGAGCCAGGAAGATGCTTGGTCATTTCTGCAGGGTTTCTTTTTCTCCCCCAAATTTATAGAGCTTTTCTTATCATAATTTTCTTATCACGTGTTCTTGGCAAATATTGGCAGAGTCTAGTTGGAGGTCAGTAACAAGTGGTGTCCCTCAAGGGTCAGTACTGGGTCCAGTCCTGTTCAATATATTCATCGATGATCTGGACGAAGGGGTAGAGTGTACCATCAGCAAGTTTGCTGATGACACTAAACTGGGAGGAGTGGCTGACACGCCAGAAGGCTGTGCTGCCTTACAGCATGACCTGGACAGGCTGGAGAGTTGGGCAGAGAGGAACTTAATGAAATTCAACAAGGGTAAATGTAGGGTACTGCATCTGGGGAGGAATAACCCCATGCATCAGTACAGGTTGGGGGCCGACCTCCTGGAGAGCAGCTCTGTGGAAAGGGACCTGGGAGTCCTGGTGGACAACAGGATGACCATGAGCCAGCAATGTGCCCTGGCAGCCAAGAGGGCCAATGGCATCCTGGGGTGCATCAAAAGGAGTGTGGCCAGCAGGTCGAGGGAGGTCATCCTCCCCCTCTACTCTGCCCTGGTGAGGCCGCATCTGGAATACTGCGTCCAGTTCTGGGCTCCCCAGTTCAAGAAGGACAGGGATCTGCTGGAGAGGGTCCAGCAAAGGGCTACAAAGATGATTAGGGGATTGGAACATCTTTCATATGAGGAGAGGCTGAGGGATTTGGGTCTCTTTAGTCTGGAGAAAAGAAGATTGAGGGGGGGATCTTGTTAATGCTTTCAAATACTTGAAGGGAGGATGTCAGGGGGATGGGAGCAGTCTTTTTTCAGTGGTGCCCATTGATAGGATGAGGGGTAATGGGCACAAACTTGAACATAGGAAGTTCCATCTTAACATGAGGAGGAACTTCTTTACTTTGAGGGTGGTGGAGCACTGGAACAGGCTGCCCAGAGAGGTTGTGGAGTCTCCCACTCTGGAGACATTCAAAACCCGCCTGGACGGTGTCCTGTGCAACCTGTTGTAGGTGACCCTGCTCTGGCGGGGGGGTTGGACTAGATGATCTCCAGAGGTCCCTTCCAACCCTGACGATTCTGTGATTCTGTGATTATTTCCAAATGCTAAAAGTGCTCTCTTCATACACTTCAATTAGGAAGAAAACCTCTCAAACACACACACAAAGGCAGCAATGAAATTATTCTCAGAATAAAGTCATTTTGTAATCTCATTTTATTCATTCCACAGTCTGGCTTGGTATCAGAAATTAACTTCACTCTTGACAGCAACATGCAAGATGCTTGTCAGCACACGCTCCATTAGCATTACAGTTTCCTGCTTTGCATCAAAAGCCTACAGGAAATTTGCTGAACCCGCAGTTTTTCTGTGCCTGGTTTGGAAGAGACGGAGAGCTCATGAACCCTCTCTCCCCCACTGCAGTGCTCTTCAGGAGCCAATGCTCATGAGAGACCATGGTGCACATTCAACAGCTGACTGCGAACCTGACTTATTCCACTCTTGGTACTACTCTTCCATTGCGTTATTCGCAAGTGAAATGCAGTGCACTGAGGTTTCCATCCTCAGAGCTTTATTCATCCACCACTGGGATTCACACAGGCTTCCTGGTTTAACTCACTCATGACAGAAAAGTAAATCTGGATGAAAGGAGTTGACAAAGAAGCCTGGAGCCTTCCTTAGCTGTTTGGCTCCCAGTGCATGTGACAAATTGTGACATCTCCATGCAACAAGGCAGAGAGAGATTCTAGAAGGTAAGGTAGGAGCTGACCTGTAAGGAATCAGTTCATCCCTGGTGTTTCGTGAGGGTGTTGAGCAGAGATGGAAGAAAAGGGATTGGACAACTGATGTCCTCACTGGAGGCAGAAGGCCACAAAGATGATCGGAGGGCTGGAGCACCTTTCCCACAAGGACAGGCTGAGAGAGCTGGGGTTCAGCCTAGGGAACAGAAGGCTCTGGGAAGTTGGAGAGGGACTTTTTATAAGGGCACGTAGTGATTGGACGAGGGGGAATGGCTGCAAACTGGAAGAGGGTAGATTTAGAATAGATATTAGGAAGAATTTTTTCACTACTGAGGGTGGTGAGGCACTGGAACAGGTTGCCCAGCGAAGCTGTGGATATCCCATCCCTGGAACGGCTCAAGGCCAGGCTGGATGGGGCTTTGAGCAACCTGGTTTAGTGGGAGGTGTCCCTGCCCATGGCAGGGGGGGTGGAACTAGATCTTTAAGGTTGCTTCCAACCTAAACCATTCTATGATATGGGTCCAAGCTTTAAGCAGCTTCTTAGCGCTGATGCAATTGTGACTACATGCAGAAGTAAAAGATTGTAAAGTAACCCTGTATTTATATGTTTAACATCTCTAGTAGACCCCATTTAAAAAGGAAAAAAAAGTGACCCCCCCAGGCTTCTCCTCTTAAACTGAGAGCACAGACGGTTTCTAGGATGTTGCTGCCATCACTAGCTCTTGCACTCTCTTCACACCAGGAGAACCCCAGAATTCCAGTTCTGCTGCCGCTATCTGGGTCAACTGGAGCTCTTTGAGATCAACATGGTACTGTTACAGCTGAGAGGTCTTAACTGCAGAAACAGCTTTTCACTACCATCACTGTCTGAGCCTAGTGGCTTTAGCCTTCCTTCTGCAACATGCTGGTCTTCCACGTGTGGAACTCAGGACCTCATTTGGCCTGGTATCTCTGCAACCAGGAACATATTCCACAAAAACTACTATATCCATTCAAAAAGACAATCATGTTAAGAGCATCCTGACTTGCCATACAAATAATATCAGAAGTTAGCACACAGAATTGTGAATCTCACATTTGTATAAGCTGAATTGGCTAGATGCAGCTTTTCCTCTACTGTGAAAGAAGAGCTGCATTATTCCAGATCTTGTTTGAAGGCTTGTATCTGTGTATAAGGCTGCAGAAATTATACTGATGGATTCTGTGGTAATCCTGGTATTTTTCATTTTTTTTAAACACATTTTACACAGCACAACTTTTAAGTGAATGTCCTTGAAAGCAAGAATCATTTCTCCCCTCCCTTTCCACAGAATCCCATGACTTGCTTTATGCTGTAGTATCCTTGCAACAAAATGGACCGTCACATACTCTTTGGGATGATGGTACAACAGCCTCTCTCTAGAACTTTCCTCTCTGCAGGTATGAGCTAAAGATGTGACTTCAGGACTTGGGTTACTTGTGATTTCCTTTCTACTGTACTACGACTGCTAATAACTATGGATTATTTTATTGGAACTTGGAAGATGTTCCATTTCTTTTTGCTAATGACCAGGAAGATGAGAGTATTCTTATTATGTCTGTGAAGAATGCCAAACTGAGAAAGGCAACAAGCACACTGAAGGACAAGATCAAAATTTAGAAGAGTTTTAACCAGCCAAATGACTGGTCTGAAGAGAACAGGTCATAATGTTGTTAAGGATATGCGGAGAGTGTGGTGCTGAGAATGGCACGCCGATGAATCAGAGACATGGTTAGCAACGTTACCCTGTTGTAAAAAACTATGGGGAAGGGGGGAAATATTGTACATTATTTATATTAAGTTGATGAACTATCAGTATAGGATAGACTCTTCTGAACACTCCAAGTCTCCTGTACTTCTCTACCGCCAGTGGGACTGTGCATTAGCTGGGCAGGAGGGTAAAGGGGGGCTTGGGTGGCACTTTCCTTGAAAGGTGCATGCAGAAAAGCTGTGTTCAGTATCCCACCAAGACAGACTTGGCCACGGGCAACTCACCAGCTAACTACAAAGATACTCAGTGTTCAGCAAACCATCGTCTAACCATACAACTACAGGAAAAATAAAAATAATAAAAAAGAAGGTAGGTATTCACGTGGGTTTGAACCAGTCAGGGAGCATCACAATTTCTAACATATTCATTCTGGAAAATAAAAAAGGGGTTTAGGAAGGAAACTTGGGACAGAGAAAGGACTCGAGCCCAATCTCCCAGCTTTGAGGACAGAAATACGGCTTTTTCTCTATTCCCAGGTGAAAAGCAGACATCAAAGAGACAAATCTTTTCATAGGGAAAAAGTATGGTTTTCTGTGAGAAAAACGTAACATACTTTTTGAAAAAAATTTTTAAAAGGACTTTTAATTAAAGCTGTCATTCAATTAGTCTGTTCCTTCTCATTTGAGAAACTGCAGGCATGGGAACATTTAATCATTACATAGCAGTTGTAAAAAAGAAGATACTGCATATTGAAGATTTTGAGAATTTTTGCTCATTAGCAGAATCGGTTAAAAATATTACAAGAAAGAATAGGGTGGATTCCTATTATTTTAGCCAACTTGAAGACCTAAAGCAGTAAACTGTCAAAGACAACTTCTAATTCCTGGTATCTCCTCAGTAGTCTCCAAGACATAAGGATGGGAAGGCAGAGACCCCTTTGAAAGAGATCACTTTCAGTAATGCAGCCCTGAATTACCCGGTTTCTACAGTATACAAAGAGCAATGACAAACATACTCCTGTGTGTGCAAATGCATAAAGGCCAATTTGCAGATACAGCCAACGATGGTAATTTTAGAGCGATGAATTACTACCAGTGATCAACAGCAAATGAATAAAAGTCTGCTGGCAGACATGACCAGATTTAATTACTAGTGATGGTCAAGCCATAATCAGAACAAAAATATATTGGAAAAATCTGTCAAACAATTATATATTTATTCCAATTAATAAAGACATTGCACATCTATCCACTCAAAATATTTTCTAATGGCCTTTCAATTTATACTCCTGAAAGTAATTTTTTGCTCCTTCTGAAACACTCTGCATAGGGATATTTTTGTTCATTTGAGTAACTACAAAACCATTCACATGCTGTAACCAGATGTCATTCTCCACTACACAAAATCAAGGACTAAAGTCTAACACCAGTGCTCAAACTTACCAAGTTCTGCCCTCAGATTCTGAGTGCTATTTTGGCTTGGAATGATACCTACCACTTCCAGATCTTAATTTATTTTCTTATTCAGCTATCGTCCTTCAAACAAAAGTGGTTGAAAATACACAGCCTCTTTTCTTCAGGTAGCTTCTCTGGCATAATCGAAGAAGATGGCCCAAAGAAGCCGACTTTTTCAAAACAGAATTCTTCCCTGCACATATAACCAAATGTCTGTCTCCTGCTCTCCAGAGGAATGTTCTGAACCTTGGGGAAAACAAATTGCTTTTGGTCAACGTGGCTTTCAAGCTTCTTGATACAGCTGAGGCGGGAAAAATAACTAGCGGTTTTATATGTCAACAAGCACAGACTGCTCAAATACAGAGATGGGCATTATCAGCTCTCATTAAATGGACCGTTTATATCACAGCTTGTCTGCAACACCAAGGCAAACGGTGAGCATACTGTATAGTGTTTCACAAGTGTTGAGCCTGACCTTCCCTGCCTTGTTCCCTGTGAATGACAAGAAAACAAATGGAAAGAGAGCACTGAAGACCTGAGCTGGTGGCCTTTGCCAGCCATTTTGCAGAAGAGGACTTGAGTGGAGAAGCAGAAGGTGGCAAAGGCTGGATCTCACCTGGAGCACTCAGCCAAGAGGCTAATGTTCATCACTTGCAAGATGCTGCTCAGCTGGAACAAGTGTTGGTATGAACTCTCATACAGCTCTCAACAGCCTGTGACAATATAGCTTCTATAATTCAGTAAGGAAAATAATCTTTATGCTGGTACACCTATGCCTGTACCAGACATATCGGCACAGCAGCGAAACATTTCAGCATAGTGCAGGCAGGAACTGGGTCAGCTGAGTGAGGGGATTTGGAGTTGGGTGCTTTGAAAATCCTGCTCTCAGTCTCTTGGGAAGTGAGAGCTGTTGATGAAAGGCAGTGTAATTACTGGCACTGGGTTGTATTAAGATAACAGCATAAAAACTTAACATTCCCCAGAAGAAATAAAGGTGTTAAAATAGCAGCTGGGTAAATACAAGATAATGAAAGAAAGCAGCATGATTTCCCCAGGTTCAAATAAAGCAGATGAGTATTTTGCAGAATTGACCTTATTATAGAGACATTGTCACTTCAAAAATTAATCCAAACCCAAAACTGTTACAGCAATAAGTGAAGAAAAGTTATCTATTAAGCATAAAAACAAATTCCAGAAAAACATCAACCCTTTTACTTCCATTTTTACATTTTTCTGTAGTGAAGTGTCAGGTCCATACACGTATTTTCACTTTTCTTTAAAATTGACTTTTTGACACAATGTTGAAAGTCTCTACCAGAACATCCAGTCATGCATTCTTGGTACTAATGATTCTTCATTAGGCTTAGCATATGTATTCTACTTTATAATAAATTAATACATAGTACTGAGGACATGGAAATAAAATGGAAACATTGTAGGAGATCTCAACTTACTTGTTTCAGGGAAATATTTTCAGCTCAGTCACTGCAGAACAACATTCTGCAGTCTAAACTGCAGAACAACATTCTGTTAAACTAAACGACTGAGTGAGCAACATGTCTTGCATGCTAGTCCAGTATCTGTATCTCTGATATCAAGCCAGAAATATGCAAGAATAAACAATCTTTTAAAATCTTATTCTTTCTAAAGGGAACTATGCAGGCTTCACGCTATTATCTATGGTACTGTAATTTTTGTTTCAACCTCTATTAAGAGATGTAGCTAAGAATTTCATTATTCAAATTAATTAGACTTCAGTAAATGCATTCATGAGGAAACTACAGCATACAACATGAACAAGAGGATCATAATATGACACAGCAGAAAATCTGGTGAATAATTACTCCACTGCAAATAGTTGCACAGGTCCAGAAGCATATGAATACTGATTCTTTTTAGATCTATGAACACTAAGGACCTTGACAATTTTAAACATTCCAGTAAGCGCCCATTTAATGTTGAAAGGATGGAAGTATCTTAAAATCATTTTCTTTGAGTCTGTATATGCCTCTAGTGTTTTGTCCTCTACCAACACATATCTCTGCTTTGACAAACACTATGTGGTCCTTCATGAGGGAACACCCATGAGCAGCAAGCTGGGCTAATGATAACGTTGAGGAGCCTGTGCACAACTAACAAGCCTCCTGAAAATCCTGAATCAGGACCCAGGTTTTGCCCAGGCAGTGCCCCGGGCACGAGGGATGCACTGTGCAAGCTAACATTACTTAAATGCACATTGAAGAAATGATAACAAAACCCTACAGTTTATTAGTCCAGTGTGGAGAGTAATTTCTTCAATAAATCATAGTGTTGTCAGTAAGTCAGTTCTTACCGTATGCATTAAAGCCAGTACTTTCAGTAAAATGCATTATATAGCCAGGTAGAAACCAACAGGGAGAGTTGCTAAACAAGCGAGGCATTTCTTTGAAGTCCCAATTCTACAATGAGCATGATATTAGCACCCTTACCAGATACTTTTATCCTTCTAATTTGGCTACATCTGTTTAAAATAGGAGGTTCAGCCAGACTGTAAGGTGTCCCTTTCTGATGTTAATTTAGTGAGAATCAAGGACATCTTGCCCCATGTGGATAATGTTCAAAATCCTGAAGAATTTTGCCTTATTTTATTGATGACTATGAAGCCAAATGGGCTTAATTTGAATGGCTTGTCCAGCACACATTTCTTGGAAGACTTCAACTGTGAAATACGGTTGTTAATACCTGTGGTGTACACACAGAACTGCCCACAACAGCTGGCCCTCCTATGACCTCTGAATGACTCAAACTGAAGGCAAGACAACTCTGTTGAAGTGGGCTACTACCTAGGTAGTACTTTTTTCATAAGGCACAAGAGATGTTAAGACCTGGACATTTCTTTGAATATGTATTGCATGATATGAAACTGATCCATAGCAGGGCATGACTTTCCCTACTAGAACAGTTACAATCACTGAGCTGCTTCAAATTTGTGATGAGATGTGTGAGAGTTACAAATCAGGTTTCTATTATTAAACATACAGATTATCTGTTAAGGATAATAAATTAATATTGCAATCAATATTCAGATGTTGCATTGTATTATTGTAACTGATTAAAGCTATTGGCCCCAGTGTATTATCTGTGATCAGTACTGTCATTTCCCTTTTCTATTACAACAGTCTAGAGTCTGGGCTTGCAAAGAAATCTTGGAAGAGACTCACATTCAAGAGAGGGTACTTAACTTTCAAGCACTCTTTGCAGACCTGAGCACAGTTCAGGTTTTCCTATTGGCTTTTCTTGCACAGGGCCAAACCCCTGAAACACCTGAGCCACCTCCTGTACAGCTCTGACCCACCTCCAAGGTAGGACAGACCCTACCTTTACCGACCCACGCCTTGGGGATGATATACCAGACGTATTAAAACATAACAACTCTGAACTCCCACAACGCTGATGGACTACTCATTCTGTGAGAGGGATGACTTCTATGAAAAGACTGAAAAATGCAATCAAAAAATAATTAGGATTATCTGGCTAATTACTGCATACATTTTCTAATGCTAATAGTGATATGAAACAGTAAATTGTTGTTTACTGTGGGATGAATATTTATACTTGTCAAGAGAAGTGGGGAAAAAAAAAAAAAAGAGTTTTTTTTCCACTTGGAATAGATGCCAACTGCAGACACACGTACACTGTAACATTTTAATTTTTAAAATGAAATTGGCACCCTATTAATAGAAAGACACAGAAATTCCATACATGAAAAACTACAAAATATGAGATCACAGTCCCCTCAGAGTACAGCATTTAAATACAGTTCCAAACACCTCAAAACAGGCTTGAATACCATGAAATATTAACAAATATATGCCTTTCTTTTAATTAGCCTCTTCCTGTAGAGTTCATAATTACAGGCTGCTTTCTGTCAACTAGAAAGGTTTAAAAATTAACTCTTTTTGAAATGTAAAATTATGTTCTAATCAATTTAGACAAATTGAGGAATAAGAACTTCAAAAATACCCACCTAAAATTGTGACAGTTGGCAGCACTGCAACCAAAAAAGCTTCTGAAGGCATTGCACACTCATTTACATTCTTCCCTTTCCTACTGAGCAAGTGTGATGATATTGGTTCACCAAGAAAAAGACTGCAACAGGTTGCAAATATTTAACACAGTTTTGAACTGCAGCCACATTCATAGTTCAACTGAAGTAAGTTTAGAAACAATAGCGAAAAGCTCATGTTACACCAGCACATCAGGCTAAGTACATGTGTATATGCTGAAGATCTGGACTACCAGCTATCGCTGTAGAACACAGACTGCAGAAGAAACAATTCAAAGCTCATTAAGAACACAACATTAAACAGTAAATCAGCTAGAATAACAGAAAATCAGAGAACAGAGGACTTATGGGTCATCCACTCCATCTCTTCATGTTATCTGCTATACTGAAGCTTATTACAAAAATATATAAATACAAGAATAGTAAATCAGTACTTACTTTATATAATAAATAGCCTTTCTATATAAATTATGAAAACACAGCTACAGTAAAATCAGTGCAAAAATGATCAAAATGTACTGAAGGAACAGAGTCCTTCCTGCCAGAATAAAACACCCATATTTCATCTACTGCATCATATGCTGACAAGAATTAAAATATGCACAATGCACATTGCTAACTGCGCCATTCTAAAATTACAGCTATTTACAATGTCAGACAAATGAGATTAAAACAACGCATGCGTTAAACTGCACACTTCATTCTTTCTCATTATTTTACTGAATTTTAAATAACTTCCTCTTCCCTAATTGATACTTTGAATGGAAGTCACCCTCACGAGTCCATATTTGCACGAGCAGCCTTTTTAGAATTCAAAAAGTTCTTTTTCTTTTTCCTTGGAGAATTATGCAAAGAAAGTATTGGATCACTCGGCTCACGGAACAAAAATACCTTCTCCCCTGTGTCTAATAGCTCTATGGCTTCAGCACTTGCAGTGTTCAAAGGAACAGGTGGATCAGACTGTTCCATAGGAGGATGTGTAGGCAAACATCCAAGATGAATGAATGATGCTTCTTCCAAGAGGGCACGTTGCTTCTTCTTTATCAAGCTACATTAACAAAAAAAATTGAATTGAAAAACGAAAACTTGGGCAAAACCGGTATAACTTTCTATATCATATGCTGACACAGAAGTGATGTCTTTGGAAGCTAAAGAAAATCCTATTTCAATAGACAGAACTGTGATTTCCATTCCAGTCCCAAATAAGTTACATACCATTTTATGAGATACAAAATTACATGAGGAAAGGTAACCTTATAATAATAACCACAGGGAAGATGGGAAATGTATATGAAAAATGTGTGAATTTTGTGGATATGTAAGGAAAAATCTTTTTAGGCATTTATTATTATTGCTTATTATGTGCAAATATGTTGTAGGAAACACAAGCACCAAACAGCAGAACAGTGTCAGAAAATGTGTATTTATGAACTTATTTTCTGATTTCTAATAGATATCAGAGGAACCTCTGGAGATGAAATAAAGTATGAAAAACATCATATATGTTTCTTCCTGTTTTCTTCTCACCTGTCTTCTCTCTTGTTTAGAGAAGGGATCTTTTCCAAACTTCTGTTTATCAGATCTTGCCTTACTTTGTTCTCCAGTGCTTGCCACAACTCTTGGTTCTTCCTGAAGGAGCAGGAAAGAAAAAAATTCCCAGCAGAAAATTCCCAAATATACACACTTTCCTCCCCTTTCTGATTTTAGCTACCAAACCCATGACAGTCACACCATGAATACAGTAAGAGTGTTCAAGGGTTTTTGCTGCCCTGCCACAAATCATTTATATCAGCTAAGATCACACCTCAGACCATGGTCCCAAGGACCCTTATCTGTTCCTTGAAAACTCACAACTGACAACCAGAGTGCCTGGTGTCACAATATCTGTTTTTCTCCCCTTCCTATGTCATGGCAGGGAGTCGGGAGAGAGGTTCCGTGAGCAGCTGGTGTTAATGAGGATAAACTGGAGGGATGAAGGCCCCAGGAGACTACCTCCCTCTGTGAGTAAAGGGAAAAAGAGTGGCCACTTGGGACTTTAGTAATGAACTACAAAGGGACAGGCATCTGCAAGGTTGAAATTTCCATTATTAGAAACGAGGATCTCCTTTCTGTCTTTAGGAGACCTAAAACCTGATGTGCTATGAACATTATAAATACAAAAAGCTGGAAGGAAAATATTTTAATAAACTCCTATTAAAGACAACAGAAAGAAAATAATCAGAACAATATTTATAAATAATCTATAAAATAACCATTTAATTAAGTTATAAAATTTATTCATTATCAATCAATTTATTGTAGTTAAAATATTTCACAAAATAAGGCAGCATTTTCAAACTATTTTTACCCCATAAAAATATTTCAAAAGGAAACTTATGCACCTGTGATTTTTTCTATTGCTGTCAATCTGCTTGTCCAGCAAACATATATACATGTAAAGCAATCACAGAATCATAGAATCGTTAAGGTTGGAAGGGACCTTTAAGATCATCAAGTCCAATCATTGATCTAACCTGACAAAACTACTTCTAAACCATATCCCCAAGTACCACGTCTACCCTTTTCTTAAACACCTCCATGATCTACTCTTGCAATGGTCTACCAAAAATACCACACTTACCTTTTCTTACAGCTGCCAGACTCATCTGCATTACTGTCACTTTCAGCAACACCATCTGAAAATTTACTGATGGAATCGAGGACAGAAAGAACTTCACTTTGTGAGCTGGATGGCAGCAACAAGTTCAGGACCCTGTGCAACATCCCCATTGGCACCCTTGTCAGTTTAGCTAAATAACCTGCCAGACGGAGCTCCTAGAGGATTAATGAGTAGAAGACAGACAAATTTAGCACTGAAAATAAAAAAAGTGTTAGTGAATTTTAATCACTATCGTTAAAGAATTATTCATTATAGAAACAAAAAATATTATTGAAAATTGCATTAGCGGTGACAGTTTTAGTGTCAAGTGCACACAGCTCACTGTTTCTACCCTCACTGGCCCATATATATTACGGTTGACCATTTCATTCTGGATAGAGACAAAGTAAATATTAAACAACCAGTTGATCTTAGTGTATGTGCTTAGGGAATGCACTCGATGCCCTTTGGTCTGAAAAATCACAATGCAACCATATTCTAGCATGCAAGGTTGAGTTAATTTACAGATTGTACTATTCTAAAGAAATGCTTTCAATATAGCAATGAAGTGATATGGCATTCCTTGGTCTGTAAAATTAGGGGGAAAAAAAGTAGCCTCTGAAACCTAATGACAATGTTTACACATTGCCATGGTTGAGCAATTCATTGTTCAGCCTCTCTTAACACCAGATTCTGTGACAAGAGATAAGAGAACAGCTTGTAACATTTGTTAAGAGGTGAAGTAAACATCTGGTTTTGTTTTGGTGGTGGTGTTTTTTTTTTTTCCCCCCAAACACCCTCTCTTTTTTGGCCCAAAGGTCAGTGGCAAAGCATATTTACATAGACTAAGTTCAAATTTAGTCGTCTAGACAATCAACCAGCCCCATTTCCCACCCCCCTCCAAACACCAAAATCCTGTTGTTATTTTCTGCTCTGCTGTCAAAACTGCTGTGTCCCCAGGGCTGTTCCTGTCAATTTCTCATGCATATCAAATATGAAAACTCTACAAAATATTGAGAATAACATTGAAAGAAAAGAGTTGAGCAAATTAAAGCAAGTTAAATGCCTCAAAGGATGCCAGAAAAAAAGCTGTTGTAGTCTATTCAAACCATACATGTATCTCAGGTAGCTGAAGTTAGGTAAGACATGCCAAATGTTTGAGATTACTCATGACAGCCGAGTCACCTCTGCTCTGTAGACCCTCCTGTAAGTATTGATGCGAGAGATGACTACAAAGCCTATGTCACGTAAAAAACCCACAGGGTCCCACCATGCAGGAAGACAGCCAATTTCTTTGTCCATAGTGGATTCAAAATGTCACAGCAAATGTTTGAACTCTGCCTCTTTTTTGCATGACGAGTTTTCAGAGGAGCAAATGCTTAATCCCTGTATTAAGTGAATCTTCTTTGAAAGAAGCCATTTCACTAAAAGGATGTTCTGTAAAGGAGAATTCTTTCTGCTAAATCCACGTAAAAACAAACAAAGCAATCACCCCCAAAGCAGCCCTAACCCAAATTTAGACAATCACACAAAATCAAGAAATCAATTGCCATGGTTTAACCCCAGTCGGCAGATAAGGCCACGCAGCCACTCACTCACTCTGCCCAGTTGGGACTGGGGAGCGAGTCAGAGAAGTAAAAGTGAGAAAAAAACTCGTGGGTTGAGATAAGGACAGTTTAGTAAGTAAAGCGAAAGCCACGCATGGAAGCAAAGCAAAATAAGGAATTCATTCACTGCTTCCCGTGGGCACGCAGGTGTTCAGCCATCTCCAGGAAAGCAGGGCTCCATCACATGTAACAGTTACTTGGGAAGACAAACGCCATCATTCCAAACATCCCCCCCCTTCCTTCTTCTTCCCCCAGCTTTATATACCGAGTGTGATGTCATATGGCATGGAATATTCCCTTGGGCAGCTGGGGTCAGCTGTCCCAACTGTGTCTTCTCCCAGCTTCTTGTGCCCCCTCAGCCTGCTTGCTGGCAGGGCGGTGTGAGGAGCAGAAAAGGCCTTGACTGCCCAGCTGAAAACACCAGTGTGCTATCAACACTATTTCTCATCCCAAATCCAAAACATAGCACTATACCAGCTGCTAGTAAAGAAGTTAACTATCCCAACTGAAACCACAACATCAATCAACCTCTCTTTCCCATAACCCTTCTCCAAGCAGAGAACTCCTCTCCAAAAGGCAGAAAAACTTCCCAAAGTTTCGTGGGCTCTTCCGTGTTGTTACAGGTTTTCCATGGGAACCACTGAGGTATTAGAATGAACAAGACAAAATACTAAGATTGATGATTAGTATCTAAAATGTCCAATATTTTCACCCTAAACAGGCACCAAAGTTAAGTGAAAGATGTCTGTTCAGGCTACTTAGGGCAAGAAATTATTTGATTCTTCCCTGGAGAGCAATGTAAATAAGAGCTTAAATCTTAACACAGACGCCTAAGTTTAATTTCTATAGTTGTATACAGACTGTGTTTTACTTTCGGTCTTTAAACAGTGTTCTTCTGTTCTTCTAGAAACTGAAAAAGAGCAACATTAAGTGAGAATAAAAATTACGCATCTCTGTGACCTATTCTGCTCTTTCTGGCTAAATGGTCTCAGGACCTTTAACTCGGTAATTTATATGTGGGTGACTGAAACATCATGACTTCAGTACTGCTTTCCTCTGTAATAGTTTCCTTTTTAAAATGTTCTTTTCTCCACTCTGAACCTTGCTTTTCTGTATCGAGCATGATTTGGACCGAGAGGCAACCCTTAACGCTTTCCTAACACCGCAGAATTCACACTGCAAGGTGCCACAATGCTGTCAACAGTACCAAAGTGGCGCAGGTGCCCACCAGCCAGGTGCATCTCGTGCATGTAATGCAAAGGGAGTGCTGATGGGTGAACGAACAGGCACCAGCAGTGAGCAGCACTTTCAGACGCTCACAGATACCCAGACCAGCTCGCAGAAGCGGGAAGAAGTGAATGTGCATGCAAACACAAGAACGGTCACACTAGTCAGGCCAAAAGCCCTCCAGTGTGGGAGGAGTTTGATTCTTCAGGTATATTATATAGTAAGGTACCACAAAGATTAGGAATTCACTTTTTTCATAACATCTAATGGATACAAATGCTACTTGCGCCACCAATAACCTCATTTGCATTTTTTTAATTTGGTCAAAATAAAAAACAGGAATGAACTGTAGTTTACAAGCAGAATTACTTTTAGTGTATTTGCAATGTGTACTTAAACAACTAATGCAAGAATCAATGAACTCAGTCCATGCTGTGTTTCAAGCTTACCGTGCTGTTTCCACATGACAGTCTGCCTGCATCATCTGTTGTCTCTAAAATGCAACTAGAGTACCCGGGGCTATAGCTTTGAGCTTATTTAAAAGTAACATCTCAATCAGATCTTATGATCCTGAACTCACTATCATTTAAGCAAATCTCTTATTGAACTAGATCTGCCTTGATAAGGGTGTAAGCTGAAACACAAAATCTAGGAAAGCAAAACTTATCTGGTTTTCCAGAGAGGGCTGCATCCACAGTTCTGAAAACCAGTCTAAAGGGGAAAATCCTCTTTATGGAAAAGAATGAGTGTAAGATACAGAGGCATAATAGCTACAGTTTCCTAATACTTGCCAATGTAATGTGTTCTATAAACTGTAAGAAAACGGGGGTGGTGGTGGAGGTAGATTTAANAAAAAATCAATTCCCGTATCAGCTCACAGGATAAGCACATTCAGAACTAGGAATATGTTACACCATGAGCCTTAATAAATTAATAAATTACTCTTCTACGAAGCACATACTTCTTTACAGTTGAATTAAGAGCAGTGATGTTTGGAATTATAGTTGGAGTTATTATACAATTATACTTGCTGAGAACAGAAATTATGTTTTGTATATCTGCAGGGTAAATATGTATAGGTTTTATAGCATTTCAATAAAGTATGTCCCAGAATTTCTCTGGGCTACACTTTATATGAACAACTCTAAACACAAAAACCCCAATGGTATATCTAATGCATATTTACACAAATTAATTATTTCTTCAGGGAATCTTATGAACAAAACATAAAGCATAGTCCCCCCAAGTGTACACCAAACAGTGCATCTAATTTTTCAAGTACAGTGAGGTGACAGTGATGCCCTTAAATCTCTGTCTTCAGGATGTCAAAATCCATAATTATCAAAAGTCATTGTTCACCTGCTAGGGTGCTAAGAGGACTGGGTATTGTGAAAATTATGACGTATTCTGTTTGCATGCATCTGTAATCCGCAAAACAATGACTTTAACCTCTCAACTTGCAGAATATATGCCATGCTGTTCAGAAGCTCTTTCACAATACATCTGTGCCAAAGAAACTGAACAACCATCACAGGAAAACAATTAATTGTCAGCAACTTAAGCAGCATTGTTTACCTATGATGTAGAAAAGCAATATCCAGCTTCCCCCCCCAGCCAAGTGGTATGATCTTGGGGAATACAGAACAAGGAGTGTCTGTATTTAATTATAAAACTTTCTAGGACCGAAATGAGCCACAGTAAGGTCCAAAACCAGCATTTTCCTGGTTAGTCCTGAGCAGTACCATGATAAATATGATTAACGCTTCCAAAAGAAAAAGAGCACAGTCTTTGAACTGAAATGCTAAGAAAAGAGCCAAGCTCTTTTGGGATAGCATTCCTCTCGAAATGAATGATTCATAGTCAACAGCAGTAGCACTCAGTCACCAGGTTTGTCTCTCTTCCCTCCCACCAAGTCCTACACACAGCTGCTTCAGCATACATCTTCACATGCCACACATCTTGAATTCATACCTTCATGAGGGAGGCAGATTCTGAGGCTCTGTCAGAGGCAACCAAACTCAAGGGCAGCAGAAAAACATTTCACAACATCCTTTGCAAGATAAGACCTCTTCAGCTGAGCAGCTGGCTTGTTACATGCATCTTCTTCCCACCCTTCTATGCGCAGGAATATGGCAAGCTAAGAACCACAGTATGAGATTAATGCAGTCTTCACACTCTCTTTAAGAGTTCCCACGTAGCAGTGACTGGTTTTGCCAGTCTATGAAATTGCTAAATAAACACTGTACAAGGTCTCTTCAATTAGTTTAAGACTGCAAGGCAACAGCGGATTTAAAAGCATTGACATTAAACTATGATAATGGTCTCAGTAGTGCTAATCTGGAGGAGGTGGTCTGTGCTGTTTAAAGCCTTTATAATGGCCAGCATTTCTGGATGCAGCATGTTTTGTCAGATAATGATATAATAAACTAAGAAAAAAAAAAAGTATAAAAAGAATTCATAGAATCATAGAATGGTTAGAGTTGGAAAGGACCATAAAGATCAATGAGTTCCAACCCCCCTGCCACGGGCAGCGACACCTCCCACTAGACCAGGTTGCTCAAAGCCCCATCCAGCCTGGCCTTGAACACTTCCAGGGATGGGGCACCCACAGTTTCTCTGGGCAGCCTGTTCCAATGTCTCACTACCCTCAGAGCAAAGAATTTCTTCCTGATATGCAATCTAAATCTACCTTCTTCCAGTTTAAAACTGCTACTCCTCATCCTATCCTTCCACTCCCTGATACAGAGTCCCCCCCATCTTTCCTGTAGGTCCCCTTTAAACAGTGGAAGGCTGCTATATGGTCTCCCCAGAGCCTTCTCTTCTCCAGGCTGCACAACCCCAACTCTCTCAGTCTCTCTTCATAGGAGAGGTGCTCCAGCCCTCTGATCATTTTTGTGGCCCTCCTCTGGACTCGCTCCAACAGGTCCATGTCCTTCTTATGTTGGAGGCCCCAGAGCTGGACACAGTACTCCAGGTGGGGTCTCATGAGAGTGAAGTAGAGGGGCAGAATCACCTTCCTTGACCTGCTGGCCATGCTTCTTTTGACGCAGCCCAGGATGCGGTTCGCTTTCTGGGCTGCAAGCACACATTGCTGTGTCATGCTGAGCTTCTCATCAACCAGCACCCCCAAGTCCTTCTCCTCAGAGCTTCTTGCAATCCATTCTCCACCCAGTCTGTATTTGTGCTTGGGATTACCCTGACCCACATGTAGGACCTTGCATTTGGTGTTGTTGAATTTCATGAGACTTGCACAGGCCCATGTCTCAAGCCCATCTAGGTCCCTCTGGATGGCATCCCTTCTCTCCAGAGTGTCAACCGTGCCACACAGCTTGGTGTTGTCAGCAAACCTGCTGAGCGTGCAATCAATCCCAACATTCATGTCGCCAATAAAGATGTTAAACACCACCGGTCTCAGTACTGACCCCTGAGGAACACCACTCATCACTGGTCACCACTTGGACATTGAGCCATTGACCCATTGACCGCAATTCTTTGTGTGTGACCACCCAGCCAATTCCTTATCCACCAAGTGGTCTGTCTGTCAAATCTATGTCCCTCCAATTTAGAGACAAGGATGTCATGTGGGACAGTGTCAAATGCCTTGCACACATCCAGGTAGATGATGTCAGTTGCTCTTCCCTTATCCATCAACACTGTAATGCCATCATAGAAGGCCACCAAATTTGTTAGGCACAATTTGCCCTTAGTGAAGACGCGTTGGCTGTCACCAATCACCTCCTTATTTTCCATGTGCCTCAGCAGAGTTTCCAGGAGGATCTGCTCCATGATCTTGCCGGGCACCGAGGTGAGACTGATCACACTGTAGTTCCTCAAGTCTTCCTTTTTTTCTTTTTAAAAAATGGGGGTTATGTTTCCCCTTTTCGAGTTGGCAGGAACTTCACCAGACTGCTACGACTTCTCAGATATGACGGATAGTGGCTTGGCAACTTTATCTGCCAGTTCCCTCAGGACCCACAGATGAATCTCATCAGGTCCCGTGGACTGGTGCACCTTCAGGTTCCTTAGATGGTCTCAAATCTGGTCTTCTCCTACAGTGGGTGGTTCTTCATTCTCACAGTCCCTGCCTTTGCCTTCTGCAACTTGGGTGGTGTGGCTAGAGCCCTTGCTGGTGACGACCAAGGCAAAATGTCACTGAGTACCTCAGCCTCATCCATGTCCTGGGTGACCAGGTTCCACATTTTGTTCCAGAGAAGGCCCACATTTTCCCTAGTCTTCCCTTTTTCACTGATATACCTACAGAAGCTTTTCTTGTTGCCCTTGACATCCCTGGCCAGATTTAACTCTATGTGGGTTTTAGCTTTCCTAACCTGATCCCTGGCTGCTTGGACAATTTCTCTGTATTCCTTCCAGGCTACCTGTCCTTGCTTCCACCCGCTATAAGCTTCTTTTTTCTGCTTGAGATTGTCCAGGAGCTCCCTGTTCATCCATGCAGACCTCCTGCCTTTTTTGCCTGACTTCCTTTTTGTTGGGATGCATCGCTCCTGAGCTTGGAGGAGGTGGTCCTTGAATATTAGCCAGCTTTCTTGGGCCCCTCTTCCCCCCAGGGCTTTATCCCATGGTACCCTACCAAGCAGATCCCTGAAGAGGCCAAAGTCTGCTCTCCTGAAGTCCAGGGTAGTGACCTTATTGTGCGCCCTCCTTGCCACCCCAAGGATCTTGAATTTCACCACCTCATGGTCACTGCAGCCAAGGCTGCCCTTGAGCTTCATATTCCCCATCAGCCCCTCCTTGTTGTTGAGAACAAGGTCCAGCATGGCACCTCTCCTTCTTGGCTCTTCTATCACTTGGAGAAGGAAATTATCATCAACACATTCCAGGAACCTCCTGGATTGCTTATGCCCTGCTGTGCTGTCCCTCCAACAGATACTGGAGTGACTGAGGTGCCCCATGAGGACCAGGGCTTGTGAACATGAGGCTGCTCCTCTCTGTAGGAGACAGACACAAGACTATGTTCCACCAAGACCAATGACTTAAACCACAGTAGCACAGTTGCCACAGGAGGTGTGTGTGGGGGGAGAATCAAAGAGGAAAATAGGAATACTAAAAAAAAAAAAAACAAACCCAAGCTCTAAGGGAACAAATAGCTTGGATTTTAAACTGGAAGGCTGGTAACGTTGGTCATGACCTCCTCAGCAAACACCTTCAAATGTTACACTCAGCAAGACACACCAGAATGGGTTTTTGGTGTTAATATTATTATGCCCAGAGGACAGGATGCTCTTGGAAAGTGTTAAGATGAGGTCTGAATTCCCACTCTGCCTGATTTAATTCATTAGCACAAAGTGAGATCTTCTGTTCCAGGACAGCACGCTAGCCATCAGGCTGCCAGATATTCAGAGGTAAGTCTCTTCCAGCGAGGCTCACGGAAAGACTCCGCTCTGAATGGAACCCGAGTGTTCCCACAAGAGGCAGAGATTGAAGTGATTATCATGCTCCTGTGAGCTTTAGGAGATGTTGATGCAAATTTCTTACTCAAATCAGAGTAAGGATCTGAAAATATGTGCTACCTTCCAGGTGAATCTCCTAACACAGATATAATGTACAGAAGTCTCACTCTAATTTTTCATGAGAGCAGCTGACCTCAAATAGACATCTAACTCAGGAGAGGATAAAGCGTTCAGAAAACTGAGCAGAAACAAGCTAAGACACAGGAAAAGCTGAAAGACCCTTAGTGTAAGTGGTCCCTCCTTGGTTTGCTGACCTCTGAAGCTCTCAATTTATGACACAGATGACTGTGACCCCACTTGTCCCTGAGAGGCAAGATACTTGGATGTGAAAAGCTGCAACACCGAGTCTCTTTCTGACACTAGCTACTTATCTCAACCAAGGCCTGCAGATAAAACTTGGGAACGGCAGCAATCCATTTTTAATGCCTTTTATGGGACGGACAGGAAACCAACAGATAGCAAATTACGTGAAGAGGTGATGCTCTTATTGAAAACAATATGAGTAACAATACAAGAAAATTTAACTAGCAGTCCTTCTCTCATTTAGTTTCATACCACAATCAATGCAAATCATTCCTAACACTGATTAAAACCTAAGCAAAACCCTTGTCTCATTACATGAAAATCGGACTGTAGATCTGTCTGTAAACCAGAAACTCAGGCAACTTAGATCTCCATAGAATGAAATGCAACAGGACAATCCCTGGAAAGGACTTGTAATGAACAAAAAGGAGTATAACTCAGTAAAATTCAAAAGGCTGAAAGTAGAACAGAATTAACTGAAGTGAATGATAATACAGCCTGCAAACACCAGATCTGGTAGCGACAATTAGTAGATAGTCACTCCAAATGCATCTGTAACAGTTCCCAAAACCAGAATAAAAGCATTTCCAGATACAGCTGTAATTTAAAGTTGGAAGCTTTGTTCAATTTCATGCTTACCTGACTATAAAGTGCCAAAAATGCATCCATTTCTATATTTTCCAGGACATCTTCAAGCACCACGCAATTCCATTGCTCATCTCTCAAACTGAAACGAAAGACAGAAGTAACATTGAAATCTTTGCAGGCGCAATGACTGCATTATAGGAAACAATATCTAAAAGTCATCCGTTCAGGAAGCATATCTCTCTGTCAGCGAAGTTGGGTGAACAGCATAACTTCTAAAATAAGCCGATTTCTCATCCATTCTTCCCTGAACCACCAAGCAAAAGCAAACATCAGAGCAGAATCTAAAGCTATGCTTTCACACACAATTCAAATCCGGAATCACTCCAAAGCAACGTGATTCAGCCTGTCCCCATCCTCTTCTTTGAATTTAATCACCACACATTATGGCAAGTTGGGGATCTTTTTGGTTTTGGAGTATAGTAATAAACAGTTAACTTTCTCGTTACTGGTAATTATTTCATTTCTGGACCAAATCATGAAGCCATCCTCATGTCATTTGGGAAAAGTGCAAAACTTGTTTCTTCCATTAAGTTTTCAGATAAATAGTAAAGACTAGTTGCAGTTTCTTTGAAGCCTTCACTGACATATCTCTGCAGTAGTATCCACAAGCCAGTAACCTATTTGCTTTTGTAGTGACTCGCTACTTCTGCAACATGAAAGTCATTAATCTACATCCAGTAGAGCTCCAGCCCTTCCAGAATTAAAACAGACTTAAGAGTGCAATAACTCCACTCAAAGCCTATGAAAGCCATTTTTAATATCTCAGTTGTTTCAAGGAAAAACCCTCTTTGTAATGGAAAGCACCCTCTCAGGATCTTACACGAACCTTGAAATGTGGTAGGCTTTTAATACTGTGCAAAACACATGGAAATGTAATTTCTAACTCCTGTAACCCTAATTAATATAAGACAATACTTTGCAATTTTGCAAATCATCACCCATTTTTTGCTAGGTAACTTTCATGGCAAGACAGATATTTCTGCATACCTCCCAAGAAGCTTTTTTTTTTGTCACCGATCTCTTTACTTAAAAACTGGCCAGGAAAAAGTGAAATTGAGCCTGTCTCTGAAGAAGAGTTTATACATCCCATCGAAAGTGACTGCTTGACAGGGAATTCAGTCTAGTGTGACGGTGGAGATGGAAATTCAATTTAAATTGTCTCAGCTCCTTCCTCTGACCCCATCAGCTTTCACTGATGTCCCTACCTATCTTCTTGGGAGATGAAGGAAGAGGATTAAAATTCTTTTCCTCCTTGCTGCTAAGGAGTATTTTTATTTTTCCAGTGTCCCCATCAAGAAATGGTGATTGTCATGCAACACATCACAATGTTTATGTAACTAAGTTATTATTATTTCATGTTTCTTGTTTCAATATTCTCAGGACTCCACAGTTATGTTTTGGGCCGCATCACAAAAATGCACTGCTGAAGCACAGAAGTATAATCCCTCCCCAGCACAGCAGAACATTTAGCTTGCTGTTTCTCTGTGATATCTTATGGTCTATAAGGACTGCAGTAACTTAGTAAAACCTGAGACCAAAGAACTTACCTTTGCTGGTGCAGATTTATAAATTGCCTGCATTTATTCATGGCCTGTCTTAGCAGAACTGTCACCTGTCTATCTGCATTTGTTTCCACAGTTTCACTTGAAAGTCCCAATCCATCTGGAGTCCACCTCTGCTTACTCATTAGATGCTGCTGCTGCTGAGCTGACTCCTTATGCAACATCTCATACTCCAGCTTCCTGTCAAGTTCTTCAATCTCCTAGAGGTTGAAAACACATAGTGATAAAAAGTCATAATTTCATTTGGAGTGAAGAAAAAAGATGGTATCAGAATTTCTGATATTAGTTGATTCATTTCTCATTCTACCCAGCCACCTGCAGTCATTATCGTTTCCAATTCATTGCACGGCTTCAGTAAACATGACTTGCACACTATGAATATCAGAACAATGCTGAAAGATATGAGTCTTTCATTCTCATTGTGTTAAAGCTACTTCATTGTGTTCAAGATATTTTCATTGTGTCAAAGGTAGAGATGCTCTCTGAAACCTTCCACTGTAGAGGACATCTAGAAAGTACACTACCAGCAGGGCTGAGATCCAAACAAAAGAACGGCACCATCAGAATTCACCTACAAGCTGCATCAAGCCACATGAAGCGGCTTGAGAAACTCAGACTGACTGGTTTTAGTTACACTGAATCAACAGCTAGTATTAAAGAGGTCTGAAGTCAAAAGACAGTAATTCACGTTTAGTGTGATAAAATGAGGGTTAAAATACAATGCTCTAAAAACCAAAGGATTAAACCCTAAAGTCTTAAGTGGACTGGATCCCTCATGCCAAAGATCTCTCTTTGGTCAGAGTCAAACTAGACATCAGAAGGAAGGTTTCATATTCCAGTTTTTCAATGTCATTATTATCTGACCTCAAGCTTCAAGTTGCTTAATAGCTCAGTGCCCTACTTCCTAACCTGCACCCTGGCAAAAATGCTGAAATTTAATCTACTCCTCCACCTCATCAACTGTATTCAGACTACAGATTTATTGGAGCACAGTGTCTCTAAGTGTCTGCTCCCCAGTCAGCAAGACGTGACACTGGAGCTCAGATCCAGTCTCCTAACACCAAAAGCAAGTATTAACTTGTTAAGTGGATGAAGCAAATTCACATACAGCCAGACGTGTTTGTTTCACTGACTGGCAAAACTGTCACTGATGCCCTCAGCATTAGGGAATCCTATGTAATCTGATATATTTGTTTTAAAGTAACAGATGTTAAAATTTGCCAGCCAGAGGGACAAAGGAGTTGGACAAAAAACACAGCAAGAGAGAGGTGTGATCACTAGGAAACAGTCCCTGTAAACCAAGCCTAACAGGCACTTTTAAGAATGCCTGAAATACTGCCTCAACTCAGTTCTTGCACATTGGATAAAGAATCCAGTGTTAGCTGTTCTAGGTCTCTCTTCTGCCTCTCCTTCAATCCTTTTTCTTCATCTGTTCAAGGACAGAGAAGCTAAAAGCAACCTCTTTGCAGAGAACCCATATGCTGACTGCACAGGAGGCAATAATTCCAGATTATTTTTATTATAATTATATAATAACAATTATTTTTAATACTCTGTCTACATACAACTTTCACTACTTCGTACAGATTTAACACAAATTTAAGAAAACTGGAAGCATATAAGCATTCTAACTCCCATTCTAAGAAAAACTCTGCAGAGATGACAGCATTAAAATTTAACCAGGAGTTTTCACAGCAACAGCTGTCTAATGATGCCCTCTGGCAAAGAGGTTTTGCTCTTAAAAACCCATTTTGTTTGTTCTACTCCAGTGCTTTCGCAAGCCTCACTTGGATGGTTGCAAATAGCAGATGTAAAAAAAAAAAAAGTCCTTATGAATACAGAGCACTGAGGTATTAAAAAAGGATTAGAAAACTGGCACATCCCAAGTATGTAATAAATACGATGAATGGAAGATGCCTTTCCAAAGTTTCTACTATTTAAACTGTTTGAGCGTGCTTGGAGGGAGACAAACAGGTAGATATACATATAATCCTTAAAAACTTGATGATTGAAGCATATCACGTGGTTATGGATTTTACCATATGGACAGCACTATAAAATGAACAATTTTGTAACACAGTCATTACAATTTACACACTATCCCAGTCATGACTCCCAAACACCTCCCAATTGTCTTCCTTGTGATGAATAAAACTTTAATATTAGTTAGCCACCAAAATACTGGTCTTTCTGACTGTGGATCTCTGGATGCTACTATAATAAAAATAAATAATAATAATACACAATCTTCCCTGGCTGTAATACTTTCCTTCTCTTTACTTCTTTTACTGAGTGCATTAAAGTGCACATAATCACAGAAACTAAAGGCTGGACCACCAGGAGCTGCAAGTCAGCCCAGCTAAATCAAAGTCAAATAAGCTACTGAGATAGTTGCTGTCTCCTAACAGGAATTTTTCCTTTTTACAACTTCATTACTTACAGGATTATGTGCTTCTAAAATCTGAATACATTCCAATTTTGACAGGGTTTTTGACATGCCCAGTTGTTCAAAGAGCAAAGCTTGTACACTCATGACGGCAGTATACAACTCCAACATTTTGGATTTTTTAACAGTCTTTTGAAAGGCTAAAGCAGCAATATACTCTGCGAGTTTATTTTCCAGATCGCGCAGCTGACGCTCTCGCTCAAGCAGCAACTCATACTTAACCTGAAAAATACCAAAACGTATAAGATAACAAGATTAACAGAAAACCTTACATACACGCTCACGATTTTACTACTCTGTAATTAACAAGCAGAATCAAAGCAGGAAAGAAATCAGTGCTGTTATCTTACAGTGCAATACATGTTTTTTAAAAGTGCTTTTAACATTAAATTCCAAGCTTTTTCTATGTTTAAGTGATCAAAAATACATTATAGTAAGGTCAGATATTTCAAAGAGATCAGGCTTAGTTTTAGGGTAGTCATAACTTTAATATTAAATACTGTCATAACTATTATCAAATTCTAATCTAAAATAGAGGGTCTCTAATTTTAAATATAGTAACAGTAAAAATTAGAAATATAAAAACATCTACGCTTACCTATGTGATTGGTTAAACGGGAAGATAAAATACATCCTTTAGCAAAAATACCAAATTTATAGAAAGACTGCTTTTAGTTATTATTGACCAATGAAATTCAACCCACTATTCTTGAAACAAATAATCAAAAATCCTCTTATACGAAACAAAGTTAAACTGTACCTCAAGAGTCTACTGGTAATGGATTTCAAATAAGATTAAAACTGGATTGAATGGACATCAAACAGGATTAAATCAAGATGATTTAACTCAATAACTATGTTGCTGCCACACATCTGATGGTACATCCAAAGAAACCATCCAAGGGTGAAAGGCAAGCACAGCACATGCGAACACAGGACCAAATGCAACGTGACTGATGAGCTCTCCATGCTATACCACTGACATTCACAGCCAGTGATCTTGCACTGTGGCTGTTTTTCTGCAGGGCAGTGAGGATAGTAGCCAGCTGCAATTACCCTCTTTAGACGCTTCCATCTGAGCTTGTCACTCTAAGTTCCTTTTATAGCAAAAGAAAAGGTACTTCTCAGTGTGTTTAGTATCCTGAAAAATTTGTTTCCACTGACGTTTAAGCATGGATGTCTAGGTTAGACACTGATGGCTACACTATCTAACCTTTGGGGAGCTGAATCCTCATAGACTGTAAATAATTATCAGTGTGGTTTTATTCTCTCTCCCTGTATTATCCACGCAAGCCCAAAAGTTGGATTGTGAGACAGAGAAGACACAGAAAAAGCACATGCAACCATGAGAGCTCCAACTCCACTGCTTGGTGTTGATATCAACTGCTGCCCTACACACAGGATTTAGAATAAAAGCTAAGCACAGAAACAGCCCATCTGTATGCTGCTGGGTATCCGAGTGCAGGGTTTTTCCCCACTCCACCTCTAAATTCTCTTTTGGTCCTGACAAATCTAATTGGATAGGTTTCACAGCATATGAAAAAGTTTTCAGCAATCATAATTTTCAGAAGTTTCCAGTATTACGTATTTTAACAGTAATGCTCAAGTAACTACTGCCTGTGACAGAATGGAAGAACCACAGCCATCAAAGGAGGCACCTCAAAAACTTTAAAGTAAATTTTGGTTAAGTTTACTATCACCATGGCACCTGACAGCGGGTACTCACATTTGCATTCTATGGAAAAGTATTTATCCTGTGAAGTTTGGCCTCTCTCTTAACGAACAGGTGGAGATGAACATCCCAATTTAATTGAGATACCTACATGGTTAGTGTCTTAGCATGGCAGGCATCCTGTGGTATACTTTTATACATGCAGTCTTAATCTCTCTACAGTTTTACCAGTCTATAAAATAAGAGCAATAAAGATCGATAGTATTTGCCCTGCAAGCACAAACTACAACACTGCAAAGGTCAACTGTAGTCTTTAGACACTGTATGACTTCCCATTGGCACAAGACCTGATTTTGCCCCTCAGAGTATCTTTGTACAAGTAAGAGATGCTATGTACTCGAGACATTAAAACCTTATTAGCTTTCTATTCATACTAATCAGAATTATACATTATTGACTCCATTCATGATTACAGGAGCATTTAAGGAGACTTCCACCAAGTTTTTAGATCCCCAAGATGATAAACGTGTAACACAATGCCCATCAATTTTCTCTGGAAATTTTATTGATAAGGGACCTGCTAAGAGTGATTGTGTATCATCCAAATTCTATTATCCAGTAGATAGAGCTAAATTTAAAATGTGATTTGGAACCACATATGCTTGCGATATTCTCATTCATGCTCATGTGATATTCTCCAAAGTCTCCATTAAATCATCTGGAATGTCCTCAAATGCAAGAGATAGAAGGTCACCTTCAGGAAATAATTCCTACTAACATGAATTAAGCCAATTACAACACAAGAGTAAGAAAACATCCTACAGACACAAAGTAGAGGCAAGATTCATTTTCTTAGTATCTCTAACAAATCTCCATCTTAAAAGACAGACATTGTCTCTCACCATTACCGTTAATCTAACAAACTGATCTTGAATAATGTAGATGTCAGACACTAAATAATAAGTAAGCATACGGGTTACAAATAAAGATATGGGATATTTGAGTTAGAAGGAGAATTCAACTCAGAGATCATACCAGAAATACGGTAACCAACACACAAAAAACTAAGCTGTTATTTCTGAACATGGGAGGCAGAGATCTCCACTGAAAAGCAAGAGATGGCCAAAACTGGGAGTTTATGAAAGAAGAAATGATCTGCCTTCAAGTACTCGTTCAAAAAAAGTAGATTGACATTTCTGATAGGATATCTCCAGAAATATCCGTTGCTTGTTTCTGTGTTTCAGTAGGAAAAAATCCAATACTACTACTACTAATTATTATTATTTATATCGATCTTCTACATTCCTTGCAGGCAGGCAAGAAACCTATTAAAGTGAATTTGAGGCCTTTTTTTTTTCTTCTGTAGAATGCTTTTTTACTGAAAAGCAAGTAACTTTAGCATCTCCCATTTAAGCTCACAGTTCAGCAGTTCACAGGCATTCAAAGGTGTACACTGTACTCTAGCAGCACTGATCAGAAATTAAAGATAAAAACTTCTGCAGAATATTCTACAAGTCACGACTTTGATACAGATTGCACAAGACAGTCAATCCCACCCTAACTCAGGGGGGGTGGTTGGTTGCTTTGCTTTATTTATCTTGTCAAAGCAAATTTATTTTCAAAATCCAAAGTGTTACTTGAAGATATTCTTATGAGCTAGTGACATAAGACAAAGGCCTAGAGACAAGACTATTCCATGCCTCAGTGCCAAGGCAAATATTTAGAACAAAAATAACGAAGAAAAAAAAAAAATATCTTTCTTCAAAAGCCTGTGTACAAGACTAATTTATTGAATAAGACTCAAGTTTTTGTTTTGAAAGGCATGTTGAATTAATTGTTGTACTACTGATCACCGTGACACAAGACAATATTCTCAAAAACAATTAGCAATTTTTAGAGCCGTATGGTCCAACTGTCCAATTTTTTAAGGTCTCAGTTGTGATGTTTTCATTGACTCGCCCTCACCCTTCTTTTCAGCAGTGAAAGTTGTTGTGTTCTTAGGTGATTCTTAAAGAAATGATGGAATAGAAGCGAGTCCTTAACAGTAAAACAGACAGGTTAACAAATACCAGAAGCTTCTAAAGGAAGGCAAGGAATTTATATCAAATTCAGCCAGACACTTAATATTTTGCTAACAACAGCTGCTACCTAGCAAGGTCTTCAGAACAATGCATCAGTACAGCAGACATCACTTTAAGGGACAATTCATTGGACAGGTAATGCCACAAGTCACCTTTCAAAATTTCAGCAACGATGAGTTTTGAGTTCACGTGAAAGCAGGAAAATGAAGACAGATGAGAACAACCAATCTCTTTGTTGCAAACGACTGAATGACTTATATTATGATTTTCATTACAACAGCACCTATTCAAGTAATGGGGAAAAAATTCAAGCAGACCTACCTGCCTAGAAGTAAACAGGTCCATTTTCAAAAGGACTAATGCTTTAGAGTTAATGTGATGCTCCCTATTCAGTGTATTAGGGCAGCATCTTAACTAACAGATTACTACAACACTACTAGCTCAAGTTTTGACAACATACACATACATGGAGCTGGTCCTGCTTTTCTTCCAGCTTTTGTTTACGTGTATAAGATACTGCCTGCCAGAATGCACAAATTTTTACAGTATCTCAAAAAAGGGGAAAATACGTGCTTGAGGTATGATTTCTTTTATATGACACAAAATTAGTAAGCAGTATCTGAAGGCTGCCTTTGTGGTTTAGGAAGAGGATGTGCTACAAACCTTTAAAAATGCAGATAAAAGAATTAGAAATGTTGTGACAGGTGTGTGCTCACAAGTGAATTTAAAGTTTGCTCTTTCTTCACAGGAGGCTCAGTTTCAGACACAAGGATTTTAAATGAATTATACATATATGAAATCTGGGGATGGATGAATGAATAATGAATAGATGAATGAGTAAATGACTGACCACCTTTAGTGTAAGTTTGAACCCATTAAGATGAATAATGAATAAGGATGGAAATGCAGTTTGACAACTCAAGTTCACTTATAAGGAGATACGAGATTGTGTATTTTAATTGTAGCTGAACTCAAAGGCAAAAGAGATGCCATCGATGACAGAAACACTTATGCCTTTGTCAACCACTTCAAATAACAGGGGTTTATATAGGTTCAGTATATTCCACGAATCGTAAGATTTATGGTCCAAACTGTAAAACTAGATACTATTTTCTTATCACTAAGTACAAAGCCAGACATTAAGCGTGCCCAAATATGAGAGCTGGAGCACCTCTCCTGTGAGGACAGGCTGAGAGAGTTGGGGTTGTTCAGCCTGGAGTAGATAAGGCTCTGGGGAGACCTTATTGTGGCCCTTCAGTACTTAAGGGAGGGCTTATAAGAAGGGGGACAAACTTTTTAGCAGGGCCTGTTGCGACAGGACAAGGGGTAATGGCTTTAAACTATAAGAGGGGAGATTTACGCTAGATATAATGAAGAATTTATTTTTTTTTTTTACACTGAGGGTGGTGAAACACTGGCACAGGTTGCCCAGAAAGGTGGTAGATGTCCTATCCCTGCAAATATTCAAGGTCAGGCTGGACAGGGCTCTGAGCAACCTGATCTAGTTGATGGAGTCCCTGCTCCTTGCAGGGGGGTTGGACTAGATGACCTTTACAGGTCCCTTCCAACCCAAACTATTCTATGATTCTACGGGAATAATGTTCAGCTTCATCATTCAGCATGTATTCAACATTATACAGTAAATTAACCGCTCTTAACCAAACCAAATGTTGCACTACTCAACTATCTACTTCTATCTACTCCCAGCCACCTGAGTTTCTTTCTGTCTTTTGTGAGCTCTGAAATCAGAGCTCTGCAAACAGAAACACCTTTATCAAAATCAAAGCTTGCAAGTAGACCTGACTTCAGTGTGACACAGGTGATTTCAGTAGAAGTCGGAACAAATATTGATTACAAACTAAATTATAAACTAGTTATAAACTAATATTCCCTGGCCATTTTTAAAGCCTTTTATCATACAAAAAAAACCCCAACCCTGTAAAATACTGCTTGACATTGTACTATTTGATATATTATTAGAGGGTCAAATTACTTTGGTTATGAAGAGTCCACTCCCATAAGTCTGAACATTTGCTGCTGATTCCATGTGAAACATCCAAACTACACAAAATATTGCCAATGCTGTAAATGTACTATGATTAGTCCACTGCTTGAAAGCACTGACTTCTAAATTCCATCTGTGGTTCAGACTAATTGCTAACTAGTGTTCATAGAATTGTAGAATCGTTAAGGTTGGAAGGGACCTTTAAGATCATCAAGTCCAACCATTAACCTAACCTGACAAAACCACTTCTAAACCATATCCCCAAGTACCACACCTACTCTTTTTTTAAAAACCTCCAGGGATGGCGAATCCACCACCTCCCTGGGCAGCCTATTCCAATGCTGGATAACCCTTTCAGGGAAAATTTTTTTCCTAATATCCAACCTAAACCTCCCCTGGCTTAACTTGAACCCATTTCCTCTTGTCCTATCTCTTGTCACTAGGGAGAAGAGGTCAGTCCCCATCTCTCTACAACCTCCTTTCAGGTACTTGTAGGGAGTGATAATGTCTCCCCTCAGCCTCCTCTTCTCCAGGATAAACAGCCCCAGTTCCCTCAGCCGTTCCTCACAAGACTTGTCCCCCAGACCCCTCACCAGCTTCGTTGCCCTTCTCTGGACACGCTCCAGCACCTCAGTGTCTTGT
>VZSZ01003206.1:28648-87809 GCA_013398815.1 Ibidorhyncha struthersii | reverse complement strand
CATACTGTTGGCCTCAGCCCATCGGTCCAGCCTGTCCACATCCCTCTGTAGAGCCATCCTACCCTCAAGCAGATCAACACGCCCGCCTAGCTTAGTGTCATCTGCGAACTTACTGAGGGTGCACTCGATCCCCTTGTACAGGTCATTGATAAAGACGTTGAAGAGAACTGGCCCCAGCACCGAGCCCTGGGTGTTATCTCAGTCCTAAATATTACAAGTAAAGGGAATACTCTGAAAATGTAATTGATTATCTGCAACCCCAGCGGGGAACATAGACTAAAGAATGTCAGCATTTCTACCACTGTGTTTCTTCTGAGACACGTAACTGCTATTTCAGAAAGGAACAGCTACTTCCTCACGCACAAGACATCTCAAAACAGCTATGAAACACAAAAGAAGGAGATGTAGTCTGCTTTTGAAGATTTTCATAGCAAGGTCAATGATACTCTCAGGTGCTCCAAGACTAGGCTTCAAACTTCTTGCCGTGGCCTCCCAACTCACTACCTCCTTTCTATGAGTTTTTAGTTGTTCTTCTCTGTCATGCCTGTTTTACAGTGTTACAAAACATATCCCGCTGCTCCTTTCATAAGCATTAGCTGGAAACCATTTTACAGCCATCTGTAGTGAGACAGAACCCACTACATGGTGTGAAGTCTGCAGCAGCGAAGGCAGGAGAAACACAGCAGAGCTCCATCGTCCTTTTTCCCTGCCTTGAATTGGCTGTGCAACTTCAGATGGTTAATTTTGAGTGAGATGATAAAAGTGTTCACATTAATGCAAAATTTAGAAGTGTAAGATTCTAAATGAGGAACGAGGTAACAGACAGCAACAGCCAAAAGGAAGAAACTCTACTGTGATCAACATAAGGTTTATTGCTTATACTTCTGTGTCCTAACAATAACATGTGAATTAATGATTTTCCTTAACAACAGTTTACCTTCCTTATTGGGACAAGCCCAAAGCACTTAGCTTTATATAACTAATGTGCAGCCATACAATTAGAACAACAACAGGTATGCCAGATGGTGCATACAAAACTGAAACTGTGAGGCTTAGGGAAGCTAACTTTCCAATTTTAAAACAAGATTCTAACAAAAATGTAAGGCAATATTAATACCAAACAAGTATTCAGTACTTATTGTAACATAAGAGCTTAGGCCATACTCCACAGTACTTTCAAGTAATAGTATGAAAAAAAAAAGTCTAAATTTTGGAGGTCAGGGCATTAGGTACTGAAGCCAAAAGTGTAAATGCTTCCATTGAAGGATTAGGGTATTCTTGGACCAGAGGTATTAAATTATTAGAGTGCCAGAACACAGTTGCCCACTTGTTGCATTTTTGCCCAAGCACCTGCTCTCACTTTCAAAGACTAGGCGCTGGACTAGATAAACATTTGCTTTTATCATCTGCAACCAATATCGTCAATGTGTTACATTAACAATGTGTTGCTCTCACATAAAACATTATTTCTGAATGAACATGCTGACCCACCATTTTTCATTCCTCAGGATACAAGTACAAAAAGCACAGGGAAGCGGCGTAAAAACAGATTTTTGTCCAAACTGATACTAAAATTGATATTGCAATCATTTGTGAAACAATTTTTTATCTATGAATTTTAACTACCAATGACACCTGCTTGTTCTGCATAGTTCTTACAGCTGTGCACCACCTATGTCTAATACAGTTATCATTGTAATGTTCCTCTGATACACAAAAGTAATATCACCCATATTTTACAAGTGGGAAAGAGAAGGAGAGAAAAGTTAGAGAACACAAACAAGACCTTGTGGAACATCTGCTGGCATAGAAGGAAAAAGCCTCCAAAATCCCATATTGGCACTGGGCCCACTCATTCCTTAAGGATTAACTTTAGACCGGGGCTGCGAGACTTTTAAAAGATACCCACCAGAATCAAGGCTCCTTCTTAATAAGCTCTGTACAAATAAACTCAGCCCCTACCCAAGAAGCCTTTGGATCTAAGAACCTATTTCTGGGTTTTCAGTAGCGTTAGGAGAGGTCCAAGTATGAAATCTTGCTCAACTGAAGTATGGAGTGAAGCACCTTCCATGTTTTGAAAGCCTTACTAAGAAAAACACAGGATCTAGGAGACTCTTGTCATCATGCATATGCTAAGCCCCAGAACCACTGGAAGGAAAAATGGTAAGACATGAAATCAATTCTGTAACTAAACTGCATAAATTAAAAAAAGCAAAAAATATTAAGCTCGAAATACAACACCTTGATAAATGCAGACAAGAGTAGAGAGATGCATGATGCCACTACACCTTACGCCTTTTTTATCTGGTTCTTACTCACATTGATAGAAAAATGTCATTCTTTAATGACTAAAGATCTAGGTTTTGATATCAGTACAGAAAAAGTTTGCACTTACCTTATTCAAATTTTCATCTTTCACTGAGTCTTCATAAATGAAAATTTTGTCCTGTAAAGATTTCTTCAGAATATCTATCTTATTTCTATTCCTGGATCCTGCTGTTTTCATTTTAGAATGCTGCTGTAAGAAGATAAGCAAAAAATGTTTTATTTGTTAGAGATATATGAGGATGCTAACATTAAGATTATTACTTGCTATTATTGGCAGATCCAGCAATTAATGAAACACTTGGCAATAATGATTTTCACTGAGAATAAATTTCTGAAAAGTAGGTGCTGCCTATTCATTCAGAAGATTCCTTTCAGAGAAAGTTGGAAATTTCTTTTTCAATTTCTTTCAAGTAGAGTTATATATTCATCCTTTCCATAAAAGCTACTAGCACATAAATTTGATTTTAAACAAGCTTTAGCAGAGATAATAAGAGAAGATTTTAACTGATACGCTGTCTCCTCAGCATGGTTAAAAATGAACAAAGAATATTAATTTAAGAACTACATTGTTTTCAAGACACAGTATATGAATCACAAATGAACCATGATAGTATTTAGGGGCACCGTTCCATGTAATCAAATTATTCTTGACCTTTATATTTCTTTACAAGAATATCAAGTAAGTATAATGTACTCTTGGGGGAATGATAACATCTGTTCAACTATAAGACTTTGCAAAGCCATTTCCCTTCTTTAGTACTTTAGAAATTACTAAGGTTTTGAACTAGGCTAATTCCTAGTACAATTAACCCAAGTTAGTTTACACGTTTAGAAAACAGCTGAACCAAAACAAAGCAAAGGAATTCCTCTTTTTTATGATGGTATCAGACACAATTTGTACAGGAAACACTTCCCCCCCCCAGTTTAAGAACTGAAAATAATTTACAATTCCACAGGTTTTACATTTTACTGATGGAACTAAACACCCCTCACAGAGGTTGTTTTTTTCCCTTTTTTTTTTTTTTTTAAAAAAGAAGTGCTAGGTTTGATAGACAGACTTCTTGTTGGGAATGTCTCTCTGAGTGAGTACGCCTCATCTTCTACATATTTAGATTTGGGGAAAAAAAACCCAATAAACCAAACCACAACCCTCCGTATACACCCAACTCTTTTGAAAAGAGGAAAAAGAAATCAAGCCCAAATTCTTGCCAAGAAAGACCAGCTAATTCAGGAACTTCACTTTCCTAAATGGACAAGATGACGTAGGACATTTACGTGCAGAAACTCCCTAAATCTTTCCTTGATTTAGTGTCAAATGTAGTAATGTGTAGGGGCTGCCAGAGAAATCTCAATCTGGGCTGTAAAGGTCCCAGCTTGTCCCTAATATTCACAGCCAGGCTTAGCACCGCTTGAACTTTTGGCATTTCAGTGGACTCTCCTCAGAGGTGCAGCCCCTTTTGGCCACCGCTTCTTTTAGCTATGCCTTCTTCCTGGGAAAGCTGGAGGACGCACAAGCAGCAGAAATTCACAAATGTATGTGAAAAGAAGTGTATTTATCCAACTGCTGCCCAAACAATTATCTTTAAGGTCCACTGATCCACACAGACAGCAGATGTGTGCACCACTGTCACACCTATGAAGAAGCTACGGACCCATATCTGCAGCCAAGGCCAACAACCTGCAGACACACCCATAAACCCCTCGAACATCCCCACACTGATCCTACATCATTCCCACCTGTTTATTGGTCATTGCTAAATTCTGATCGACTTTCAGCATCTCTGCTTCTCTCTGCTCCATCTCGAATGCCTGAAGCAATGTTCTTGCTCTTATCTTGGGCCAAGCCAAGCTGCTGTCCACCTGAGAGAAGCAGCAGTGCAACTCTTGCCTCATTCTAAGCAATTCCTCTTCTGATAGCGAGAGGGGTAAACTTAGAAGCTGTCTGTTAAAAAAACAAAAGCCACTTGCCGTTCAGTGATATAGGCAATATTGCATAAAATGTAAGAGACATGCACACAAACACTTTACATGACAACGATCATCCTTATTTGTCTTATTTATGTATCAGTTAATGATTCCACACATAGGACTGAGCTACTCAGCATGTTCAAAATATCCTTGAGGATACTTTAAATTCTGCATACAGAACTTCCTGGACTGCAAAACTTTATTTTCAAGGGAAAACCATTTTTGAATATTTAATAAATAAATAAATAATTTTTAGCACATTTCCTATGCACAGAATCCTTGCACCTCTTCAGACAATACAAACCCCAAACTTAGGGTGGAAATCGAGATAAAAGCTTCCCGTAAAGTCTCCCTGGGCTGTTTGCCAGCACTTAGCAGTCATAGCCACTGAGAGGAGAAAAAAAATAATATAAAAAAGTCTCTATTATAAACTCATATATGTCATCCCTCCCATCACCAAGTCACAAGGGTTCCAGCTGTTCTTTGTAAAAAAGCTTTTAGCAGTCTGAACAACACGGAATATATTTTAGCAGTAATTTGAATCACTCAAAGTTCCCATTTTGCAGAAGAAAGGTTCTCAACATAGACATCTGGGGAACTGATCCTCAGGTCACACTGAAGTTGACAAAAATAAAGCATGCTAAAGCCTAAATTCATCTTCCAGTTGTAGCTAACACTAGACTACACTGAAATATTTCCTTAAGAGTATTTCATAGAAAATAGAATAATTTTTTGTTTGAAAATTTTCTCTATTTCCCCCAAAATGTATTTGTATTTAAAGCATGAACAGCATAACTTTTAAAAAGGTAGTTTTCTTTTAAAGATATATTATACTGTATGTTCCATTAGGACTGCTGCTTTTATTCAGTATATCACAAGCCTATACCACCTCATCATTTCTCTAAAATATTTCGATTTAGAAATCTTTATTTCTGTTTACTGATTCAGCAAAGTACAGCTGATTCCTAAATTAAAACATTTTTAATTCATAAAGTTTTTTCTCTTCAAATAATTACTTACTTTAAGGGAATATTACTCCAAGCAAGCATTTACAGTATACTTAACCATTTCTCATGTTGTCTTCGACTTTTAGAAGAAAATCCATGCTATATATCCATATATATAGATACATAGACAGAGATATAAAAGGCAATACAGTAAAACGGAGTTTTGTCATGTCCATGTTTAGAAAAGACATTAAAAGCATTAAAGCATTCATTACTATTTAGGACTAACTCATGGTCTCTTTGACAAACACAAAGATGAAAAGCTATCATTCAAAATAATTCTTTGTGAAAACTAGATAGCAGATGAGAACATAAACATGAGAGCTGGCATCTGTTGTTGAAATATCAGAATTGACACAGTTGAAGTGAACATACAGACAGTGACAGATTTTAAGGGGCTTGATAGGACAGTTGTGCAGATGCTGCATTTTTTGTATATATTTTCCAGTATTTTACTGAAAAAGAACCAAACAGCTTACTGTTGCTGTACATAAAGATATCATCTAACAAATACAACAGGTGACACTGCAGGCTGGAACACAATTATCATGGAACTGTAAGTCAGAAACAGGAAAGACCTGCTGGGTCATACAATCTAATTCCCGGCTTGTGCAGGTCTCCTCTCAGCAATGTAAATAAGAGATAATAAGACAAGCTAGAAAATATATTGAAATGGCTTATAGAGAAGTATTTTAAATGCTGAACAAAATACAAAGCCCTTGAAATTAGAACCAAAACAAGACACAAATGGATTTTGTTTTTTTTAACAAAGCAAATGTAATGGGCAAGGTTTCTTTTTATATTCCTGTTATATGGTTTTACACTGTGCAGCAGGCAAACTTACAAAGATGCTGTCTGGACAAAACTGCCCATACACATCTGTTTTGCTTTAAAGAAAAGGAATGAAGGAGAAACCTTTACTAATGCTTCCCCCCCACCCCCCGCTTTGTCCAGTCTCTCATGCCTGGTTCTGTCTGCTCCACAGGCAGACTAATATAGGTTTGCCTGTTCCAGCTGCATCCCCTAAAGCTGTAATTTTGACAGCAGACTATTTTTCATGTTCCCATGTCTCTAACAGTGTCTTATTAAATAGACATTGTATAGGAAGCGTAGTACTATAAAAATTCAGGTAATAAAACAACTGGTCATGTAATAAATGTAATTAAAAGCTAAGAAGAAATGCTAATGACCGGTGCAAATCACTCAGGGACCTTGCTGCCCAGTCTGAGAAGCACCATGCACAATGACTCTTGGCTACAGCCGTGGTGTCTCCCTGCACAAGGTCTCCCAATGGTGGCAAGGCCATCACCCACCTTCCCACCTCCCCAGGGTCACACTGTAACAGCCAGCAATGGCCATAAGGTGCATCCAGTGCCAGAAAACCTCTCTGCAACATCACCCGTGCCATCATGCATCTCTGGTTTGGGGCTTGGTGGCCGGATTGGCCAAGTCTGATGCATGGAGTCCATGAGCCAGAGAGGTAGGCTACCACGCTGCGTATTTATGGAACACATGTAAATACTGTGTCAGAGCTTAGAAAAAACCTGATGAATAAGGTTTGACTTGTGGCTGGAAGGAATATATCGAAACTGGACGTGGGGCTAATTAGGCCTGACATACTAAATGACATTTCCAAAGTGCCTGACCTCTAAGAACAGACTGAGAATGATAATGAAAGATGTGAAAGTCAAACCTGACACAGAGTGAACAGAAGTATAAAAATACCACTCCATGTTTTTGGTTTCAAAACTGCCATATCCCGGGATTCCTACTGCAGTGCTAAGAGTGCCGGCTCACCCGCTGGCACTGCAGGGGCTGAGCACTTGCAAAAAAGTCGATTCCCAAGTGCCCAACACAGAACTGATAATTACGAATTATACCTAGACAGGTGTGGAAACTCCCACTTCATCTCTCTTTGCGATAATAACTAAGAAAAGGGCACAGAGGGATACTTGCATGAATACTGATTGTTCCCAGCTCCTTAATTTTTTTTGTTCCGAAACGCTCATTTCCAGTTCTTGGCTTAGCTTCTGCCTGGTGAGCTGAAGCAGCTCTTCAGCAGCCGTGCTCTTGTCGTGCTCTTCCCTTTCAAGCTGTTCATGTTTAACAAACATTTCTTTTTTATGGTCCTCCACAGCTTCCAGCAGGAACACCTTTGGCACACTGAGCTTTACCAACTCTTGCACAAATACTCCATACTGAACACGTTTAAGCTCTTCAACAGTTTTCTCTGTTAGATTAAATAGAAGCTCTTTCAGCTCTTCACTGGCCTCATTGTCAAGCTTTTCAGTAAGTTCCTCAAATTCAACAGTGTGATCACTCAGAAGATTTTTCCAGTGGCTCAGGTAGTGAGTCAACTCCTTAGTAGTTTTGAAGGGGTCTCCAAGTGACAACTGCTCCTTCCGATGCTCTTTCTGCTGATGCATTTGCCAAAAGGAGGAACAAGGTTAAGAGAAGGAACATCTCTAATTCTAGCTCTTTAAATATGTATTTCACAGCAACGCAGAATTTCATGCTTTTGTTTTTCAGTGTTTTCAAAACTGTTTTTCAGTGTCCAGAGACTTATCTAGCCCTCAACACGATGGCTTTGTATGCATCTAGCAGGCCTGTGATAATTCAGGTTATTGTTAGATAGAAGGGCTAACACAGGCCTGTGATAATTTAGGTTGCTCCTAGATAGAAGGGCTAACACCTAAACAAATGCATGATCTTGTGGTTTGACACAGTCCCAAGTGGCTGAACTGTAATGATCTGGCAGCATTCCAGAAGTGAATCTGGATCAAATACCAAGGGCAAAAAGAAGAAAAAAAATTGAGAGGGAAAAAAAGGTTGTTTTTTTTTTTTCCCATTTTATTTTCCCCATCTTACAGTATACAGCAATTTCATTGGAAAGCTAAACCAAAGCTACCTATACCGAGAATAAATAAAACAAGTCTCCATCATTAACCTGCTGTCTCTCACTTCCACATCTCTTAAAGAACAGAAAACACTGAAACACATATCCCACAAAAGGTAAAATTAATCTCACCTAACCTTGGTCATCTAAACAAATATTGCCTAATCCAAGATATTTTTTTCTACATCCTTTAGGCAGAGAAAGATAGGAATCTTTGGATAACAACTCCCTTCCACTTATCTCAAATCACCTGCGAGCCATTCTCCATTATGAGGTGATTAGAAGCTCTTGGAGTTAGCCTTGATTTTTAGGTGGCTGAGGTTAGGTGACGTGAGTTCTACCATAAGCAGCCGCAGGTACAGCATCTTTTAAATAGTTCTGTTTCGTAGATGAATTTTAACTGTGTTGTAGAAGTCATTCAAGTCACACGTATCCAGGAAATCCATGGAAAACGATGACCGTGACAGGTCTGTGCCATCTCCCTCATTGATGCCACAACCTCAGTTGGCCTTTGCCTGTTTGCACATTACAGAGGCTTGTCATAACCCCCTCGGACACGTTAGACTAAGTAGAGGAGCTTCACAAGTTTCTCCAGTTATATTACTTTCTTGCAGATTTTTCTAAAAGAACAGCTATTTATTACTGCATAACTAATACATCACACGGTGGTACACAGCTAAAAACAATGGACACTTACTTTCATCCATGCTCCTGGCACTGTTCACCCCTGTCCTAAGAATTACACTTTATTTTTCAATTCATTCAATTTTTAATTCATGATAAGCCCTGTGAAAATAAATATACTGAAAATAATTACCTTTTGTAGCACTTCCCGCCTTCGCCTGGTAATAAGTTTCTGGCGAAGCTTTTGCTTTTCTTGTTTTAAATCATGATCGAATTTCTGTTTAACAGAATTAATTTCAGCCTCAGCTCGGTCCAGCAGCACTCCCAAATGACTTTCAGGTAGATGACCTGCTCTGTAATAACAGTGTTTGAAGCCTGTTATCCCCAATTCTTAAGAGCAAAAGGATATTTGAGGCAATTAGTACCATAATAAGGCTCAACAAAGTAGACACACAGAATGATCTTTGTTTCTTTAGTAGTGATACCTGGGGGATGAAACAAGCAAATGGACAACAGGAAGATACTCCGAGAGATGAGTGTAGAATTGAGGCAGTTAGTGAAGGCAGAGTGAAGGTGTATGAAGAAGGAAGAGAACACAAATGCAAAACCAATTACATATCAGTTAGTAATGTGATATTCAAATGAGACATTTTAAACCTTATATATTATTCATAATATTTACATTTTTCATTTAATGCTCCTGGAATGCCATTCTAGATGTATTTTATAACTCCTCCTCATTAGAAACAATTTTCTCTTTAAAGGATATAATCTAATCAAGTAAAACAACTAAAAATTATTTTAAAGATACAAAGCAATCGTATCCGTGAAAAGATTTCTACTCAGATTTCCTATTACATTTATATCATCAGAAAAATTATAAAGATTTCACATTAATAATGAAATACAATAACCTAACAGAGCAAATTCTCAGTCTTAAGCACACAGTGCTTTCAAATGGAAGTTTAAGACTATGGTCTACCTCCAGTTGCTACAGTACTTAATTTCAAAGAATAAGCAAAATCCCAATCATGTCTGCAATGGTTAGAAAAACCTCCCTCTCCACAAACTTAACATGAATTTCAAAAATTACCTGCTATTATATTTATACCAGAAATTACCCAAATTTTTGTCAAACAACAGAAGAATAAAAGAACATCTTAAATCAGACCAGGCTGTTGGACATTTGTGAGTTATAATTTCTAATACTAAACACAGTGGACTTCCAAAATGTGGGGCTGAAGAGGTCAACATGGAACTTTGAGAAGAAAGCACCAATTCCTGACCGGAACCTGGATGTTCTCCAAACACTTTCTGGTTTATTTTTCAAATCCTCATTTTTCAGAAGACATTAAGGTTACACACAGAGCCTGGATTCAAATGAATCCAGGGCTTCCAAGTCTCTGTTCGAGCATGATACCTGGCCCAATTCATAAACTATAGCAGCTAAACGTTGCAAGCCCTTCTCCAGAAAGAACAGAGTCTCATTCTGGTTTATTAGGATTTGTTGGTACCATAACAGCTTAGTTCCAAATCAAATCCTCAAAATAAAAGCTAAAAGAAATGAAACAGAAGACTGATGTATTAACTTATTTGCAGCCACTGCAATGTAAACTGTGGTGGCCAGATTCCACAATTCACACCTCTCCATCTACTGCTCAAGCATCCACAAGTATCTGAGCAAGCCATGAAACATTATCCCCTAAATAATGAATGTGCTGGACAGAAACTCAGATCTACTTTATCACACAGTTATGTCAACCACAGATCGCCTCCTTTTGCAGAGCTTTTCCAATGTCTATCTATTGTATTTCTTTAATCTTCTGCAAAGAGGATTAAAATACCTCTCAGTACCTTGAGAGAAATCCACCAAGCATCATTCTTGGATCTTTTTGACAAGTCATTTTTGCCTTGAAACCAATCAGTGTTAAATTTCAGTGTTACGTTCAAAAAAAAGAAGCCATCACCTATTTCCTACCCATATTTGGTAACTCTAAGTCCTGCCCCCCATTTTGATCAGACCCAAGGCAAAAGATTAGTGAATAAAAAGTAAATTTATTATGGTGAGGAAGTGAGGCAAGATAATAACCAAGATATTAGTTTTAACACCTTCATCCTGTCTTGTACTGAGGAAATAAACCCAGGCTTGCTGCATTCAATTAAAATCCCTGTCCAGAGCAGTGAAAAGGGCCTGCAATAGAAAAAGATACATGTGCTGGGACCACCCAGCAGATGAAAGATATAGGAAAAGCCATGCAACACAGAAAGACTGGAAGATTATATATACCTAGCGATCCTTAGGATGAAAAAAAAACCCAATAATAAAAAAAGAGAGTTTACAATATTTCAGTTTGAAGTTGTTGATTTACTTAGAGATCCAATACATCCACAGCTCAAACTAAAGGTGATGCAGTATTGTAAAACCTATCTACTTATTTATTTGGAATCTACTTATCTAGAAATCCCAGATAACAAAAATAATGGGCAAAACGCCTACCACCACAGAAGTCTATGGGAGTTTATGTGGCAACTCACATTAAACTGTACTACAGTAATTCCGAGAAGGCTCAATCCTGGCAAGAGACCTTCATTTCTGGTTTCCTACAAATACAGTATAAAACTAATTACAGTATTAGAATTAAAAGATGTCCTCATACCAAAGGACTCTGAACTGAAAACACAAAATGAAAGGAGAAGAGAAAGATAATGAGACAATATAGACCGTATGATAAACTGCTTGGTCTCAGCATACCAGACATCTAATCATTGAACAAATGTGCAGGCACATGTTTAATGTCTTTGAACAAGGAGAATTTTAATGAAGGAGAATACTGCAGTAATGACAAGGATGTTTAAAGGGAGATCCTCCCAAATGCAGTAAGCACCACAGAAGGAACAGAGATGAAGTGCGCGGCCAACAGCAGCAGTATCACAGGTCAATCACAGGCAGACCTTGACTTCTCTGTACTAAACGAAAGACAACAAAATGAGGAGAAAATGTGAAATGAGGGCACTAAAAGTAAGAAGTAGTAGTCTGTGTTTGATGTTATGGAGAACTATCTAAGTGATGCTGGGCCCCAGCAAAGGAAGGTTGTTTTAGAGAAGGAACGTGAGCGTCACTGAAACGTAAGGGAGATAGATATGAAGCAGAAAAGTTGAACCAGCCTGGACGTGCACGGAGGCTCAATCACAACGTTATACAGAAAGAACCTGTCAGATAGCGCCCACATTACTCCACTTCAGCTACTTCAGGATTTCACCTCCTGAACTGGCATCTTCCCAGTGCCCAGATCAGATTTAAGTAAATAATTCAGAGCAATAAATGCCCTACATAGCAAAGTGCTACAAGCAGAAAAGGTTTCAAGAGATTATTAGACAACTTTATACTAATTCATTACTGCTGGAGGAATTAACTTTCAAATACCAACTTGCTAAAAGGTCCTGCAGGACACTGTTTGGAAAACTACTTTGCTTATAACAACATCAGTATAAACTCAGATTACTCAGAAGAATAAGTAAGACACCAGTACAAGATGTTTTGCTTTGAACTTTTATGTCAATCAATTGCCTGCTCTAAAAAACACAGTTCACAAGAAATGCTTCAGGTCATACAAAAATTAATATTTTGGAAGAATTTTATAAAGGACTAGTGAGTCAGCAGAACTGGCTTCAGTTTTTAAGAGACCAAAGAAGGAAGGAAACTTCTTGTGAATAAACAGGTACTGGCAAAAGAAAAATGCAACAAGTTACAGCTGCTGTAGTTAAAACATGTCAAGAACCTCGTGACTGTGGATAGCCGGAACAGTCCAGGATGAATACTGTCCCAAGTATCGCCCTCCTGCCCATTTATTCTTTATGGGAAAACACAAAAAGCCTAGCTAGATATCCCTGAAATCTATCGTTACAGATTATATTTTAAAACTTGCTTTCCTGCCTTTTGGCACTGCGGTCCATGGCCTTAATTTCCAAAAGGCACTGAGCACCCACAGCCAGTCCTGACAAACAAGACATTTTATTTAAATACTTTCTTTAGAAAGCCCAGCTTGAAAACTGGCTGCTCTATTTCATTTAAAATGTTCACAACCCTCCCTAGAATTGGTTTGGTTTTATTTTGCTTTTTATAACCTTTATTTCTGGCCACACAGAATCTTTTTCATGTTAATTTGAAATTGCCTTGCTATCTGATAAATTTTAAACATCCTATTAAGCTCCATTTTTCAAAGACCATCATCATTTATCTGCTGGTTTATGTATCCCTGAATCTGCTTATCGGTACTATATCTAATCTACATCTTCTCTCAGTTTCTCTTCTTCATATAAACAGCTCTGCATTTTAAAATTCCATTTGTAGCAGTAAATTTAAGGCACACTAAAGCTGGACACAATAGATTAAGACAGAACTGCATCTATATTTAGACAAGCAGATTCAATGCTAGACTGAAAAATGAGAGGATGTTATGGATACAAATTTAAAGTACCAGCTCATCAGACCAGACTTCTCTTGCTGCTCAAGTTTTAATACTCCAATTTGTAAATATTCCCCAAATCATTTCATAATTAAAAACTGAAATTCAAGCCCACCTAGCATAGATTATAACTTCCCCTGGGTTTATACTAAAATACATTCAGATCCACAAGGTCTTGGATTACTAACACTAGATGTTTCCTCTCTGCTTTTTAGTTGTTTTGTTTCGTGACTGTTCAGTGCAGTAACAGACACTGAACAACGACTGGAACTTATTTTTCCAGCTTGAGAAGTCCCAGTTGCTCATTGCAATGATTTGAGCCACAGATGCAGTGGTCATACAGGTGAGAGTTTCTCATGAAGGCTTTTCACGCAACCACAAAATCCAGGAAAACATCTCAGAACATTTCTTACAATCTGACTGCAAAGAGGCATGAACTGAGGGAAAGGAACTCTCTGTGAAAGATGTGTCTGAATTACATTTCCTGCGCCAGGAGATTTAGTTTTGTCTTTGAACCACACATCTGCAGATTTTAGCAAAATAGGCAAAGCAGTGCAATCACACTACAAGAACCTCTCTCTGATCAACAAATCTTGAGACTAAACTGAGGGTATGATTCCAATGAGGCAGCATACAGGACAATTAAAAAGAAGAGCAAAGAAAGGTTACAAATATCAGGTAAATGACTTTATCGTATCAACAGATACAATCTTTGGTAGCTTTTAACAGACTTACCATTTCCTAATACTAAATTACTTTTAACTTAAGTCAACATCATGAAAGAAAAACCGCAATGTAAAGACTGATATATTTCTATAGTGCTGTCTCTTGCTGTTGATGCCAAAAGGCTGGTACTACATTACCCATTTTATACTTGTTCTATTAATACGTGCTCCACATGATGCCAGTGACTGACACCAATATAGATGTCTAAAACATACAAATAAATCTCCATGCACAGAATCACCAGCAGCAGCGCTAGGTTGTTTTCCCACCCACTGATGTATTCTACTGCAGTAGCATGCTCCTCAGTACTTTCTCTGTATGCCAAACTACGGTATGCCACAGTCCTCTGGGTAGCAGCAAAAGGTCTCTCTCAGTGCTCCACATTGCCATGTAATTTTAAATAATTATGTCTCTGGTAAGTCACCATTTTTATCTCTCCACCTTGACTATGACTATCCTCACATGGAGTACTTGGATCAGCCTGGATCCGGTATGACATCCCAAATAAATTAAACGAGTGTATTACAGCAGTCCATTTCCAGGTCTACTTTTTATTTTACCTAAACTTTACTTTTTATACTTTGTCTGTAGCAGCTGATAGTCAAGACCCTCCCCAGTTACATTATTTATAAACTTTGTCAACTTTCTTTAGAAAATATTCATGCATTCCAGCTTGAGACTGTATATCAAACACTTTCAATCCCAAGTGAATGAAAATTGTTCTTTCCTGTTAAACGCAGATATTCACACGTAAAGAATACAGACAAATAGTCTCAACTGGTACATGTTGCAATGGACTTTTCACATGATTGAGGACTATTTACATGAATAATGGATGTATAAAGACATCGAGACTCTTATATGAGTCTGGTTCCCACTGAAGCCAGAATTACAAACAGGTACTACACATGTTCCCAGCAATTAATCTCCATGCTGTACAAAGTGGACACAGACAAAGTCTCACCTTCAATGTCTGCTAGGATAGTAACAAAGCCCTTGGCTGCAAAATATTTTCTTAGAATTAGCTTAAAATATAACATTTTTATGAAATTTTCCTGCTAGGTAACAGATAAAAAGACATTTGAAAACTATTCTATTGTCATTGAGATAACATAGTCAAATGGCTGCCAAAAAAAACAACTGAGATATTTACCTTTCCATCTTATTAATGAGACTCGATATCTGGGTTGCTGCTGCATTTATAAGAGCAGAAGCTTGAGAATCCCTCAAGTGTATCTTACTTATAAGATACTTTCTGTAAGCAAATCTTCTGTTCAGATGATATTTCTTGCTAGCTTGCAAAAAATCCATCAGCTCTTCAATGTCTCCCTACAGGAAAGAATGTGAACAAATACATTTAATTAGATGTAATGTTAATTTCAGCTAACACCTATGGGTTTCAGACCAGATTTTTTCATTAACAGGGCAAAATTAAAAAGCTCTTACAAGTGAAAAACAATAAGCTTGTATCAACTTAACTCTAATGATCATGTCAAATTATTACTGTTATTTCAACAAAACAAAATAAATAGTGTGCTGAGCTTTTGGCCTGAATACCTGAATATTTTGTTTGTACTCTCCTGACTATTTAGTGCACTTCAGGAGACCCTGAGTTAACAGGTCATTTGATCAGGTACCCACAATTAAATACACGTGCACCCCTGTCAGTGTCAGTAGAACTGACTGGCTGGCTTAGAAGCTCCTGCTTCCAACAGTGGGGAACAGGAAGGGTTTAGCTACTTACGAATGGCTCTGGTAGAGACTGGAAATAGGCGCACAATCAATGGTCTCTAGCAGACATTCCGATAGCATCAGATACCCAAGACAAGGCCTGATACTTAGGTGACCCATAACTAAACTTCTTTCGCGTGATCTATCTTCTGCTGGCTGTCCAACTGTCTTTTGCGTAAGTGCTTGCTGCATCTGTATCTGACAGTGGACCACATGTGGCTTTTCTGTACTAAGATCTGATAGCGTATCTAGTTTTAGAAGTGGGTGTTACATCTTTTGACTCCTACTTTCCAGATGTTGTTTTCTAACCTCCAGACCCTCAACCTCTAGGACCACAACAATCACGCTCTTCAAGAAGCAGCCAGAATAACAATTCCCAGAATTTTTGGAAGCTAGAGCACTAACTTTCAACACAAATGGACTGAAAAAAAGAAAAAAACAACCTTGAGGAAACAATTCAAGCTATTCTGTTGCAAGAGGCTTAAAATGTAACTGAACACAAAACTAAAGTCCTGTACATACTCTTCATCAGCATCCCCGACCACATAAGCTAGAGATACTCAACCTCTCAAAGTATGAAATCATAGCACTTCAGATATACCACAATTTCAATAATCTACACATTTCGATTGCGGGGCTCAGTACATCTTCTGAAGTATAGAAAAGCACTTGATGCCTAGGGGGTTGTGAAACTGCCTATAGAGACAGACCTCCAAAGGTACTTATCATTCATTAGACAGCACCTGATCTGTTTTAGAAAATGCCATTCATAAAATAGCTCTAGGTACTTAACTGTTCTCTTAGTTGCCTAAGTCCCTTTATTTGGGCTGAAATTACTTTTGAAAATAGCACTCTGGTATTTCTGTACCATGTTGTAGCATCCCGGCAGAAACAGTGCGGCCAGCAGGACTTGGGAGTGATCATCCCCCTGTATTTGGCACCAGTGAGGCCACACTTCGAATACTGTATTCAGTTTTGGGCCCCTCGCTACAAGAAAGACATTGAGGTGCTGAAGTGTGTCCAAAGAACGGCAATGAAACAGGTGAAGGGTCCAGAGAAAAAGTCTTATAAGAAGCAGCTGAGGGAACTGGGGTTGTTTACCCTGGAGAAAAGCAGGCTCAGGGGAGACCTTACTGCTCTCTACAACTACCTGAAAGGAGGTTGTAGCGAGGTGGGTGTAGGTCTCTCTTCCCAAGTAACAAGTGATAGGACGAGAGGATGCCAGGCATGTTTAGCTTGGGTATTAGGAAGATTTTTTTCACTGAAAGGGTTATCAAGCATTGGAACAGGCTGCCCAGGGAAGTGGTTGAGTCACCATCCTCGGAGGTGTTTAAAAGACATGTAGGTGTGGTGCTCAGTGACATGGTTTAGTGGTGGACTTGGCAGTGTTAGGTTAACGGTTGAACTCGGTGATCTTAAGGGTCTTTTCCAACCTAAATGGTTCTATGATCCTACGCTGTGGGCCCCACTAAAACCAGTGAGGGTAGACCTGGAACTGGAACTTCTCTGCACAAGCACAAATCTGCTCTCAGACCATCATGTGGGGAAGGGCTTAGGGGCAGAGCTGCACCAACAGAGCTTTCAGGAGCTAAGCAGAGCCCCAAGATGTGCAGATACATCAAAATATTCACTGCAGAACCAGGGATTTATATTACACAATTTTTCACTGCATGGTGTAGACATGTTTTCAAACTTCTTTCTTCTGCATGATACACATGAGCTACTAGTCTTATTTTCCCTGAGTAGTAAAGACAAGCTTCAAGCACTTGGGTGCTTTGGAAATACTACCCATGAAAACAAAAGTCAGCACTAAGCACGTTAATGTCATGGCAAATACATCCGACTCACTGTTGTAGAAAAAGGCTGTGCATCAATATACAGTTGTGTAGATGTCTAGATATGCATAATGGTGGCATTATACTTTTTAAAAGTATTCCTAAGAAAATTAGTTACAAAAGTGATAACATTTATCCTGAAACATATTTCCTGAAACATTTCTCAAAAGTTACTGTGGGTTTGTATTCGCTCATTAGGTTAGGAACGGAGTTATCATTCTGTTACCTGTATTTTAGAGTAATCTTCCACTAAAGTTTTAGCCGTTTCCAACTTCAGTTCTCCCTTGAAAGTAGCATTTGTTATCTGTGTAAAAAAGATATTATGGAGCTCCTTTCTCTGGGTAACAGCCAGCTGTCTATAAGCCTTTGCAAAATATTCCTCCTGCTTTACCAGAAGGAACCTCTTCAGGCGGTCCTGCTCCAGTCTGTGAAGTCTATCAAGAAGACTCCTGTATTCTACAGCAGGCTGCAGAGAAGAGAGAAATAAATAAATGTGATTTTCAGTATTCAACGTATTTTAAAGTATCAGTGCTACTAGCTCATACATATTTTACGCCTACTCTGATTACTGTCATTTCAGGTTTGAATGAAGGCTAATACTTAATCAGTGTACACTTTCCATGGTTTTTGTCTGTTTGGAGTGACAGGGATTGTACAGCTGTCAGTCTCTAATTCAGATAACAGTTCCAAGGCATAATGAAGTCTTTTTAGAATTTAGAAGCATTATTTAAGATAAATTATACAAAATGGCATGAAATTCAACATGAAAACTATATATGAAATGAATTTTTACGCTTCATCAATCCTGAAATCCTATTAAAATTTAATAGGCTCATATAAGTCAGAACAATGAAATAACAATAAGCATACATTTTAAAAACAATATAAATTAGAAAAAAGTATTCTACTATAAATGTCTAAAATGTCTTATTATTGGTGACCTACTTCATGTATAGGTTCCTACAAATTAATCTAAGGGCATTGTTTTAGAGTTACAACAACGGAGTAGAATTAAATAGCCATTGATTTAAAAGCTTCTTTGCAAGAAATACTATCTCAGAGTTCTTCAGTAAGACTTACATATTCGTAGTTTTAATCTCAGATGGCATAAACTCATTATAGAATCAAAACACCCATGTCCCATAGAGCAAAGAACGCTTCTTATGCCAGCAGAGCTACCTAACAGTAGTTATGTTGGTCTTGTTCTAAATTTCATACTATTTATCCGGGGAGAACTGTTCTCCGCACTGAGGCCCCCACACCTCACCCCTCATTCCCAAGAGACACACTTTAGACAGCAAATAATTAATCAAAAAGGCAGGGAATATACATCCTGTGTTTTGGCTGAGAAGCAGAGGAGGTTATTGCTCCAGCTGTTTTTCACTGCTGTCTCCTGCACGTCAGTACAGCCGCTGCCAGGACCACAAGTGTGGTCCATCCCTAGCACTCCGGCATGTCCTTTTGGACCAGGTTCCACAGCAAGTACAAAACCAGGTCCTTTCACAGATAGGAAAGTGAACAGCAAGATGTTAGTATACGATAAATGGATCAGGACAAGTATTGGATTGGCCTTAATTCTTTGTTTGGTTCCTACCATTCAGGATTTCCAATATAAGACAGACTGAACAAATACCAATGTATTTTGTGCAAACAAAAGCCACTTTGCTGAGAGCATATTTAGTGTGAGTTCACATACTGAGTTACAGCCAGGCCCCTCTTTCTGGAAAGGCAGGATTTATCCCAGTGAGGTCTAAGAGACATCTAGTCTAGGCTCCCTCTACAATCAACAGAAGGAAACAGACTTTTGTAGAGTACAATTCATCTCATCCTTAAAAAGAGGTCCGTTAAGTATCCTTTCCTAGCACCTCTAGGTAAGGATGTTCATATTCTACAGATATTTGAAAGCCTCCTAGAATAACACTTTAAAATTCGCCTGGAAACATCACAGAAATTCAACTGGCTGACTAGCATCATGCCATGAACTTTCTCAACACAACAGCTCTTCCTGAGATTCTCAACATACTGTAGTACCTCTGATGGGTCACACTTAGCAAACTACTTCTTTTGTCAAAACTGCAATCATGAATTGTCATAAAAGTCCTTAACAACATAGGTATATGATACGCAAATAAAAATGCTTTAAAAACAAAACAAACAAAAAAAAACCACAAAAACACCCCACAAGCCAACAGAAGGCAAATAATTTAACTAATGTCTATAAAGAGAGCATAAACGAGCATGGAATACGCTGGTCTAAGGGATTATACTCCTAACGTAACTTCTTTTGTCTCTATAATTGAACTGAAACAGACAGCTGGAAACTCAGCAACATCACATTCAATACCCATGTATCCACTTGTGCTCCAGAAACAAAACCCCACTGGTAACTAATGAACTGCACTATTTACTCCCAGCAAGTCATCCTCTTAATATGAGTTACATTAGACAAGCATGAAACATCTTGGGTATTTTAGCATTTTAAGCTGACAGAGGTGAAATATTCAAAACTTAACAGAATCCTCTCCAGACATATGAAGTTTAAAAAAAAAAAAAAACAAACAAAAGAGAGAGGGGTGTGTGAAAGTCAGTTTTATTGTGAACATTAGGTATCCTTGAAAGAAGACATGGAAGACTGAAGTGTAATTTTGTACCTGGGATGCTGGACTGGTGAACTGCACTCTGCTTCCAGCTAGTGACTACCTCTCAAATCCTGGGTAATGATACCCATTCAGACAGAGATCTTTGAATGGAAGTGACACACATAAGCACTAAGCTTTTACTTAAAGGGAGACTCGAAACTTGTATGATTCTAAAGAATCATACTCTGCCTTAAATTATTTATCTCACTATTACCCAGAGGCTATGTCCAAGAGAAGTCCTCTCCCTGCTCTGCCTAAAATACAGATTGTTCTGCTTGCCTTCACTTGGTTTGGAGGAAATCAGCCTTTAGTTGTGCGTATATACTGATTTTCTTCAAAATAAAAATGTAAATATTGGAGGCTTTTTACCTCGATTGTAAGGTTTATGATGCAGAGAGTTTGTTCTGCTCTGAATGTGCAAAATAATTTACACTGTCTGACTGGAATTGTTAGGAACTACTGTAGTACAACATAGTAACAAACCCACCACCACCACTTTGCAAGGGTTTAAGTGACTATAAAAAAACCAACAGGGTAATGACAACCTTTTGTTTCTGGGTGTCACAGATTCTCTTGAGATAAATTCATTTTCTGGTGAAGTAAAACACATTTTTGTAATAACAACTACCCTAATCATGACACGTGAATTTTTCGAACGCATTTAAATTGTATGGCTTTTCTCTTAGAATCATAGAATCATGGAGTAGTTTGGGTTGGAAAGGACCTGTAAAGGTCATCTGGTCCAACCCCCCTGCAATAAGCCAGGGACTCCTTCAACTAGATCAGGTTGCTCAGAGCCCTGTCCAGCCTGACCTTGAATGTTTCCAGGGATGGGGCATCTACCACATCTCTGGGCAACCTGTGCCAGGGTTTCACCACCCTTACCGTAAAAAAATTCTTCGTTGTATCTAGTGTAAATCTCCCCTCTTATAGTTTAAAGCCATTACCCCTTGTCCTGTCGCAACAGGCCCTGCTAAAAAGTTTGTCCCCATCTTTCTTATAAGCCCCCTTTAAGTACTGAAAGGCCTCTATAAGGTCTATAAGCCTTCTCTTCTCCAGGCTGAACCACCCCAACTCTCTCAGCCTGTCCTCACAGGAGAGTTGTTCCAGCCCTCTGATCATCTGTGGCCCTCCTCTGGAGCCGCTCCAACAGGTCCATGTCTTTCCAGTGCTGAGGACTCCAGAGCTCTTTACTTTTCTAAGAGGACAACCCCACCATTCTAACCTACAAGAGAAACCATCTATGTAAAACCACGTATCATGCAAAGTATTGATGTTATACCAGATTTACCTTTTCATTCATTTTCTTCATTAATTCTTCAGCCTCTTCATTTGCATTTCTTGCTTTTTGGTGTTGAGCCTCCATTTTCTTCCTAGTTTCTAGATTACATTCAGCTGTTAGAGCCACCATCTTCCTTTCATACTCATCTTGAATCTCTTTCTCCATTGCAAGGAACTGCTTTTTGAAAATTGAACTCATCCTCTTCTCCACATGAGGGAAGAGGCTGTGACTTAAGACCATGTTCTTCATCATCATAGCAATCACTTCCTTACATATCTGCATTCGATATGCTTCCAGATCAGCATCTGCCCGTGTCAGGCTGGCTACCTCCAAGCTGCAGAAAGGCAATCAAACTGTTTGAAATCACAGACTACAGGAAATTTCTCCCAGAACACAAGGATTCATTCAATATTGGGTAAGTAAATGGTAGTCAGAGAAATGCACAAATATCACAGCATATGACCTTACTAATCATGACAGTAATCCTTCATGAAAAAGCAAGGTAAGCCAATTTTTACTACAGCAACTTTAATGAAGTATGTCCATTCTTGCATTTCCATTTCAGACAGAAAAAGGAAAAGCTTTTCTTTAGAACACGAAACATCCCCTCAATTTAAAAGCAAATGAAAACTTCCCACATAAAACCCCTCTGTTGGGAAGCAGATGAAGTGAGTATCTGAATAGACTATAAATTTCACTGACTTTGTAAAATAGTTCTAAACTCACTGACCCATCTTTGCTAATAAATCACTGCTTCATGTTATGTGCTGGTGTATTCCCTACTCTGCAGGGAAGAGGGGAGAGGGTTTTGATTATGTGCCGATATGAATAAATTAAAATAGCTGGTATCTCTCTCTCATGAACATTAATAGAGTTCTAGAAAAGAGATTAAAACCAGAGGGAAATACAAGATATTTTACAAAGTGCAATAAATGTCATATTGCATATGAATACATTCTCATTTATTTTTAGTTAATTAAATTGAAATTACAATTATTCTCATTTCATATAGTACATAACTACTGTAAATTCTATAGCTTTGTGTATTCTGCACTCAATTCAGGATTGGAGAATTACGTGGGTTTTGCCCTTGCATGTCAATTTACATGAACACACAGCACTGTATGCTTCTCTGTGTAGATGAAGTATACAAGAATTTCTTTGTGACCTACAAAACACACTTTTAAGAGCTTAAATCCATTCTTTTTTCAGTTTAGCTAAATTATTGGTTTGATTTGTTCCATAGTCAAATCTTAGAACAAATTTCAAATCCATAGCACAGGTCTTGGCAAGATTTGCAAAACAGAATGATACTGCATTCAGAATCACATATATCAAAGCATGCAAATCTGTGAGTACTTCACCTCTTTGTCAAACAAACTTTCCTTATGTGAGCAAATAAAGTTTCACTAAAAAGTAAATCAGTGATACATTATTATCACTGCCCCTCTGTTAAACCCAGGAGATGTATTTTTCCCATTTAGAAATCACTGGGATGGAATTAATTTTTCTTACCATGACTTAAACACTTGAAGTATTTAAGAGACATTAACTTAAGCTATGATAATGGATCACAAAGAGGCAGAGAGATTTTTCTGTTGCAGCCTCTCAAAACCCCCAAAATGCACTGTCAACGCCCATAACTTGTCTTGGTGATCTGCTCCAGGGCTGGCTGGTTGCACCTGCAAAACCTCCTCCATTTCCCCTCTTTCTCCCATTCAGGAGCAGGAATCACTGCTGTATGAGGCCAGATCACTGTGATTGAAACACTGTGTGCCTGAAACATTCTTCATACTAATTTGAAGATCCCATAAGAGCTAATATTTCCTACAATGTCCCCCAAACAACACAACAATCCAGCTTCTCTGTGCTGTGTACAGACGGGCACTGCAGGACAGCACCTGCAGGTACGCAGCCGTCTTGAGTGGCGTTCAGCTACATCCATGGTCAAGTCCCCCAGGGCGATGATCTGCTCCCTCTGCTTGGGGAGAGTCCTTCTCACTCCAGGACAGAAGGGCAGCCACAGAGGACAGGTGATGGCAGGATCAAGTGAATAGGATGCTGAAGCAACACAGCAAGCACTTCAAACGGGCAGTGCACATGTGTATCTTCTCTTAAGTCTTTCTGTTTACAGAAGTCCTAGGACTTTTACTGACATAGCCAGCTAGTACTAAGCTGTCTACTTACCACAACTAACTTCAAAAAAATAGGTGTTTCAGTTTTGTGCAAATGCACTTAAATAAGAAGAAGGATCCAGAAAATAGGAGCTTTATGCTATAACATTTCCCTAATGACTGTCAGGCAGTGGTAGGAGGCTCCCCTTTGTAGATTCACCAATTCATTATTAGCCTGTAAAATCCAAGCCACCAGATTTATTTTTCTGTTTTAATTCCTGCTTCAAGTCCAGTAGCTCTGATTTAATTGAAGCACATCGGTCTTTTTGCACATCTCATCTTGGTTTTCAAGCATCCCCTAACAGAGAACTAAACAACACTTTAATTATTTGTTCCACTTGATAATTCAAGACCTAAAACTGGTCACCCTCATCCTCAGCTTGAATTTGATTAGTTTCAACTTCCAACTCCCTGCTTGCTGGAATAACAAGTTCTTTAGTCATTATTTTCCTGTTCTTCATGTGCTCACTAATAGATGGTGGTCACAGCACCTACTAACCCTTTCTTACTGAGGCGTGAAAGACTGAACTTCTCATCTCTCTCCCTGGAAGGCAACACTTCACAACTCCACCACATTGGTACATGGCTCATAACACAACATGTATTTTTTACCACAAACGCAGGACTTTTTTTCAGCATGCTTTGAAAAAAGATTAAGCCATTCCTCACCCACCTCCTTGTTACTTTTCCAGCCTTATTCAGCAGTAATCCCAGGAACGAAAACAAAAGCCAAACACCACCACAAAATTTCCTATTGTTATCTTTCCTTCAGTCTTCCCACAGCATTTCTTCCTATTTACTGCAAGTGATTACAGACTAGACCTGATTTCATTTTGAGCAAGATTCCCATGCTCCTTCTCACCCACTAAGAGAACTATGGTACCCAATTAACTACACTCCTCAAGATCATGATGCCAAATGCAGGAGGAGCAATAGGTATAGTTCACCTGATGCTCATGTGTCAGCAAGTGAGTGATGAGGCTCTTAAGATCTCAGGTGTATTTAATCTGCAACCCTCAACCTCCATTTTCCTGACAATGCACCTGTGAAGAAGGCAAAGAAGCAGAAGCAGCACATGAACTGTTCCACCAATCCAAGGGTAATGGCATGGAGAAAATAGTAATTACAAGCCAAAGCTTTCCCAGGTCACATTCTGGAGGACAACAGCCAGACCATCACCTTTTTTCAGTGGCAGCTGAAGAAAGGTCCTGTCTGTAAAAATTTGAAATCTACCTTCCACCTGATATACTCCGCTTCCTCCACGCAGCAGCTAGCAGGAGTGAGACATGCTCATCACATGCACCAGAAACCTTGCTTCAAGCTCCTACTCCAAATGAGAGGTTGAGGGCAGCCTTAACAAGCTGTGTCAATACAGTCTTGCAGTCTTAGATGCCGATAGCCAGTACAAAACAGGAATCTTGTACATATAATAAAACAAATGCTTTCAGACACAAGTCTTATCAATCACAATGCTTACAATCATCGAGATTAAATGTGCAATGTTTTGTGACACCTAGGAAAAAAAAATATCCTAACCTGACATTCTGGGCCTCCTCAAACCAAGGTAGGTTTAATAAGGCCCTTTAAATGCTCTGCATTTTGCTTGTTATTGCAATTCATTTTTAAAAGGTCTTGCATTTCTTCCTGAGCATATTCAGCATAATAGAAACATGAAAGCCAATGAAGTACAGGTAGCAGATGGCAACCTATTGATGAAAAAGATCAAAGCTTCTGTTGGAGAAAGCATGCAGAGAAGGGATGAGGACAGTACAGAAGGTAGGTGGTATGAAAGTGGCGGAGGGAGGAAAGGTGAACAGACACACAGAAAATGAAACTGCAAACAGCAAATGTAAAGATTTTTCACTCACTTGAAGAGGAATAGGATTTAAAGATCTGTCAGAGAAGATCTGGGAGGGGAGAACCCCAGACGCCAAACACAGAGAAGCAGAGAGAGTGCGTGAGCATCTGATGTCCTCCACAGACCTAATAAAAGAATACAGGAAAGCAGCTAGGGTCAGGAAAGAAACAACTATAGTTAATTTAAAAAAAACAACACACCACATCACAAAAAAGGAAACCTCTCATTAACTACAAAATAATTGTGTCTTTAAATCTTATTATTCAAATTAGAGGCCTGTGGAGGGAATTTTTGAACAGAAGAATTAATAGCTGCTGAATTTAACAGTCCTAAAATGACCTAATGGGTTTCCGATACATTTTTAAAATTAATTCAGAGTTCACAAAGATGAGAAACTACTGTGACCAATCTTTCTGAAATCTAAAGGGGAGAGAAACATCAAGCAAACTCCCCTTTGGTGACATTTTCTCACCAAAACAGAAAAACTTGTCATTTTTGTAAGACTCCTCTCTCATCTGCAAATGGTAGCCAATTAGTAGCATACATATTACAACAGCATCCATAGGAGACTGGAGCTCTGTCGTAGCAGTTTCTGCAAAATCATCCCTTCGTGATAGACAATGCTTCTGAAAAACATGTAATTTAGAGCCATTTGTGGGCAGTTTGTCTCTACTGTCCCAGACACCCCACTGCAGCCATGACTTGGAACCACAGCACAGCAGCTGCACCAACTCCTGCCGGCGAGGGGAACACAGCCAGAGAAGGACAGACACACAACCACCCCCAGGCCGGTGGCACCCACTGCTACCACCTAATCCAGAGCAGCACGTCTCCTGCACCCACAGGCATGGTGCCAATGGGACAGCTGCAGTGAGGAAGGGAAAAGGAGGTCAAAAAAGAAGCATTATGGTCTGTGTTGCCTTGTCACACTTCAGAAAAGTGAAGATGGAGAGAGGGTCACACAGGGAGAATCATACAGCTGAGACGTGAAACAGTATGTGCCAGTGCAGGCTTTAGTAACAGTAAGCAAAGAAAGCCAATTCAAGTATAATGGGCATCAAAGGTCTTCAGTTGCAGATGTGGCTTGTTTCCTAAATCATCCATTTATTGAGGGGTTAGTAGTACAATATCAATAAATTGGGCTGGTTTTTGTTTTCTGTCTTGTTTTGGTTTTGTTTGTTTGTTGTTTTGTTGTTTTTAATTGCTCTGTCAGTGCAGACCCTGTGTGCAGTGCTGCAGCTTCATCCCTTCAGCCTCTCCCTCCTTTTTCCCCTCCTCTGCTTCCCACTCTCTCCTGCTGTGTGCAGTCACAACAGGGACTGCACACCCCTCAGGGCAGGGATTTATGCAGGCTGCCGCATGACAAGGTGCAAATCTTTGCAGGAGACTAAAACTAGGTTGAAGCAGAAGCAAAGATAATGGCGTGAGGTCTGAACAGCCACCAAAAGCTACTGACTGCTCAGATTGTTCAGCCCTCCCATGCCTTTCCCTGGTCTCTGCCTGCTGCCAGGCTGGGCACAGCTTGTCTGTGTTAGAGGAGGTCTGAAGATGCTCTGTGCTACACCAGTAGCTGTACTGGCCTGCAGCCAGCTCTGAACTGGGGGAGTTCATCCATCAGTCCTGTGACACACAGCTAAGCGTAAATTCAGCATAGCTGAAACGTGAGCCTACAGAGAATACAGGACATCTCGTCAATAGATAAAATCGCTAAGAAAAGGTATGTGATGATTATCTAAGAATGCTTTCACATGGATGAGTCACAGGTTAAGTTTAGCTTTACAGAAAAAGCCAAGATGCTGACAAAACCAGAAATAGGATTCTCATGATATATAGCCAAAAATTTTTAAAAATCCCACAAAACTGAAAAAGATGATAAATTGAGCTGAGAGACCAGTGGCTCTTCGGGAAAAAAAAAGAATGAAAACCTGCCAAATGTCTAAGCACTAGGTTTGGCAGCAGTTTCACTATCAAACTCCTTTAACTCTTCACAGCAATACAGAGAGAGTAAAGGTATTTCAATTCTTAAATTAAGCTGTTTAAAAACATTTGAAAAATCCTGAATTTAAGAGACTGAGAACCTCTGCTTTGCAGAAAGTATGAAAACTGATAAACCGGTGATCTTCAGCAAGCCAATTTAAAAAATAGAGTTAGCTACAATACAGCTATTGCAACAAAGCTGACAATGGTATTTCACTGAAAAACTATGCAAAAAGAGCATAAAAAAGACTCCAGTCCTGCTTCCAGTGAAGTCATCATGCATTTTACCGTTGATTTTAAAAGCACCAACTTCAGCTTGGACACTAACAAAAGCATAAACAAATATTATGGCTATATGCATGAATGCCTGAGGACCTTCCAACTTTGCTGTGATCTACTCAGATACCTACTCAGATGGGGTGAGTATTCAGATGACAGAAACAGTAGGAGATACCAATCTTCTTTCAAAATGATATGGAATAAAGCATCATTAACAGCACTGCTCTCAAAAGCAGACTGTTTTCTGGATGAGATAAACTATTCTGTGTGGACAGCAGAAATTATCCATATAATTCTTAACACTATTCCTTCATAGTTAGCCACCATCAAATAAAAGTGCCATTTTTTTAGATGAAAAAGGTATGCATTCATTAATTTCAAATGACTTGCTTTCTTCAGTTCCCCCGTCTTATGGACTCCTATCACCTATTAAGCATTTAAGTCTCTCTGATGGAAAAAAACGTACAGTTTACACACTTGTCAAGTTTATAACAGCATTCATAACACAGAACTACAAATGCAGGGTTTGTGGTTCATTCCATGTATATTCACTGTATCTTATTGTTATATCAATGGGATTATTATTTATTGTTGTATTCCTGCATTGTATACTCACACAAAAACAAAGCAATGAATATGTTCTGCCTTCAAAGATTCTGAATTTCGATTACACTTTTAAAAAGTTATGAAATACAGAAATTGGGCACCTCAATTTTTTTTGTACTAACAATGTAACTATTTCTCACCATTTTCTGTGTAGGAATATTCAGGTCTAGCTGCTGTGACAACGTGATCTTTTACTCTTACTTTCCATTTGAATTCAGGGTTAAAAAACCCCACACATTTGCTCCCTAGCGTATTAAATTGAGATGTACAGCAAGAAATTTACATTTAGAAAGAAAAAGCGAACTTCTAATATGGTAGTAAATTGTTTTTGACTTTTCTGTCAAGGCTCTCTGGAGGCAGTTTGATCCTGTTCTCTACTACATTGGCCTCCATGCCCTCTACCATCAGAAAAAAAATCAGCTGCAATGCATACGTATTACTTAGTGATTTCCCCAAACTGGCAGTATGTATTGTGTATCAGCAAGCAGGTTCAAGTTCAGCTAGAGCTTTGCCAAACTCAAGGAAGCACAGCTGTACAAAATGAAGATGAAAAAGAAAAACTGTAGTAGTGGAAAGCCATTTAAAGAAATTAAGTTGCCTTTAACATATCTGTATCTTCTGAGACTATGAGCATGGCCATATTTCATCACTGTGGACACAAACCCAAACTGCTCAACTCTCTTCATATTCTGTTCCAGACATACAGAAAAAGAGACCCACGACATTTTGGAACATGATCTCCTACTGCGCACATCAAATATTCAAATCATATAGCTTCTTCTCATTAGCATTCATCGCCAATGGGCCAATATTCAGGAATATACACAGTAAGGAAGCTAATGAGAATAAAAGCCAAGCTATTTTGCTGCATACTATACATCAAGGATACGACTTATTATGACAAAACTAAGTAGTAGTAACTAAGAAGCTTCCTTATGAAATATTAAAAGTATGTTTTGTTCTCTAGCCAATCCTCCTGACATCGCAAACTATCTACACTCCAGAGATGTCCTTGTCCATAAATATTGAACACATGCTCCTAATGTATTTGCTAAACAATTTGGCACTGTCACTTTGTAAAGACATTAACTATTAACATAGCTTTACATTGTAAAGAGGACAAAAAAAATCTGTGGCTCTTACTTTTCCAAGTAATTTTCTCATTCGTGTCTGGACAAAAGAACAAAGCACCAGAACGATTCCATTCGTGTTTACTATCACAGTGCAATTTAGAAAGGATATATCAATTATGTTGGCAAGCTCATACGTATGCCATGTAGAGAAAATGACACATAGCTGCACAAATACATGCAGAAGGAATTATCAAACTAGCATACAAGCAAGATGTTGGTTGGTTGTAAAGATCTAAAGTACCAAAAGTTTTCTAACAAAAGCCCCTATACTCTTGCCTCCCCAAATAATAAAAAACAGGATTATGATGCTAAAATTTATACTGGTATACATACAAAATGAAAAAATTGTGCTCAAAATAAAAGCCTGCTTCTTATTCTCAGTATACTGCTACTCTTATGAGACAACACAAACCTGATTCCTGAGTTCCTTGCAGAAAACCAAACTATCCTATCGGGTGATGCTAAATGTACTAAACCAAAATGTAACATTGTTGAAAAAATAATTGTGACCACAATTAGTAAAATTACAACATTTCATTCAATCACAGATTCCATTCAAATTGACTGCAATTGTCCATTAATACATTACAAACGCACCATCTTCCTTTTTCCCATTACGTTTTGAAAATCACTACCATTAAAGCAGGTAATTCAATAAAAAGAAGGATTACTCCATTCTAGATCGCTGTCATAGAAGCTCCTAAGGCAATGGTACATTATTTTATCTTTGTCTTTTATTATTTATCTTTAGCTTTTAGCTTTGTCCAGCTAAAAACCTGGATAATGTCCAAGGGGTTATGAAGTACAAGATTAAAATGAAGCCCTTAAGGACTATAGATCAGAAACTAAAGGACTGTGGCCCACCTTGCAGAATGAATAAGGAACCAACATTACGGGATGAGGAGGCATCCTAAGCTAAATATCAGTGTCAACAATGAGAGATAAAACAAGGGGTGTAATATAGCTACTGAAGAAAGCAGAAATAATATTGCATGTATCTAATATCAGCATTAAAGTAATGCTGTAGCCTTTTTGACCAACCAGCCTGCAAGACTGGGATTTGTCTCACCCACCTCCAGACCCATACACCTCAGCTAATCAGCCCAAGCTCCAGGCTTCAGGGTCAGTAGGCGCAGCACCCATACAACTCATTTTTGGAAGTCTACTTTAGGATAAGAATAATCATACCCTAGAAGTGCCCTTTTTCACCCCTGAGTAAAAAAGGGAACTCAGGGTAATTCGGTGTAGGAGTTCACATTGCAGAGATCCTCACTCGGTCAGATAAACTGCACCACCAGTACGAGAGGAGAGGAACAGGTATGTAGTAATTGAATACACATATTCAATGAGTGCCAATAAAAAGAGGGAAAGAATAGAAAAAAAGTATGGTAAGTGCATCTGTGTGTCACCTAACAGTAAATGAGTCAGAAGGTCCAGTTTAAAATTACAAGAAATGAGAAGAATTGGGATAATCCAAATAGGGATTAGGAAGCACTCATTGCTAACAGGTAGTGGCTGATTTGAGCCCTTCACAGTAATGTCTATCACCCTTTCAATCATCTTCCGTAGCAGGAACCACTGTAGCTCTGGATGCCTTTGTGGTCCATCTACTATCCTTATCCTGGAAGTAGGAAAACACAACTCAAAAGGTGAAGGTTATTAACCGTTTGTTAATGGGCATCTATTTTATTCACTGCAATGCTCTACCTCTTTAGAGGCAGAGAAAATAGAAACTGTGAGGAAAGAAGCGGAAGCAAGAGAGACATTTGTGCTAACTGCGTAAGAACATTAAAAAACTTTAGCCCCTGGATACATACTCAAACTAAGAAATGAATCCTGTTTTATGGTTTTAGAAATAATCCAGTTATAAAAGTAATCCTATCCAAAGGGTTGCAACAATATCTACCATTCTAAACCATTACGTATCTGCAAACAGTCCAACATATTTTTTTTTTTCAAACTAGCTAGATATTCACTATCCCTGCAATAAATTAATACTAAAGTGAGTTAAAAAAATGTTCGGTCCTGTTCTTCTTAATACTTGCATAATGAATTTCAGGATAAGTCTTCTCAAAGCCTGAGTTGCTATATAGTTATAAAAGCAAGGACCAGGGTGCAATTTACAGACATAAGTATCCCAGTTATTGAGGAAATGCAGTAAATAATAATGCTGTTAGTTACTCTTAAAGAAAGAAAATTACTTCCATGGTCCTGTAACTTTTCCTTTTCAGCTTCTACAGATTTTATACTTGCATAATACTGCCTGTAAACTGACTTGCCAGGACCTAACGGTAAGACTGAACAAACAAAATCTGCTCTGTCCTCACATCAGACCTTTTTATCAAATTCAGCTGAAGAACAGATGACCTTTAACAGCAGCATGTTTCTGTCAAACAGCCCCGACTGGCCTTTCAACAACGTCAGGAGAGTTTCTCTGGTCTACCCAGTGGTCCCTCCAATTGCAGCTACGTGGTATCTTTCCGGCAGCACCGGCAGCACTACGAACTGTCACTCTTTAGACTGATCCAGGTGTTTCCAAAATATGCTGCTACACAGCAATGATGGCACCCACTAGGGGCTCTCTCTTCTAGGACAAAAGCCACCCTTTTGAAAGCAGAATGTGTCCAGCAATAATAGAATACACCCTTTCAACATTTTCTTGTAAAGAGAAAAGTTTCCCTTTACCTAGTGAACCACAGAGAGGCAACACTAGATATTCATTTGGATTGGAAAACTTGCACGTCCAAGGCCCAGATGGAGCTCTGACCTCTATAGGTGAAGCAATATGAAACATGACCATTTAGTTCCCACAGACAGCTATTTAATACAGTTCAAAAACCTAAGGTAGTGCAGTCATATGCGTAAACAGACAATGTGAAAAAAAAATAAAAGGGCAGATACTCAAAACATATTCAAAGGTTTGGCTGATGATAAATGTAATAAGTGTGATGTAATAGCAGTGAATTCTTACTCTTCTAAAGCCTGAAGCATGTTCCCAGATTCTTCAAAGGAAAGAATATCGATGATTTGGTCATTCATAATTATACCTTCACTAAAGAGATCACCTGAATTAAACTGAGAATGCTCCAGTTTGTGATTTTGGCTGAGTTCATGCCGTATCTCCTAAAAAAAAAAAAAGAGGTAAACTTCAGATTATAAAAAAAAAAACCAAACAAGCGTCTGATATAATTTTATTACAGGTTACTCTGGGTGAGAAGGTTCCTACTTATCATCAAACTGCACAGCTGAAAAGGGTATGAAGGGATTGTGCAATTCAGATATGTATCTGAATATGTACCTGAATACAGGCTGGGCAGAGAATGGATTGACAGCAGCCCTGAGGAGAAGGACTTGGGGGTGCTGGTTGACGAGAAGCTCAACATGAGCCAGCAATGTGTGCTTGCAGCCCAGAAAGTCAACTGCATCCTGAGCTGCATCAAAAGAAGTGTGGCCAGCAGGTCGAGGGAGGTGATTCTGCCCCTCTGCTCCACTCTCATGAGACCCCACCTGGAGTACTGTGGGGTCTGGGGCCTCCAACATAAGAAGGACATGGACCTGTTGAAGCGAGTCCAGAGGAGGGCCACAAAAATGATCAGAGGGCTGGAGTACCTCTCCTATGAGGACAGGCTGAGAGAGTTGGGGGTGTTCAGCCTGGAGAAGAGAAGGCTCTGGGGAGACCTTATTGCATCCTTCCGTTACCTAAAGGGGGCCTACAGGAAAGATGGGGAGGGACTCTTTATCAGGGAATGGAGCGACAGGATGAGGGGTAACATCTTTAATCTGAAAGAGGGTAGATTTAGTTTGGATATTAGGAAGAAATTCTTTACTCTGAGCGTGGTAAGGCACTAGAACAGGCTGCCCAGAGAGGCTGTGGATGCCCCATAGCTGGAGGTGTTTAAGGCCAGCCTGGATGGGGCTTTGAGCAACCTGGTCTAGTGGGAGGTGTCCCTGCCCATGGCAGGGGGGTTGGAACTCAGTGATCCTTATGGTCCCTTCCAACTCTAACCATTCTATGATCTGAAATCAAATATACTACTTTTCGTTCAGGCTGAACTGGTCTGGAATACAAATAAAGAAAAGAACGGAGAAGACAGAAGACTCTACATTGACTTCAGTAAGCTTGTATAAGCCTTCTAGGAGGTTATCTTCCAGTATTAACTTTCTAGGCTGATTTTTTTAAAATTACCATGGTATACGAAGTATATGTGGCAAGATGACAGTATTATGAGGTGAGCAACATGAGAAACTAATCCTATGAATGATGGAAGCAACTCAGTTAATTCACAGTCCAGTGAGACTCGCTTGAGACTGAGGGCTAATAAAATTACTATACAAAAAACCCCACTATGAATATCTGATGCTAGGACCAAACTGGCCCTTTTTATGATTTCATTACCACAGCTTTTTCTGCAAAAAGAAACAAGACACGCCCTTTTCAGTTAAAGGGATTATTTTTTCAGACCTAAAAGAAATAAATATTCTCGATTCAGTTGTAATTTTCAACCACAGAAAATAAGGCTGGAAGTGATTTGTGAGCTCCTCGGGTCAGTTCAGAGGGATGGGAGATCCACCACCGTCTGAGCAGAAGAGGGGTTCAAACCTCTGAGCACACCTCTCTTAGAGGACTGCTCCAATCTCTGTAATATTCTGATTGAGGCCTCCAGCTCCCTCCTGTTGAAGTTGCTCCACTTTACATAAATACATAAATAATTAATAGAAGCGAGGGCTGGAACTCAGGAAAAGTTGATGAATATTTATCAGACTGTATTTTCTCCCTCCATTCCAGTACGTGCTGAAATACTTTCTCCAAACTGGCATAGCTTGGATAAAGAATACTCAAAATGCTCCACCCCCAAACCCAACTGTTTTGCTTAATCAGTCAAGAGATTAAGGCACATGCAAGGAACTAAGAGACCTAAATTCAAATCCCTATTTCTGATAATCAGAAATACAATTTGGACCCAGGTCTGCTGTGCTCAAGGTGAGTGGTCTACTCAGCAAGGCAACTGCTTATAACTCGCAGACATCCTGCCTCTCATTTTGAGGGATAAAGAGGAGAGGAGGAAGGGAGGAATACGAAAGAAACTAATAGCCAAAGAGTAATCTCCCTCCAGTCCGAAGCTAACATCCAAGTACTGACAGCTGTTTTGATCAGATTATCATTCTTACTCTCCCCTCTAAATCTGATTGCGCTGAAGATTAGAGGTTGTGGAGATTACATTACCTGTGAATCTAATCCATCACTTGGTGGCTTTTTATTTATCTTCAAAAACTCTTTAGACAATCTGTATTAGTTAGCAAGTTATACAATCAGTTAAGATCAATGAAAAAATTTAAATAAATTACCAGTACAAAGAGTATGACTCACCTGGTTTGTACTACGGAAACTCCATTTTAATATTTGGGTTCGGTAAACAATGAAAAAAATAGCACATGTCAATACAAGGGAAACAAAAAAAGCAATGAAGAACCCTGAAGCATGGATGGCATGACTGTACGAAATCTGAAATTAGAAGACCATATTATTAAAACTACATTTTAAATATATATATATAAAGATCAGACTCAAAGATTATAACTGTAAGCAACATAGTAAATTATTTTTAAACGGCTTCACACAATGTCAGGGTTTCCCAACATTGTCATAATTACTACATTTTTATTAATATTTTCAAACAAGTGTCCAATTTTCCATAGGTCTTCAAGTCAGCATGGTGCATTATGATCGCCTAGTCCAAATTCCTGTGTATCTCCAAGCAATAGAACTTCCACAGATTGAATTTTAGGTGCTGTTACTTTTGGGTGTCCTGTACTTAATAGCTTGTTTTCCAGTTTGCCAAACTCTGCTAAGTCTCATTGAAGTTGATGGCATTTGACATTGCTTAGAGGCTCTGAAATCAGTCTAATGTTGGCTACCTTTAATTAATAGCCATTTCAATAAAACTGAGTAATCACCATAGGGAGAAAGCACCAATACATGTTCAGAAAAAAAATGTAACTGATACAGTTGGCAAAACCACCCAATTTGTGTGCACCCTTGTAGTTTCTGCATGAGCCTGAGTCAGAAAAAAATAGCAGGAGCACCAGAACTGCAAGCCAGCTAACAACTTTGTAGGCCTTTCACTTTAGCTCTTAATTTAATCTTTAAATTGAATTGCATTAAAAATTAATTTTTACTTCATGCTCCATGTACCAAAAGTTAACTCCATGTTTGTTCAGTTCTTTGAGATCTTTGGATAAAAAGCATAGAACAGCTATCAGTATAATGTTTCACCACAAACTAATCACTCTGCTGGGGCTAGACAGTGTAAATAATTAACATGCTGCTTGCAATCTGGGCTTGGTCACCTCTTGGAGCAGAAACCTGAGAGCATTCCATGGAGTCAACGGTAATTCTGCATAGGAAGTGATAATCAAATGTGGTCCACAATTTGAAAACAATTTATTCCAATTTAACAGCAGAATTTTATCCTTTTACTGCCTAGTTTTTCCTCTCTCTGATATGTTTTTGTACACTGAAAACCTGTCATACCTCTAACTGAAAGGAACTGCTTCGTATCAGACTTTGTTGTTTCACAGACTCAGCTCCTCAAAGCTGCTGGAGATACTCAGCGCTCATTGATTTCAACTAGATTTCAGCTGAATTAGGCGATAATGTTAGTATCAAGGAGATCATCAAGATGTTAATACAGGCTACTATTTGGCACTTGCACAGTTCCAAGAAGAAGATCCAAGGTTTACTTCAGAGTACTGTACGTGTAGGATCATCAATTGCTCTGACTGACAGAGGTATGCAGGTTTGTTTTTTTGTTTTGTTTTTTGATGTGCTTAGTCTAAAATAATTAAACCCTTGAAGCACTTTGAGGTTCACTAAAATGTTTTCTGACTATTCATCTGAGTAAGCCAGCCATGTGCTGAATTCCTTCTAATACCTTTTGATATCTTTAAGTTTTAAATGGAAACAAGAAAGAAAAGAAAAAGAAGAGCAACACGTTAATTTCCTGGTCCCATGTGTAGTTACCAACACATTGTCTGAATATTTTTTCTTCTTCTTTCTTTCTTCCTGCTTTTCTTGATGTAGCTTCCATGGCTGACTGTTAAGGACATTCAGCACATCTACATGAGCATCAGTACCAGCTCTCTCCTCCCCTGACACCGCACTGCCCCCGAGTCCCTTGCCATGAGCTCAGTTAAAGCTGCATCACTTCGCATCAAAATCTCTTCATCTTTAAATTTATTTTAAAGATGATTATGTAAATATTAAGCAACTCCCTTCCCTAACCCAGTGTTTACAGCCTTCACAGATCAAAAGGGTTTAGCTCATACCCCTTGAGCAGTCACAGAGCCAACAAAGATCTGTGTGAGACTTGGAAAAAATGCCACTTCTCTTAAGTCAGTCTGCTGTCCCCTGCTTCTCCGGCTGCACTAGGTGGCCAAGAGGGAATCACAGAAGGGTTCTCCTTGAGCTTTGCCACACCAAGGCTCTGCCTGAGGTCCCACGGCTTTCACGGAACAGGAGATGCTTGAGATAATACTCAGGAAAAAAAATGCTGCTTTGGAACCACTTCATCATTTAGTCTGAATTCAATCACATCTGCCTAATTTCCAAGCACTCTGTAAAATTTAGGGATCTCTCTAGGCTTCTGGGGAAAGCAGGAATCTGGTGAGGCTATGGGTTTAGTGAAGTTGAAATAAAGCTGATTAAGTTTTGATGGAGAAAAAGCACTAGCTAGGGAATGATCCTGTGCTTTCTAAGTAAATTAAAAGACAAGACTTACGGCAGGACAGTCAGTCTGCATCAGTGCAGGCAGTTCTGTCAGAGGTTAAGCTCAGACGGAAAAATATGAACAGGGATTTATCTGTGTTTTTACAGTTAAAGAAAATGGGGTTTGGAAGGAGAGTCCAGGTCACTGGGAGGCTGTAAACCCAAGCAGGAGGAAACAGCATGCACCTAATGGCATCTGAAAGCACCATAGCAAATGCTGCGGGGCAGGTGCCAGAGCTTCTGCACAAGCCATGGCGTAGGACCAGTGTCGGCACTGCAGGCTGACCTTCAAACCACTGACAGACCAGCGAGCTTCAAAACACATACCTAAGCTAATTTCTTAAGCCATCCCAACAGCGGGAAGAGGTATTACAGGCTCAAGTTCCTTTCAAAAATTGCTGTGTTCCCCCTGATTTGAAGGATGCTGAGGGAAGCAAGCCTAGTAAAAATCATATCAAAGTAATTATTATCATCCATCCCATGCAATGTGCTTAGATGGGAGAACTTCCTTTTGTCCTTTTCACTACAGTCTAGTTCACTACTAGTCTGCATCAAAACCACCCAGCTGAGGGCAAAGCCATACAGTACTCACAGCCCCTGAAGCACTGTGGGAAGACATCTGGCACGGACACTCAGATGAGCAACACATGTATTTTTTCATAACCCACAAAATTACCTTGTCACAGACAACCAAGCACTTTCTTCCAGTGGTGCAGAACAGAAAATCCACAGGGTTTGTGAAACTTTAAAGAACAGCATAGTAGCCAAGTATGCAAGCAAACTACGTGAAAGCTGATGGGACCAACTGCCGTGACTACATAATTAATTCTTCTCTTTTCTGTCCCCAAAGTCAACATTTAGTATCCACTTAGTCACATGTGTGTGTTGGCTTCACCACACCCATGAACAGGTTTAAATGATGATTTTTCATAAATAAAATCTGAGATTGAGAGCATTTATGACAGCTAAAGAGATGGATGAAATATAATACATCACAGCTTTTTCAGCTGATCATAATTTCTTTGCACAACCTGATTTCATTCTGGAACACCTTATGTTTGGCCAGGGCCCAAAGGCAAATATTATGCACGTGAAACATGATGTGTTCCATAATTTCTAAGCTTTATTTTTCAAAAACTAACAGTATTCTCCACACACCTTTACCACACATTTTAATTACAAAACGTGTTCATTTAGTAAGTTCAAATGCAGCTGAGACAATTTTACCTAACTGTGGAATAGTCCCCAAGAACTTGTTGAGGTCTAACTATCAAGTTCAAGTTGGACACCCCCCTCCCCGAGACTATAAAGGTTTTAAGTATAGTAATACATTGCAGGAATTTTGACGGTGGGCTGAGACCCATGTAGGTTCAAGTCTTAGCTTAGACATCACCCACTGCTGTGGATCAATTCACAGTGAACTCTATTGAAAACCATTCCTGAAGCTATCTTCCTAACCCAGTCAGCTACTGCAGGGCTTACATCTTAAAGACCAAGAGTTTTCAAAAAATACATTTATTGTAATTCCAAGCATAATTCTTAGCTGTACAAACATCCAATCCTTTTCAGTCTTACTAGATCTTTATCCTGGAACAATGAGTTCTCTAGCTCATGCATAGTTTTACTTCATATCACATTTAGTTCTGGCTTTCATTTTAACAGAATGGGCACTTGATCTTCAATTATGAGAAAGCCAAGTCTGGACTTATATCTATTACACTAATAGAAGCTAAGAGGGCAAGAGATCCCCAGAAAAAGAGAATACTGGAACAAGAGGCCTCTGTGCCCAATCTCCAAACAGACTACTGATTTTAAAGGTGGAGAGGAACTCATGGGACAGGCCCATGAGCATTCTAGTCCTCAGGACCTCTTCAGGCAAGCCTCATCCACATGAACTTTAGATTTCAAATGATACAACCGTGGCAAAAATGTTCCGGGGTGAAACAAACTACTTTCTCCTGCTTGAACACAAATAATCCACAAGAAAGCCACAGTTCCTTAAAAAAAGAACCTTTGCAACACAGCAGCCTGACAAGATAATGACGGGTTGAGGGAAAAAACCAAGTTTGGTCAAGAGTTCACTCTAGCAATGAAACTGATGGATGCAGTGGGGAGTTCTCTAATGAAAAAACATCTACAAGAATAACACCGTTTGCTGCATTCAATGTAATTTTGAAGGTTTACTTTGCCTCTTAGAAACCATGTTAATTGAGATGCCAGGAACAGGAAGTCACATTAGAAGGATGACGAGAAGGCAAACACAAACTATGCTTCTCACTGCACTTTAATTTCTCAGGGTGCCCACACAGCTATTTTTTGATTTGTGCATCAGCATGATACAGAAACCTTTTTGCCATAGGTGGAGCATAACTCTACCCTTTTGGAAAGGCAAAAAGCTTTCTCATGGCAGCTTTGCACAGGAGCAGGTGAACATAATCCTCATCACAGTTCTCTGTGCCTGGACAATTCTTCAAATGAAAAAACATGGCTAGGAATATTATGGAAATGTGTAGATATCCCATATTAAACATTGCTGCTTTAAGACAACAAAGACCCCCTACCTTGAGTCCTGTTTTCTTCCTCTTACAATCAGACAATGCAGAACTTGTGTATGATTAATAGCCAATAGGTGAGTGTTGAGATATAAGTACTTAAGTACATCCTCATCCCCTAGGATTTAGTTTAGATTGTCTGTAAGTTTAAGCAGGAGACTCAATATAATACCAAATCATAGAATTTACCTTGGTCTTTTCTTCTTCAGTTATGGTGAACGATGCTGTCAATGATACCAGATGTGTTTTGTTCTGAGAGATACATAAATATTACATGTATTAAAAAATGAGCAGAATCCACTGGCAAACAGCCCAGAGCCTCTAGAAAAGCTTCTCCTCAGAAGATAAGCTATACTTCTCATTAAGCTTAAAGTTGAAATACATCCGACAGGCAAATGCAGTGTACTCAGGGAGAACACGAACATGGAAGCAGCTGCTCTGTGGGATACGCTCCCCTTCTAAACACACAGAGGCATATTCTAGTGCTTACGGAATTACCTTTTTCTGTGCTTATAAAATCTGGGTTGACTGAAAATGCACAGAAAAGGAGCCAAAGTCAGTGCACACGTCCAAAGTCAGTGTATATGCCTCTACTCTTATGATTCCCTGTTTTTTGAAGCCTTGCTCTCTACCACTGTAGTACCACTCTCATGCACATTGAACATATTTCCCCTAAAACAAAGGAGATACAGCAGTTGAAATGAAAATACACCTGCAGGTTCTAACTACGTGCAATTATGAAAATCACAGAAAAAACTCAAAGCTGGGCTAACTCCAGCATTAGACCAGTTTTCTCAGAGCCTGGTGCAATCACCAAGGATGTAGATTCTTCAGCTTCTCTGAAAAATCTCTTTCAGAGCTTCACAACTCTCATACTAAAAAAAATCCTTTCTTATGAGCAAGCATGTTTTCCTTTGCTGCAACTTGGTTTTCATTAAAAGAAATTATTTTCTGATAAAAAAATGGCAGAACTTCGAATCTCTCAGACTACAGGAACACACACGTAAGTATGTGGAACACCATTATTTCCAGGATACATAGACTAAACCGGAGAGAAATACAAAAAGTAGAGAGAAAAGCTACAGGAAAACACACAAACATACTTCCCATATTTAAGGAAGTCTAGGACTTCCTAAGCTATGAAGAGTAACTCATATATTTATAAATTCATGGTAAACAATCAGAGACCCTAAGAACCTAATTGCATTACATTCAGTCCTCATTGCTTAGGCAGACAAGAACCACCTTGGAGACTTTTAACAAAAATTGTGAAGAGCAAAATAAAATTGTAAAGGAAATACCTGTAATGAACTCCTGAAAGTTAGCTTCACAGGTAATGTCAAGACCCTGCCATCCCACATTTCTTTTGTATCAAGAAGTGCAGAGTAGTTGACTGCAAAGTACTCTCCACCTGTTAGAGAAAAAAAAGCCCAACTGTCTAAATTAAGCAGGTGAAGTACAGCTACCAGTGCAATAGTGGCCTCTAATTATTTGTGTCTGGACTTTCTTAAACAGAACAGTAGCTACATTGCCCTGAAAAGAACCCAGTACAGTTGCACATCTTTTTTTACAAAAGAAGACTGGGTGCTAATCTCTGAAGGGTTGAGCACCCAGCTGAGCTCAACTGCAGTTACAGATGTTTGCAAAATTTGAAAAGCAAGTTCAATATGAACAAAACATCTGAGGAGCTTTTTAGGTTCCCCTTTAGACTGTGCTTCCTCACCAGCAAAAGTGCTCTCCTAGGAACCAAGCTGCAGTAAGCTCACAATGCTGACTTCAAGCAAATTCAGCAGACGCAGCCAGAGCCTACCAGCATAGTCCAGAGAGGAGGGATATGGATAGATTTGTTCCTTCCCAGGAAAATTTCTCAAAGATCCCTGGGGAAGGCTTGGGACAGCACTGGAGCTTTTCCTGTCCAACACAGCAGATGCCCCACATCCAGAGTAGACAGTTCCTGGACACAGGAGCCTGGCAAAATGCTTTGTATCTGCTGCCTCTAAGAACTTAAGCAAATTTGGCCCAGAATCTGGAAACTGCATTAAATGACACCTCAAGATACTGCAAAGCATCATGTTTTGACTGATACAAAAACTCAACATGTGATATTTGAAAATATTTTTTTTAATAAAAGGGATAGTCTACATAATAACCACTAACTGGCTGGTTCTCCTCCCATTGACACCAAAGAGAAATCTGACCGAGATTTCAGATTAATTTTGATTCACAGTGCACTGGAGCACTGAAAAATTATTATGGCTAACATGCAGCATGACAGTACATAAGCCAGTGTAGGCACAGCCTTTCTGTTCATCCCCAGTAGCATGGTATGGGCTGAGTCCAGGACTGACATATTAATGACCAAACCTTAAGCTATGCAGAAATATGTTCTGCTGGATTTTCTTCTACTTCAGTAGTCTTCATGCTGATTTGTGCAATGTATATGGGCTGGAAAAGCTAGTTTCAGTTCCCGATCCAGTAATTATAAATAAATCAAATAACTGCTCCAACTTGGTTTACTAGATCAGCTCTGCAAGCCATTTTTCTATTCTTTCTCAGGGATCATTCTTTCTTAGGAACCTCTGTTGAGATTCAGCAATTCCTTGACGTTTTCAAAAAACCCAGCCCTGGAATCAGTACCACTGCTCACACTGCTGTTATTAGAAACGGAGTATGGCTATCCATTTGCAAACAGACAGCAGCCCCAGGCCTACCTATTTGGAAATCTTTCACCAGTAAAACACTATCATAACCATAGATACTTCAACCATAAACGGATATTACTGAACTCTTCTGAAGCCCCAAGAGAAATATCGTGACTCTCAAAAGCAAGCTGCTGATTTTCTTTGTGCTTGTGCTTAGGAAAAGGGAGAGAAAGAAATTAAGAAAGGTAAAATCTTATGAATGTGCAATGATATAACTGCTACCAAAGGAACAGACTGATTCCAAGAGTGGAACAGGTTTATCTCTCTTGCTTTGATTCTAGAATTTTCTCCATTTGGGGAGAATGGATACTGAGAAGAGCTGCCTTATTTCTGAGGGATCATGTTGCCTGCTTGTATGGCCTTTTGCAATTCCAATGTACCTCAATACCTCAGCAAGCCAATTTGCCACGCTTGGCTCGAGAAGGAAGACTCGTCAGGTTGATTAAAATGGCTTGTGCAGCAGCTTTTAAAAATATTCAAAATGAGCAAATACTGTCATGAAAGATTCTGTTTCGTTTTGATGGCAGTGACTTTTACAGAGTACAGAGGCTCACTTCTGTGCCTGGGAGATCAGAAGCAGTTCAAAGGTGGGAGCCAAAATGTGAGTTAATAGAACCGTAAACTGCAGCACGAAACCTTTCCCAGAATTTTTCACCTGTATTAACTGATAATCAGAGAATTTACACCGCCACAAATAAATAAAAAATAAACAAACATCATGATTTGAACAGATGCTCTTCCACATGTGTAAGTAGGGCTATTTCCCTGCAGATTTTCTTACCTTGCAAGAATCTTTTCCTGTAAACCTGCATACCATCTGTGGTCTTATTACCACTGGTTTTTTGAACATGTAGACCAGTGATATTGTCCAGGAGGATAAGGTCTGTAACATTTGTTGAGAGCAGCGTGTTGGTGTTATTAATCAGAAGTGTAATATATGCAGTTTGAGGGTCATGTTCAATATCCACCTGAAAGTAGAAATATTAGTATTAATGGTGCAAAATGGCTGTATGTGCATCTTAACAGCAAAATCCATAGTCTTGATTACTAATACAAGTTCATTATATGTATAAACTTATTTTCTGAAGGCATTCTGAGCAACCTGCAAATGGCACTACACTCAGTTTGATCTCAAACTCCCAGGGAGATTTTAATCTTCAGTATGTCAAGCGGTTGCTTGGAGACAAAGGGATAGAAAGCCAGCCAAAGACAAAGTTGGAAACCCAGCTCGTGCAGAGCCAGAAGTGAAAACAAGAATCTGAATATCCCCGTCATACCTCATAAAACACAGAACTGGATCATAACTTCATAACCAGAATCTGGAAAGTTCTTAACTTTGAACTTCTATACCACAAGGATGTTTCCTTTGCAAGCTGCCCTCACTGCAAATTCATTATCTCCATGCAGTTTTGGTCTCTATTTCCCCTTTTTCACAGCAACCACGCTCTCCAAAGGGTGCCGGCTGCCTTGATTCACCCTTCACATGGGAGGACTGATGGAGCCACCAGTGGACTTGGAGTTCATGGCTCTGCTTCCAGTTAGTGGTGAAGTTCATAAACTAATCACCAATCTCTAGCAACCAGCACTGATGTGATTTTATTGATTTATTCCATTAGGCCATTAACTCTTATTGAGTAATTATACCCTTTAAATGAAATAACTTGGAGCACAGAGTTGCTTGCTGACCTCTCACCTTGCAAATTGCCTTCCACTATTACTCATATTAAACCAGAATTGTCTAAAACTTTATCAGGTCTGTAATATGCTGGCCTGTAGTACAGCTGTGAGGGTATATCAGGCTTCTAATAATGACATCAAATTAACACTTACTTAACTGACCGAAGTATGACTCAGGCCCAGGCTTTCTCTATTTTCCTCCTCCTTTTTAAGGAATGTCTACTCTGTATCTGGACACCAGCAAATACAAATCATAAAGCAGCACCCACAGAAATGAGTTCTATAAATATGAATTGTGGTAGATTTCAGACATTACACCGGAGTTCATGGTACCCACAGGGTTCAACATACGTAGTTATGATTTCATTGTGCACCATTGATCTCTGCATTTCACACTGATTCAGTATAGAAACAGATTACAGTTTTAGGATGTCTTATGAATCAAGGAGAAGAAACAGTTTCTTGAAATTATTACTGCTTAGTTTGCCTTTTTCTATTTAAGTGACAATAATTAAAGTACATTTGAATAAACCTGTTTATATAACTAACTCTCCTTGGTATACTGCACTAAACTTTCCAAAATCATTACATCAAGTTCAACTTCAATTATGTTAAACAAATCTTACAGAGGAAAAGACCCAACTATTTATTGTACTAGATTCCACAATTAATTGTCAGCACGTATAAAAGTGGGCTTAATCATATTTGCAAGGAAAGCACTACCAATTTCATATGTTTGTATATCATGAATTACATCATAACATTTATCAGACTTAAAATCATCAAATATTAAAAATGTGATCTTTTTTGGGCAGATTTTCTCTATCCTGGTTTCTGAACTGGCATGAGGCAGTCAATGTGCCTTTCAGCCTTTCCTGAGCAGTCACAAAGGCTAGAAACTTGCTTTAAAAAGCACAAACAAAATGAAACAGGGAAAAAAGCCTCAAAGCCACATAAAGAAAATCCAAAGCCACAAAGCAGAGAACCTGACCCTAACACCAAAACAAGAAAACACACCTTGAAAGATCAAAGGTTCAAACTGCACGACTTGTTAATACTCTTATTACGCTCCACAGTAAGTGCGGATGGGCTTGTGCAGACAAACGTATGCACCAGCAGAAGAGGGAGCTGAGGAAACGGGAAAATTGAAAACCTTTTTCCTCCCTTCATTTTCTCATACTTTATCCTTGCTCTTCTGTGAGATGAAAGCAAAATATGAGGATTTCAGGGTCTCTTCCTGTGCTTCTAATCAGGCACAAATATATTCCTTCACTTTTGGGGAGAAGGGATGTAAAGAGTGATTTAGAAAAATTCCTACAAGAAAACAGGAAGAGAAAGTAGAATATGTATATTCACTGGCAGGTGGGGGAACATGGCAGCATTAGTCCTCTCCTTCCCCTAGGCAGGAGGTTTAATGCGCACTCCCATGCACTGTTCATTCTCTTTCTCCGACCAATTTTGCACTTTCTCTTGTTTCATTTAATAAAATTCTTCATGCAGTGACTAAACAAAGCTTCAGAGGCATCCCAACCGCACTGCTCATCTCATACTGCAATCTTCCCCAGGTGGCCAAAAGGCCACATTTGTTGCACTTCTGATTAATGTAAGTATGTTTTGCATTCTTTATTTTTGTCTGGCAGTCAATTTTAAGTTAAATTGCAAAGGGGCTGAAAGAATTTGGATTTTTTTGGATAGCACTGGAGAAAGCAGCAGATGAGAAGCAGCAGGGAAGCCCTTGGGTTTGACCTCTCCTAGAAAGAACCTCCTCCATATGCCACTGCCACTGGGATCAGTGGCCACTGGGTATCTCCTTTAAGTTGCCCCTCTAATTTGCCTGAAGATGTTTCTTCTTGTGTTTGGAGCCTGTGATTATGCTGCCAACCACCTACAGGAACCAAACCCAGTGGCAGCTGCTGATGATGTTGAAGCGTGTACTCTATTTTCTCTCTGCCGCTGAAGCACACAGCATGTGTCATCACCCCCTGCAAGTGATGTCACTTCACGTACCTGGGAGAGCAGAATGAAAGAACCAGAGCAAGAGCAAGGACACGTTAGGAGAAAAGAGAGGAGGAAGGAATTGCCATGGAAGTGAAAGGAACGGAGGATCTCTGGGAATAAGTTAGAACAACCATAAAAAGGAAAGGAGGAAAAAAATGAAGGATGCTTGTATCATAGATGATCTGCGATGCAAGAATGCTTAGAAGATTGAGAAATGAGATAGGTAAATGCATTAGAAGCCAGTCAAGTTTAAAGATTTACTTCAGCTCTGCTACAGATTATTGTAATTATTGAGTGCTATCACAGAAGTTCCTTTCATACTAGAGAATGAAGCTCTTAAAGGGGTACATTTCTGGAAAGAAGGAAGGGACTGGGTGCTGGAAGCATAGGTAAAATTTAAACACCCTAATTTCAATAAGGGTATTCCACAGTAAGGTGTTGGAAAAATCCTGCCTCCAAGAAGTAAACATATGTCATCTCCACACTCTGAGGAGCCACTCATGGTAGGAGGAGGAAAATGTGCAAAATTCACTTTTTTCCATTTAAAACAGCTAAAGATGACCATATGGCCAGTCTGTCTCTTAGCAGGAAAGCATCTGTTCAGATGAATTGGGATTGAAGTAGATGACAAGGTAAGCAAAGGAAAATAAAATGTGAACTGCATTTGAAGGTGGAAGATGATCACATCCAATTGCATGGTTTTCAGTAATTTACAACTAACGGCACTGCAAAATTATTTTCTGATAATCTTAGCATCTACAACAGACTAACTTTGACCTTGTACAGCAGAACTTCCCAATTTTTATGAGCCTGTGTGAGGCTGTGCTATGAACAGCAGAAAAAAACAACATGTAACTGTCTCAAAGTCTCTTTCTGATAAGCTCTGATAAAAAATTTAGGAATCTAAAGCCAGAAATGCAGAAGATTCTGTGTTACTGCTTCTTGTGCCTGAAATGCTCACTGTTCAGTCTCGTTAATTATGATATGCAGCCATTTCAATAACAACATTATAGGTAATTAGTGCCATGAGATGTTATGCATATTCATTCTTCCCTATGCAAATGATCTGGTGCAGGTTATAATGTCACCTCTTCTGTACTGGTTACTGAATCCTCTACCCTCATATGCAGCATTTCAGTGGCTGAATTCAGATTCGTCTTAAAGTTGGATGAGCTTTCTCTCTTCAAGCGACAGGTAAGATGAACTCTAATTATAAAAATTCAGACTTGCTTCATTCAATGTAAAAAAAGAACAGGGAAAAAGAAGGAAAGGAAAAGTAACAGTCTAGGTAAATCTATCAACGTATGCCATGTAAAGTAAAAATAAAATGGAAGGTTTAAAATTTCCTTGCAGCAGGGAGGTCCTTGCTCCTCATAAGCATTTCACACAAGTCAAATGAAACCTTTTTTTCATTAAATACTGTGCTGTAGCTGAGTCCCACTGAATATGCAGATTAGGACACACTGGCTTTTTTATGGCTGTGTGACAGGATGCCCAAAGACACAGTGGGCACCACAGGGCTCAGTGTTCCACCCTTCAAAAAGTGTCTATACTTGGCACAAGTAGGGCACCCATGGTTGACCCAGGAGAGTATCTCAGAAGGCTTACTTCATCCTCTGCAAAAGTTTGGCTCTATTTCTAACCAGCCTTGTGGCTGATTTTGAGAGTTCACTGGGCTTTGCCCCTTCATAGTTTTACAAATTCACACTGAGGTATTTACTCTGACCACAATCCAAAATGCCCTGAAGTCTGAGAGCAGACTTCTCTGACTTCGTTCAGTTTTGAATCACTATTGCAAAACTGTGCCTCTTACAGAGGGTGCTATCATCTTCATATCAAAATGTACTATGACGTTCTCCCAAATACTCAGCACGGGCACCGCTCTTTTCTACTTTTAGGGACATTTGGGTACAAGCTTCCTATCAAATTAACAAGATAAATGTAAGAAAACGTACCACACCGCACTTCTGAAGGGTTATTCCAAATCCAGAAGACATTGACATATTGGACACATCTTCAGGCTGTGCAGGAAGGGGAAAAATCTACAGTGTATGAAAATATAAAAACTGCAGCACAAGTTAAATTATGTAAATAATGAAATGAGAAGAAAAAATTGGAGGTATTAATCACCTTCAAATTTAAGAGCTTTGTTATCCCAATAGTTAATCTTTTTTTCTAGTCCAAATTTGTATTAACTACTTATTCCCACAAGTAATTACTATTATCTTAATTGATATATTAATCTTTTGGCTATCACAATTCCCTAACAAAATACACTATGCACAAAGTTAATCAGACTGTACAGATGCGTTTCACTACTAAGTGTCTATCGGAATTTACACAGCAATCACATAGCTATATCTGTCACAATAATTCTTTGGAAGTCTCACAACTAGTTGGTGTTGCTGAAGCCATCTCAAGTGAACATAATCACCTGAGACAGAATTAGAAACATACCAATTGGGTAGTAAATTCCCAGCAACATTCGCTTTTGATATAATTGCTACAATCCCTACAAATATTCATAGCAAACCATCTTTTCTGACCAGCTGAAGGTTAACAGAAGACTCTCGTTTGAACAAAATCTTCTTTGTCCACGAGGGTATCAAAGCAAACAGTGAATGGCTCCACTGATCATCCGAGGCTGCAGAACTCAAGAGCCGGTGAGCAGCTTCACTTGCTTGAACGACCAGAGGTAAGGGCATTGCTGAAAATCAAGGCAACACTCTGCATTAGAGCTAAAGCTTGCTCCTGCACAGCAGCCGCTTGGTGCAGACTCCAGCCAGGGATGGGGCTCATGGTACCTGGTGCTCTGCATGCACACAGTGACCAGCACGCTCTCCCTCAAAGCACTAATCAATACAGGTAGCAGAGACACAAGGCCAGACAGGAAACAGAGATGGGATTTGCCCCACAAAACCCAGCAGAAGCTTGAACAAAACTGTTTCGTACCTACGGAACTCACATATACCCCACAGAAAACTTCTTGCCACTTAAATGTAAAGCATCTAATGCACAAATTAAAAGGTTTCAGCCTTACATCAACTGTTAATATTTTCAACACAAAGAAATTTTCAGCAAAGCATAAATAATTGAGGCACTCTCCAGTGTGAGTGGCCTCAGTGCTAAGGGTGTTCTGCTTCAAAGATACAGTCTGCCAATCAACCATTAACCATGGCAATACATATTCAGAACAAAAATACTTCTCAGTCGAGCAAGGGTCTCAGTTACATTTCAGCTGAACTGGTGTGCCATCAAATCAAATGATCCTCAATTTAGTAATTAGCAATATAAATGCTATCTTATACTCCTATATTTTTGTGAAAGATTAGTCCATGATATCACACAAAATTACATGAACAGTTCTGAAATATCACTTTCATCTACTGAAGTGAAAGCACCTATGACATTAATAAAGGAGCTTATACTAAAAATCAATAATTTAATATACTAAATTGTCAAAAGGTAAAGATGCTGAATGAAGAGAAAAAATGTCATGAAAATTTCAAAATGATAGTTGGCTGTCTACGTTTAAAGAAGATACTTTTTTCATTCTTTACATAATAGTTCTCATTTATTATTTATTTTTAAATCCCATATTTTAATCATTAGCAATATATGTTCATATGAACAAAAACTCTCACTGAAAAGCAAAGATTTTTGGCAAACAACATTCTTCTATAAAGTTTTTGTTTTTAAAAAAACTATTATATGTTAACGAAACATGAAAAGCTGAAGACAGTTGAAACACTGAAGATAGCAAAATCTCATTAATACAAGAAGCGGCATTTTTTTGACAAGACACTGCTTTGTTGGAAGAACAATACAAATACTGTTAGCCGTAAGTAGAAAAGACATGCACAGAGCATTTAGAATTGGAGCCCTAAAAGGAGTTCCTATAAAGGGCCTTGAAGCATTGATGTGCATGAATCACAGAAAAGATTTGTTAACATAATCAATGAGATACAGTCCTGCTGCTTACAGAACCCAGATGGACATGTGTACCTTGGGGAGTTTCACTGCCTTCCCATGCTTTTTATTTGGGAGGGACTGGTTTATATTGGACAAAACTGGGGGTATATGGGCCAGGAAAAGCTAGCTGTTTATATTTTACAATCAGTTTTAATTCACTTTGTTAAGTTTTACTTAAATACCTAAACCACTGTTAAACAACGCAACAGACAGACTAATTTAGGGACTGTAAAAACAACAAGGTAAACTTGGTGAGAACAGTAATATGTATCATTAACAATCCTAAATGTCTTTGGTGTTGGAATTTTTTTAGGGTAGTCATGCATGGCATATTTCTGTTTCAAGACTAAGCAACAGCCCAAATCACTCAGGATGACACCAGTGCTGAACCCTAAGTGCAGCACAGACCTTCCAGCTACCAGTCTGAGCCCACCTGACCATGGCACACCCCAGCAGATACAAGTATCATGCGATATCCCAGCTCCAATGGCTCTAAACCTATGTTCTGACTACTGAATCAAGCCTCTTTGCAGTTTTGTATAGATACATCCAAACATTGAAAAAGATCCATTTTATATTTGCTGTGTCTCATATATTAATGCAATTGCCACCCCATTCCTATGGAGGTGGAGCACCAATTCTCCTTCTTGGTTTCTTGCCAAACTACGGGAGACACACTTTCCTTTATAGTAAACAGAAACCCTGATTGAAGACATGGAACTGCTTTGTAGGCCTTCCTAAGAGTCAGAAGTCAAAATGGCAAAATGTACAGGCTGGGCTGAGCAACTACTGCCTTCAAAGTGCTTCTTGTTTAGCAGTTCATTTCCTTCTGTATTTTGGATGAGGGAGGTCAGCCAACAAGAAGGGGGTAATTGCTTCATAAAATATCTTTTGTTCTTGTTGCCTATGCAGCACATCTCCATCAGCACACCCAACTGCACTTTTCATGTGACAGCAAATCCTGATACTCCCCTCTGGAGAGTATCAAGTCCACAGTAACCAATTTAATTAACTGATCATGTTCTTTGACTCTAAATAAATCTCTGGATTACTAATTACACAGATGAGTCTGTTTTCAAGTTGTGCTTTGTCATCACTTACAATCCCAAGATAATGTACCCAGCTCCCAGCAGAAGTCTCCAGGCATATTATTTGCCTGCTCCATCACTGGTAATTGGAGGTTGGGGATTTTGCAGGTTCTTGACATTATGTTAAGCAGCCTCAATGTTGATGATGATTACAAGGATACTTCTGCAAATTCACTTGTATCTTCCCAGCACTCAGTGGAAGGTTTTGCTTAAATAGATTCAATCAGTGTGACACATGTCCATACAGCAACATGTGCCACTGCCTTCCTCCAGATTTCTTCTCATCCTTCCTATTAATTTTTAACAATATAGGCTGTTTTGTAATACCCTGGTTTCCCTTTCCAGTGAAGCAGCACTTTTCTATCTCATTATTTTCTGTAGTATCGACTGTCAGTTAAATAAAATAACTTTTTCCTGATCCACATATATTTAACTGTCACATTATACAGCTCGGTCCAGCTCACCTACAAGAATATAACTGCTTTTTCACATAACTTGCTGCATACGCTTACCATCAAGACAACATAATTGTATTTATCAATTCACCTGTTGTTTCTTTTCAGATAAAGCCCCAGGTGGATTGTAGATTGCTGTCGATTGCTTGAAAAGCTGGATGCTGAATATCTGAGAAAGGACGGTACAGGCATAACACGTTTTGTGGTTTTCACGTCTATTCTAGATTTCTGTTATGAAATTGCCCTTTTTTAACAAATAGATTCATCTGAGGTTGGAAAAGACTAATACTTGACTCCTGAGGCCTTTCACTAATAAGCATCGAGCTTTCTTTTGCATACCCTGCTGCTCAGAAGTACGAGCACACCATTGTCAGTGCCCCTTCAGAACTGTGTACCAATTCTGACACCGACTCTGTCTTTTCTTCTCCGGTTTCAATCTTTGCCATTTTTCTGGCTGTTTTCAGAAAAGCCATTATCAGAGCTGCATGATCTTCACTTCCATTAGTTTCTAAATGGAAAAAAAATCCCACCCTTTTTTCAAAAGGGAAACTTTGCAAAGCAGGGGAACAGTTTGAGCTTTACACACAGCCCAAACAGCCCCCTCTCAGCTGGGCTGGCCAGGCTGCCAAGTACACTCCCCGGAGTACAACGCTTCAGGCCAAAACATTTCCCAGTGAGCAAACCAGCAGAGCGTGAGGCTTCATCTGGGGCTTTCCTGCAAACATCTCCAAAGATGCCAAGTGAAACAGTTCACCAAAGGCAGTAATTTCACTTTCTTTTGATATGTGAGACAGTATCACCATCTTTAAGAGGAAATTTTATTTGTTTTGTTTTCCTTAATGACACAAATTAAACATTCCACATTTTTACAACATATTATCAAGCTGTTAAATATTTTATCTTACATTTAATTAGCACATTACTAAAATGTTTTCCCATGATTTAATCCTCTGTAAAGCAAAACCAAACAGATAGGCCAGAACCATGTCTTAAACTGCATATTCCTAGCTAATTACCACTGCTGGTATTGAATTACAAAATGAAAACATGAAAATAAATATTGATATAGCTGAAACAGCTGGAAGATTGGTGTAACATTTTACCACTCACGTTACTAGAGCATTCACTCAGTCCCACATATGCGTAGTGCCACAACAATATGAAATGACAAATGCTCAGTTGATCAGAACAGTGTCCACTATTTAACACTGTTGAATTTCCTTTGCTATTCTCCTCAGGTAGTCATTTGCCACTCCTTAGTTGGTGCACTACTGTTTTGGGTGATGACCCTTTGCTCTTTTGGACCTCCAACAGCCACACTCAAGGCACTTCGGAAGGCGATCTCCCCTCTCCCAGCTCTCACTGCATTCACTTGTTGCTCAGTGTGCAAATACAGAAAGGATCCAACCTGGTACAAAATGCACCTACCGCGTGGAGGCTGTGGGGACAGTGGGTCTGTGTTCATACGGGCTAGGGGTGGAAGGATGGGTATCTAAGAAATGAAACTGTCCTCTGTTTGTGTCAGCATACTGCCCTTTGCTAAGAAATTAGTTTCGTGTAACAGGAACCTTCAGCGTTAAAGCACAAGCCTTCACCACTGGACTATACGGGCCGAGTCCTGAACGTGTTAGTGGCACAGACTGCTAGTAGAGGGGCAAGTATAACACTACAGTGCCTTACTTGTTCTTGATACAAGTTAATGTGAAGGTTATTCTTGGCCATGGCAATTAAGTAGGATGATACAAAATTAAAATGGTGCTGCAATAGGTTTGCATTAAAGACTCAGTATGTCCTTAAGACTTACGTACCTTTACAGCACATCCTAACCTGCCAAATTACAGTAGGAAAGTGAAGACTCCGACAAGTTTGTGAAATGTCAAGTCTGGAATTAAAAATTACCTAACAATGAGAGGGAAAAAAAAGCAATTTAACTAAGACAATCATTCTAATTCTTAGTTCTTGAGGGCTGCATATTTCAAGTCCCACATATGCAGTCTGATTTGCTTTCCCCCAGAATTTGTCAGCAAAGCTTAGAATAATCTTGCTTTATTTAAGTCGGGAAGAAAAGAGTTAAATATACTTGCTTACTACATTTTTGTTGTTGTTCTGAATTATTCCCTGTCCTGAAAACCATCCAGGATACAAGAACCAATTTGAAGTCCTTTCAATTACACACAACAATGAACAGGCAAAGGTACCAATTTACTGTATTTCAGTTTTGAATGTTGCCATTAGCTTTTCTTGTTACAAAGTCAAAGAAACTACAGGCATCAACAAGACAAAATAAATCTACTTTCCAGGACTGTTTTGAATAAGTCAGAGCAGACTTGAACATAACGCTCAAAAATCCATTGTGTTCCCCAATCACAGGGCTATTCTGGGATTGCTTTTTCTCATCCAATCCAGAAACAACTCGAAAAAGCTTCCAACAGAAACCCTGAGATCAGTGTGCTGGAAGAAACCGTTTCACTTCAGCACACTGCCATTTTCAATGACAAAGGTTTTATGCAGGAGTTCCCATCTCACTGCTTTCACTGAGAACTTCTTCAGTAAAAAATAAAGAGTCTAGTACCTTGATTAAGCGAACCACTAAAAAATTAGCTTTGATTATGTTAAAAATTCATGTTTATTAGAATGGGACAGTTCTCAGCTATAAAATCAAGCATACAATTCAGTGCTAGTAGCAGCCCCTCATTTAACATGTATATTTACCTACTATCAAAATGGCAGTTTCATTGAATCATAGAATCATTTAGGTTGGAAAAGACCCTTAAGATCATCGAGGTCAACCGTTAACCTAACACTGCCAAGTCCACCACTAAACCATGTCACTGAGCACCACATCTACACGTCTTTTAAACATCTCCAGGGATGGTGACTCAACCACTTCCCTGGGCAGCCTGTTCCAATGCTTGATAATCCTTTCAGTGAAGAAATTTTTCCTAATATTCAAGCTAAACATCCCCTGGCATAACGTAAGGCTGTTTCCTCCTGTCCTGTCACTTGTTACCTGGGAAAAGAGACAACCCCCACCTCGCTACAACCTCCTTTCAGGTAGTTGTAGAGAGCAGTAAGGTCTCCCCTGAGCCTGCTTTCCTCCAGGCTAAACAACCTCAGTTCCCTCAGCCGCTCCTCGTAAGACTTGTTCTCTGCACCCTCCACCAGCTTCATTGCTTTTCTCTGGACACACTCCAGCACCTCAATGTCTTTCCTGTCGTGAGGGGCCCAAAACCAAACACTATTGAAGGTGTAGCCTCACCAGTGCCAATTTCAAAGGGATGATCATTTCCCAAGTCCTGCTGGCCAAAATATTTTAAACCACTAACAAAAAGATACTGCATGTCAAAATCCTCATATTGCCCCACTTTTTCTTTAGTGCCAGAAGCTTCTTCTGAACTAAAGAAATGCATTTCCTCTCTCAGTAGATGGTACATTAATAATTTTCAACCCATCAGAAAGTAAGATGCAAGCAGCAAAGACGACGTTGAATAGATACAGGAAAAAAACAAGGAAGCTCAGCAAATCTGAATTATTTGCTTTCGTATTTAAATTAATAAACTCATTTGTGAATTAGCCATGGCACAGGGCAAAGAAATTAGAGGCATCTCACTAGATGACTGCTTCAGAGCGTGTAATTTCTTGGCAAATGCATGTTGTGAAACCATGTCTTGGGGAACCACAGCGGGGGGGTGCGTGTGTGTGTGTCTATTTCAGACATTGCGTTGCCCCTGTTAATGGGCTGTATCCTTCCTTCAGGATACTCATCTCCACTATACTCGGGTGAGGCAGCACTCTATTTGTTATACACATATAAAGAAAATAAAGACTAGAGACTCAGAGAAACTAAGTGATTTGTTCAAATGTACACAAAGAACCTGTGGCAATCAGCCCTCAGATGCAGCACTGCCAAACTGCAAGGGACTTCTCTAAGTATCGGGGTACCCTATTTTGATCAGATTAGGCAACTACCACTGGAGATGCTCGGCGTACCTGAGATCAGTGACAAGTATATTTGATACCTGCTATAAGCAGTATTAGCAACCCAACAACACTTCCAGACCCCCTACATCTATGAGTCTTTAACAACTTGGTCCAGGACATAGTATATTAGTCATTGCAATTGCAGACGTCTTTGAAAATAGCCTCAAGAGTAGGTATTGCAAGAGTGTTAGTAAATGCATAGAGGTTAAGTTAGCTTCTGAAACAGAACAAGATCTTGATCAGCTTTAAGTAATATGGGGTTTCCACAATGCTGGGAACGCTGGACATCAGAGGGTGCTCCCCCTACAACATTATGTTTAATAAGGAAAAAGGGCTCTGCCTGAAAATGATTCAGAGCAGGGTATGAACTAAGGTCTCACAGTGGATCCACTCTAGATGAGCTGTTTAGGGAGCCTAGAGCACCCTTATTCCTAACTTCTGAGCAAACGCTCCCCTGTGGTCCATCAGAAGAGTCCCACTGACGACAGCAGTCCACCAGGGCACAGCTCCAGCCCCCTGCCCACCTTCACACCCATGCCCTGGGAGTCCTGGGACTCCCACAGCACTGCAAAAAGAGCGAAAACAGCTACATACCTGTCACTCCCAGACATCCCATCTCTTTTTGAAGCCACAGATTATCTTTCATAACCTAAAGTTAACACAGAAGAGAACAACTATAAAAAAGAACTGTTTTCATAAATGTCCAATATTGAACTCTTATGCTGAATTTATGCTTCTCAATTAGACAGAACCCTGTTCCACAAAGCCTCAAGTTTCCCAAAATTAACTACCAGAAGAGACACAACATGGCTCTAGAGGTCTCCCACAGCTTGTCAAGCAGTATGAGGCTCTGCTGTCTCCCAGTATGGCTATGCACACTTGGCGCTCAAACCGTATTTACATTTCATATTATCAGGCTGAGCCTCTGCACAATAGAGGAGCAGAAGGGTTTGCTATTAGGTTGTTCTTATAAAATAATCTTTGTTTGCCATTTTCTAAGACTGATCAAGTCTACTGACATTACGCTCATGTTTCCTTCGGAGGAAAATGACATGGAGCCCTTCAAACGGACTACAGGCTAAGAACTGCAACTTACAAGGCATCTGTAACAGCCTCCTGCCTGTGCCCAGACCGCAGAGATTGCTATAGAAATCACAGCTCTAAAACCTCAGTAAAAGAAAACAGTGTTTTAAGGGATTGTTAATGCCCAGTGTTTTGATCAAGATGTAGTAGTCATACAAACAAGTTTTCATTTAATAAAAATGCCTCCTTGCAGGAGATAATACAGAGTTAGGAATGTTGGCTGATTAACAGCGATCTAAGTTTGCTCAGTGACGTGACCTGCGCTTGCTGTTTCTGTTTGCTCCCAAGCACTGCATGTGAGTAATGTTAAGTATTGACTTATGTCAACACCACTGTTATAGTACAGCAAGTTAGGGGCAATTTTCTTCTTTGCCTGTTCGGGGAAGCCATCACTTTGATTACTGCTAGAGCTGTAACTTTAGTTAACCTTGTGTGAAAATAGTTCTCACTGCAGACAGGGCACTTTTCCTCATAATAACAAAAAATGCAACACACCTCAGAAATTTGGGTGCGCCAGAAGCCCAGGGTTTTAAGTGGATGCTGCTCTGGAAAATAAGTACATATGGGATTGGAGGCAGCTCTTGTCAAGGAGAAAGGACAGAGAAACGAACACAAGTGGGAACATGCAGCACACTCTGAGCAGCCCTGGGAGACCCCAGGCACTGAGCTCTTCACCAGGGGCTACTTGCAAATACCTTGTTGTACAGCTCTCCCTCCACTCGAGAACTCTTGTACACAAACTCAGTTATGCCAAAGTTCTCTAATGCCATTATTAATTTTTCCTTACTGGTTAAACAATGTATATGACCCTGAATTTTGAGTAGCCAAGCATCTCAAGAAGACAAAAGGTAAGAACAGGAAACTCCAGTGGCAAATTTAAACAAAAAGTTGCCTGGTTGATATATGGGTATGTATTTCCATATATGCATATGTACATGCAGCGACAGAAAACGCATGTTAAAACGGAATTAAACTTTGCCAGGTATTTCTAGCACAGTCTAGAGCCCTGTATGCATTAAGGAAATGTGTACCCGTACACTAAATGGATTTAATGACACCAGTGTAAAACACTGATGAAAATATTAAAAAGCAATCATGGAATCATAGAACAGTTTAGAGTTGAAAGGGACCATAAAGATCACCTAGTTCCACTCCCCCGCCATAGGCAGGGACACCTCCCACTAGACCAGATTGCTCAAAGCCCCATCTAACCTGGCCTTAAACACTTCCAGGGATGGGGCATCTGCAGCCTCTCTGGGCGACCTGTTCCAGTGTCTCACCAGCCTCAGAGTGAAAAATTTCTTCCTAATAGCCAATCTAAATCCACCCTCTTTCAGTTCGATGGTCCATTAAATGTTGAAATAAATCTTGTTTATAAATATAAATCCCAAATATTACTCTTAGGCATTATATCAGCATATTTACGAATATGAATGTTAGATGTCAACTGTTCCTTTGTAAATGAACCTGTAATAAAAGTAGACAGTGGTCTAAGTGGGCATAAAGGCACGCAGAAAACGTGGCTTGCTAGCTAACAAGCTTTATTTCCTACTTCCTAGGAAATCAGTGTACAAATAGCTCCTGATTTCCACAGCCTTCGGGCATTCATTCATCTGTGGTTTTACAACAGCTCATGCACAAAAATCTACGGTGCTTGTATGTCCATGTGCGTCAACTACAAATAACATTACAGCACTCCTTGTTTTTTCTTCTGCCTTATCCAACATCAAGTTCTCAGCAGTCTGCACTGGAACACACAGTCTGGATACTCAGCACAACTCTTCCACTCTGCTGCAGAGCGCGTCCATAATACCAGAGAGCATCACAAGGGGCTCCGCAATGGCAAATACTGCCAATTCTACAGGCCAGCACTCACATCATGCTTCAAAAGTAATTAATTTGATGCAGTAATATTGCCAGCAGACAGTTTCCCCAAGTTTTTACATTAATTTATTTTTCTGGTGGAAAAATGAGGGTTTTTTTTTTATTATTTTCCTGCAATACTATTTCCTGCTGATTACTCTCTGTAATCACACCACAAAACATTGTTCGCATCTCCCTCCATTCCCCACCGCACACTCCGAGGTGTCCTCCACATGGGCTAAAGAAAACGACGTTGACGCATTTTGAGACGGCTTGACAGGCACATACCGAGGAAAGGACAAAGAATGAAAAATAAAAGCCATATCCTAAGCCGCTAGTGGCACTCCTCACAGCGGGCTGACACCCGTGGGGGAAGGTGCTGCGACTAGATAAAAAAAAAACACCAAAGGCCTCTGCTCAAGGCAGAGCAGCGAAGCGGAGCCACTGTCGCGGTGTGGCAGGGTCCAGCGGCCCCACCCGGCCGCACCCCGCCCGC
>VZSZ01003206.1:0-28102 GCA_013398815.1 Ibidorhyncha struthersii | reverse complement strand
CTGCAGGCGCTGCCCGCCCTGCTGGCCCCCGCCGTCCTGCTGGGGCTGCTGCTGGGCGCCGCCGCCGCCGCCCTGCTCTGCCGCTGCGCCCTGGGGCCGCGCCGGCGGAGAGAGGTACGCGGGGTGGGCCGGCCGGGCGGCGGGAGGGGGGCAGGCAGCCGGCCTTCTCCGCAGCCTTCCGCCGCGGGGAGGCTCGGGCCTGTCTCGGGGTGAGCAGCGTGGAGGAGTCGGGACGGGGTTGTGAGGTGGAAGAGGGCCCGGGAGGTGCCTGAGCTGGGCCGGCGCCGGGCGAGCGTCGCGGCGGGCGGTGTGCTCTCGTCAGCGGCGGCTGTCTGCGGGCGTGGGGTCAACCCGGTGGTAGGTGGGGAGCCCCGTGGGTTTTGGAAAGGGTTTTGCTACTTTCTCCCTTTAAAAATTTACTGAACCAACGGGCTGACTCAAAGAAGAGGCCGAAGTATTTATAGGTTCTGAATATTGCCCTGCTGGCCTGTGTCTTTGACGTAGGTGATCCACTGGTTGCCTCTCGCAGCCATCGCTTTTTGTACGAGGCTGTGTTCCTTTCCGGGGATAATGGAAGATGTACCCGGCTTGCAGAAACTTCGTGAGATAATTGAAAACAAACACGAATTTCCGTCCTAAGCCAGTAAGAACAATCTGGTTTCCGAAGCATTTTACAAACTTTTGCAAAGTTCATTTTACAAACAGCACAAAGCAGAGTATTTAGTACTAACCCACAGCAGTAACTTTTCACTGAGGTTACACGTGTACATACCCGAGAAATAAAGGAGACAGAACACATCTGACAGTTTGCTTGATGCAAAACTAACAGGGTTTTCTAAAGTGTGTGTTTTTCTTAGTAATGTACCTGCCTTGCTGTTTTAAGGACTGTGGTGGATGGTTTATATCTTTTTATTACATAAAGTGTTTGGACTCAAGGATTGCAGAGGTAGTACATGCCTGCAGAACCACTACCGGGCAGATACATTTTCTGAGAATTGTTACCCACTTCTGCTTCTTTCTCCCATTGCATTTAGTCCCAGGTTATGCTGGATTGACTGGATATAGCAACGGTTGGTGCTGGCGTAGCTGGGAAATTTGGAGCCCTGCGGAGCGCTCTGCCAGCCTGCAGTGGGAGGTCTGGTTTGGTTTGGCTTTTAACCACACCTTTTTTCAGCTGTAACAGCTCTGCTGTGTGTACGTATCTGCTAGTGTTGATCGGCATTAAACATGACATAAGAGAAGAATCCTCCTGTTCCCAACTGCTTTTAAGTAGGAGGTTTGAAACTCTGTTTGAAGCCATGCTTTAGCCTAGTAATGGAGGCACTTCAAATGCTGGATCAATGCATCCTGTGCGAATGCAAGCTTCTCTGATTCAATTGCTCATTTTCCATGCCTTAATAGGTGGTATCTTTGTTGTACTGCCACTACCAACTCAAATATAGCCATGTACAATTTTATCTTTTATGTCAGTTATGTCAATAGGGAATAGAACCTGTCAGTTCTCTCTGGCACAGATCTTCAGATGCATTTAGGTGCTTAAATGTCGTTAAGATCAATGCAGCTGTTGTAGAGAGTTGTGTATCTTGAAAGAAAAATAAACTCTCCGCTGGTGCATACAGAGTATATTGCAGGGCAGGCAGGTTGTATCCTGTGGGTCTGATTTCCCAGATCGAACAGGGCTACCTTAGGCTGTCTGTGCCTATTCCTTCTTCATACTGTCTGCCCCACGGATGCTGTGGAGCAAGCCTGTTGTGTGTATAGCAGGTATTGAACTGCACATATGACAGCCTTCTGTATCCAACATAAAAGCAGGGATAGTTTACCAAAGTATGCCGTGTTCTTTTCCAAGCAGCTGAGTTATCCTTGCAACAGGAGCAGGGCAAGTACCTGGAGTTTGAAGCAGCCATAGGCACTGTGATAAGCCACCGGCTTTTGTCACACAGCCCCAATTAATAACTATTCCATAGATCTCAGCCTGAATCTTTGGGACTTGGATGCATGCAGTTCAGTACCTTATTGGTTTGATGATCTGTGCATAGGACACACTGGGATACTTTTAAGAAGAAACTTTTACCGTGGTAACTTCAGACCATGTAGTGTACCATAACACATTTCTATCGATAATACGTTCCTGTTAGGGTACGGCATTGCCTGGAGGCTCTTGTGGCCCTTTAGGTTGGAGCTTGTCTCATTAAGGTATTCTGGTAGATTAGCTTGATGAACTGTGGCAGTAATTGCAGTTAGACTTAGTTTTATTCAACTTCTTAATGCTCTAAAAGGGGAGGTCAGTAGCACTTCATTTGCAAAAATAACAAAGGACAAAAACAAATGGAGATTGTTTCTGAAATTAGAAGTGTTAGCAGGAAATAAATGAATCCTGGAAAAATTCAAATACTTTTAAAATTATAGTGATGGAGATACAAAGGAGTGAAAATGAATACTGGATGAGTATGAACATTTGGAGAAAGAAGTCGAGAAAAGAAAATTCTTATTCTGGAATGACTATGGGGTAGCCACAGTGGTAAACTCAATGCGGCTACTTCCACAAGTCCCAGTCACACAACCTAAATTTTGTGAACTTCTGGTTTGGGACAAATATGCGACAAGATTGCTGAGGGAGACTTGTAGCTGTTCTTTCGTCATAAGTAGATTTTTAGGAACCGGCATCTGCAGTTCACAACATCTTAGAGGCTAACCCAAGAATATGATCTGTATTATGGAGCATCTAAGTTCCAGAGAGGTGATGGGGCAAGTCATAAGGAACGACATGTATTCAAAGGCTGGGCAGTTCTCTATATTATGAGAAAATGGACTACTTTATATATCAAGTGGCCAAACAATTCAAGGAGAATGTTTCCGTAAGACAGTTACATGCATAGTGGCTGCAGCCATATCATTAGACTACATCAAAAAGCAGCCAGTGGATTGAAAACCTGAAAAAAAATTAAAAAAGTAGTCAAGGTAGGGTGGCTGCCATCTTTTCCTTCACTAAAAAAACTCCTTGTAATGCCATGTTCGGATGCACTGACCAACATTAGTATTATTTTTGGTCTATCTAGTGCACAGGGAAGAGCGTGTACAGCAGGTTTTATTCCCACACAGTCTGTGTCTGTACCAGCGGCTCTGTGTTTGTTAGGGAAGTAAAGGCCAATGATACGGGCTGCTTTGGGGGGAGGATGATGGTGAATATTTCCTGATGGTTATTTCTTCCTGACAGGAGCTTTCCCACACATTAAACTTCATTTAGGAAGTTTTTCTCATAGAAGGGGAGCAAAAATACTGTGTTCTCTTAATTGCAGGCATTTATGGACAATTTTAGTTAACTAGCTTTAATTGAGAAGTTTGAACTCAGACCGTGAGCTTGACTTCATAGTCTGTAGTAAGGTGTTTTGAGAGAAGATGGATTGATTTGACATGTTTACAGCCTCTTAAAACTTTTCAGATTAAAATTCTACTTCTGGACTGACAAATCAAATTCATAAAGTTCATTAATTTTAATTATTCCTTCCTGAATATGTAAAATTCTCATTCATTTTCGGATTGCATTTTTCCAAAATTTTCAACTAATACTGAAATAATTTTCAGGATAGAAGCATGAATATATCCACACTGCTGTCAAAGATGTTTCCAGTGAATCTGCATGATCTCACTGTTACATCTGTTTTCTCTCGCAATTTCAGAAGGATGATTCCCAGAGACTTCTGGAAAGCTTCAGCTCTGATGAAAAAGAGCACACGCTCATGAAAAGTAAAGCCGAACCCTATACATCAAAAGAGGAAATGGTGCTGGAGGTAAAGCTCTGTTCTTGTTGATGGATGTCCATTTTGCTGCATGTAGCAACGAGCACATTCAGGGCCTGGTCCAAACTGTCTTAACTTTATTGGGTTTGGAATTGAGCCCTTAGAAACATTCAGAAAAAGCCTAAGAAGAAGAGTGGGAGTTGATGGCTGCTTATGAATGCAACCATTTCAGGCATTCATTCCCCTTATGAATTCCATTTCTCTTGGGGGACTCTTTTCGGATATTTTAATCAAGATCCTGAGTTTCTTTTGGACAGGGGCTTCTTTGGTTTTGTCTCTACATTGTCTTTAATTTCAAAAGGCTGATGGGAAAAGTTAACACTATTGATGTAAGAAAAAGTTCTTAAGTACTGAAATCAGTGCTGATAGTTGACAGTGGATTCTTTCCTAGAGAAGGAGATTTATTAAAGAAATTTTGACAGTAACAAAGTTCCCTCATCAGGTCAAATCTGGAATAAGTACTTTTTTTCTAGAGCCTCCTTAAAGGCTACAACTCTTAGTTAGACTGAGTAGATCGATGGAGGGAGAAAGAATAAATGAAGTAAAATGAGTATGTTTGTTAACAGCAGCATCTTGAATGGCTTTCTCACATAGGAAGTTCTTCCATCAGGTACCAGCTGAAGATACAGTGGAGAGTTCAAATGACCACAAGTACTGAAACACCACTGTGGTGAGCTGGGATTCAAGGACAATTAGAGAAACAATTTGGAAAGAAAAGTAGGAGAAGGTATAAACTGAGCCCTCCCTCAATCAAAAATTCAAATAACTTTTTTTTTGCTAATAATCTCAAAATAGCTTGAGAACCAGTCCTACCATGGAGTTGTTAGATCACTGCGTTTCACTCAAAGCTAATTTGACTGCTTTTGGTGAAATTAAGGGTTGGGCGTTAAACTGCACATTTGAAAATGTGCAGTTCAGCTAACTCATTTGGTCTGTTGTACATAAATTAAATACATGCAGAAAGTGTTGATTAAAACTGCTGCTTAGCTTGTAATGAGAACTGTTTTCAAGACAAAGAGAAGATAAATGTTGTTGTAAACATTTTACTGTTGGTTTAAATCCTGACAGGTAATTAGTCTTCATTTCAGTTTTGTGATCCGAAATTGTGACAAACCACAGTTGGTCATTTTGCTTGAGTTAAAGTACAGCATAACAAGTAAGCGTGGGTTAGATTCTCTTTTGGAGTATAAATCCTATGGGAGAACTTATGCAATGATATAACTTTATGCATATTACCAGTCCTTTTTAAACGGGATCACGGTCTTTTAAAGGTGATCATTCACAACTGCGTAAATTTGCCAAACACGTTAGCTCATTTATAATACACTAAGAAGTAACCTTGTTATTTGAGGCTACTTTCTCCCACCTATTTATGTAACTACTGAAGTGGGTTTGTTTCTATTAATTTGTTCCAATTCCCAGAGTCTTTTGCTGTTACTAGCATCAAATTGACAGTTCATGAAGAAGCATAGGTGGAAAAGGCTTTTAGTTAGGTTAGAGGACTTCAGAAAAACAGGTATTTTCATTGTGAGACCTTCCACATTGCAATAATACCATAATTACTGTATTAATAATAACAGTGTATTACTCACGCCTGCTGAGAAGCAGAATGTGTTTGTTCTAGCACACTGCGATATGGCTTTACGGCTTCGGACTGGAGCTGCTCTGCCTCCATCCAGTGCAAAGCAATGAATCTGTCAGCTTCTGTCCCTGAATACATACTGCAGCAGTGGGGCTTCTCAGTACGAGCAAGTATTTTCCATGTTGACCCCGTGCTTTTAACTTTATCAGTAAATCCACAAATGGCGTATGGAAATAAATGAAATGGAGATGAAGAGGTGAAATGATAAAAGAGTCTAATGAATAATGTAGTTTGCTCTTCACATTTCTGTTTTTAGACTCTATTAGTGCTTTGATATTTCCTAGAAAAATCTATATAAAGAAAATTGTGTTTTGACAAATCAGATTCTTTCATTTCACATGACAAAACCTAAAAAGTTAGAATAGGAAATCTTCTAAAGCTTGCTTTTAAACATTGTATGTGTTGCTTATAGCCAACCTTTTATTAAGCCATACATAACCTCACAAAACAAAGCTGATTATCCCATTGTTCCAGTGCATAAAGCAGTGGCTGGGAAAGAAGAGCAGAAAGTCAGATTACGTGATATAGCAGATTGTATGAAAAGAATGCATTATCTATAAAAAGTTCTTCGGAAGAACATTGGCATTTTCTCTAGATTATAGGTAAGGGGTGTGCTATAGAAGTTCTTCCTGGAAGAAATGATGACTAGTTTTGTTTGATCTATTGTTTCTTTATTTAAATTGAAAGTCAGAATTTATAGCCATGATGATAGCTGTGGAGCTTATCCTTTAGTAGTTTCTATTATTAAGATAATTTCAGTCTCCCGTGTGAAATCTTTAGTTGCTGCTAAAGGAGGGGGAAAAAAACAAAAGGAAAATAACTTGTGAATACCAGTTATTGCCTGTTTTTCCTTGCAGGAGTAAAACCAGTTTGGAGCAGTGGTGCTGGGAGACTTCTGTTTTCTGAGTTTCATACTCTGAATGGGTCTTATAGAAGACTTCTTGTGCCAAAGCAGAAATAGTCAGTAAAAGTTAGTTATCGATAGGAATTTCTAAGTTGTGTAACCAAGAAGGGCATGCAGTACTTACAGTGAACAACCGCCAGGTCTTCTGCTGTTCCCAAATGGTTTTCTGTTCTTTTCCATACAGGAAAGTGAGTGTCCTCTGAACAGTAATGTCACCGCATTTGCATTAAAGGCAAAAGTGATCTATCCCATCAATCAGAAATTTAGGGTAAGGTTTTGGATTCTATTTGTAAAAGTTAATGACAATCACTCTGTGTCAGGGTAAATTGCAGAGTAAAGTAACGGAAGAAAACTTACTGCCAATCTGCTTAATAGGGTTCTATCTTTGTTTATAGTCCATATAGCCCAACAGGGCTTATTCTGCAAGGCATCAGCTGCTTTCAGCTCCCCCTGAAACCTGCAGTGCTATACATGGTGTCCAGTCAGTTTTCACCGTGGTCTAGAGACCTTTTCTTCCCATTAATGTTAATAGAAGTTGGGTCTGTCCAAGGAGACATAAGAAAAACCCCACAAAGGTCTGCCCTTCAGTAAGAAAACATGCACCAAGCAGATAACCACAACTGAGGAATGCTTTTCCGAGCAATGCAGAAACCTGTCAGTATGATGAATATTAATTTACGTGGAAACACTTCTGTGTATATTGTTTAATTTTTTGCTTGAAAGCAAACACTGCAAATTGATGAGATGTTTATCTCCTTATTGAGTTGTATTAACTGACCTTGTAAATTTTCTTTTGACGGTAGCCTTTGGCAGATGGCTCATCCAATCCATCTTTGCATGAGAATCCAAAGCAGGTGGTTCTGCCTAATCAGGTCATGGAGACATCTACATCAGGCAGCCTGGGGTCCCTTAGCCAGGGAGACAAAGAGGACTGCAGTTCCTCCACAACAATACATTCCACAACAAGCGATGACAGATTTCAGGCTCGAGCCTTCCTCAAGGTGACCAGCTTCCCTGAAGTGCTAACCTGTGAGAGGTAAGCAGGAAGCCTGCCCTTGTGTTTGGTGATTTCCTACTGTGCCCCAGTGGTTTTCAGGAGAATCACTAAAGGTCTGGTGTAAACCAAAGGATGAGCTTGAATAAATACATTCACCACATAAAGACAGGACTATCGTCTTATGACCCTAAGAAGTGGTTGGGGAGGCTGAAGAAATGCATCATGTTGTATATCAAAAGCCAGTTTGTTCTTTATGCAGTTCTGGGAATCAGAACTTTGGCAAAAGCAGTCTTGTAGAAGGTATATCACTGTTACGACAAAGAGGTCCCTTTGTTTTGGCTTGTATGCACAGTTCATGTGCAGTCACGTGCTCGGCTGGGCATGGAGCCCTCTGCACTGTACAACATCAAGTCACACAACAGCTGCCTTGAGAACAGCAAGTGGCAGTGGTCTGTTCTCTCTGTTTTAATGGGAACTACTCTTGTCATGTTGTGGGAAAACTTCCTTTCTCAGAGACTCCAGTGATGAGCAGGTAGAGCTAATCAAAATGGATTATGGGCTCTGATTTTCTTTCAGCTGCACAACAGTGGGGTACCCCTAGATGAATACATACGTGTCTGTATTCTCATTAGCAAGAATAAAAAAAATCATATTTGTGTCACTGTGGGGACTGGGAAAGGTACTAGTGATGGAAAATATTTTTGAAATGCCCACTGTTATTATAGCTGTTTTAATCTGAAGCTTTGTTTTCCTTTTGTTGTAGCCACTCATGCCTATGTTTACCTTGCCTTTTTCTAAAGGGAGCTGCAATTGCAACTTTGTTAAAGCACTATTTTGTTTTGCTTACTTTTATGTATAGGTATTTTATCTGAAAGAGAAGGCAACGTAGAAATGAAGTGACTTGACTGCTGTTCTAAGGGCAGTGCTTTTAGGAGTATTTAGTGATTAAATGAAACTTCTATGGTGTTGCTTTTTTATGTGATCTTCATTTAGATTGATATTAACACTTCTTAAATCTTTGTTTTAGTTTTGATGTTAAGCTCTGCCTTTGCAGTCTTATTTTAAAAGATCTCATGCTTCTTGATACTGAACTCAGAAAAGAAAAACATGTGGTACGTACTCATGTCTCATTTATAGCTATTTGTTTTGACCATCTTAGTTGAATATCAGTTTAGGAAATAACAAACTACTGGCTAGCTGGGAAGTAGTGTAGCAGAGTTGCATCTCTGCAGTATTATCTTTATTTTTTCTCTCTGTTCTGCATATATATGAGCTTCACAAAGGAGTAAAATGTAATGAAATATATCGGGCTGTGAAATACAGGTGGTCAGACTGGATAATGTAAATATTTGGTTTTAAGCTTTACTCCAGAGAATAACATACAGCACTTGAGGGTCATAAAAATAAAAAATATATATTTAATAGATGAGTTTATGTTTTAAGGACAATGCTTGTGCATTGCAACTCCAAGGACTCAGAGCGCTTTGAATAAAATTGAAAATTCAGTTCAGCTGAATCAGTACCATTGTCATTTGTACAATAGTCCTGATTTTGTATGGCAGGAGAATTAAGTTACCCATTTAAAACACAGATACCTAACACCATCAAGTCACAGCATCCAAAGCTCACAGGGGAAGAAAAAAAAACAACAAAAATGGATGGATACAATTGTTTATGGTGACTAATTATGATCACGTACAGATTCATTACCATTACTGAGTTCTAGCTCAGTTAATATAAATCTGGACATAAAGTATAGAGCTTTCTGCTCCCCTTCTTTCCCAACCTCTGTTTAAACAGATTGGTCATTTCTGATATAATCTGTTAAACGCAATGAGAATATTTCTGTTCTGGGATTTTCTGAAAAAAATTCTACGCAATCAAAAAGAAGGAGCATGAAAGCAAACCTGGAAAGCAGCTTCTCTTCTGATGGGATTTATTGCCATCTAAGTAGATGAGGAGGGGAACCTAAGATCAGATTCCAGAAGGAGATTTAGCTTGACTAGGGAAGGTTGAACTAGATCTCAAAGTTAATCGTCCATTTGTAAATGATAAGTTAACAACATGGTGATGTAATCACAGAAACAATGAGAAAACGAGCATTTAATGTACTTTGTGGCCCACCGGAAGTTACCACAAAAGGCAGATGACTTTGACCTTCAGCTGAAGCTTTGAATAGTTGTGTATTTTCAGTAGTGGGGGAAAAGGGCAAGAATTCTTTCTTCCTTTTCCACTCTGCTTTCTCTGATTTCAGAGTCAGTCAGTGTTAGCGTCAGGTCTAGGAAAAGGAAACGTATCCTCCTCCTTCAGTGTTTTCCTGATTTCCGCCCCCCCCGGCCTTTTTACAGTATGTGGTATCTTGCGGTTGTGTGTTCAAAACTTGGTAAACTCTAGCCAAAACATTGGCAAGTGAGATTCAAAACATGGCTGCTTTACTATTTTCTCTTTTACTCATCTCTAATGATACCATACTTTGCAGATTTAGCTCAGCTGAAATGTTGGCTTCTATAACTGCTTGTATATGTAAATATGGTTTTGTTTATGTTTTTACGTATTTAAAGTGGGCAACTTCTGCATCATCTGGCACTACATGAGTAACAGGCTGTTAAATGTCACGTATTTTTATCTTTGCATTGAAGAGTGCTGCAGCAGTTAGTAACGAAGTGAATTGTCTTTACACTGACACTCTTAATTGAGACAACAGAAGAGGTTAAGTAGAAATTACCGCAGTGTTCAAAACCAATTTTTGAAGACACTAGTATTACAATCTTTTCTTTATTTTTTTTTTTTAAAAAAGCACACAACTGGAAAATAGGTGTATTTCCGGTAAGAGAAGGTACGTAGAACTTGAGAGGGTTATTTTTGGATTGTATATAAAAATGTTTGGCACTTCATTTGACCAACTAAAGTTGAAATCATAGTAATGAATATGTTAGTATCTTTCAGTTTAGGGGCTCATTAAAGTTTAGAAAAATGGGCATTATATTTTTAAGTGATCTGCATTTTCTCCAGTAAAGGACAGTTTCAAATGTGTCAGTCTGATTACAAGGATATATGAGATTATGTTCTTGTCCTTGTTAGAGTGTAACAACATCTTCTAGTGTGACTTTTACTGAAGCCAAAGCCAAAGCATTTTTCACAAGAGAAGTACTGCAGACTTGCTGATGATGTTTCTGTTATTTTGCTTATGACTCACTATAGTCTCACTGATTGATTTAAATCAACAAAAGTTATCACAAAGACATCCTTATGATGTTGAACGGGCACTTACCCTGGGTTTTGTTTCCTTCCTTTTAAATGGGTTTTGTTTCCTTCCTTTTAAACAGATGTCTATTCAGGTTCTCAAAATATACCTCACAGACTTTTATCATAAAAAGAAGATTACTGATGATTTGTTCAAGAAGATCCTTTTAATTCAGGAAAATGTAAGTGTTTCTGTTGGTTAGTATTTAAGACCACAGAAAATAAGAGTTAATCCCACCAGCTGGTGCAAGCTGCCACAGCAGGCTCTCTCACCTACCGCTTTTAAACAGCAATGTTATTTGTAGACTATTTCAGAAGAAATGCAAATAAGCACCCTTGTTAGTTGATTCTTTCCATTACCTTTTATGCATTTCCTCTTTGTTGTTGTATGAGGTGATCAGGACAGTGATGTGTCTAATTTGTTAAGAGTACAGGTATTTTGTAGTTGTAGTCGAGCAAACAGAATGTTGTGAACCTTATTCACTCAGATTTAAAAATTTCAAATTATCAGGTCTTTGTCTGGTCCCATGTATGATTACTGATAATAAAATAGCAGGAAATAAAGTACCAGAAGGAAACTGAAGGCTTTTTTGTCAAGGAGAAATATACTTATTTTCCTCTTTATCCTTTTCCTTATACTTGTATCAAAATCCATTTTCCACTTCTGAACTAGATGACATAAATTGACCATCAATGTACATTTCAGATGGAGTCACAATACTGTTTTTTAGGTTATTAAAAGGAAAGAAAGCTTTACAAAACTTAACAAAATAGGGCAGCAACTGCTTCCGCTTTCCATTTTCCAGATTCTGGATCCAGAAAATTCTGGCTTGAGAGCCTTCCCTGGAGATAGTCTGGTCCAACCTTCTGTAGGAAGCAGAGAATAACATAAGGCTATCCAGTGCCCTGCCAAGCCAAGTCTTGAATATCTGCACTGAAGGAGACACCCCCATTTCTCTGGGCAGCCTCGTCCAATATTTAATTCTTCTCACAGTAATGATTTTTTTTTTTTCTTACGTACAGATGGAATTTCACATTTAGGAATTAAAGTCTATCAGCTTGCCAGCTTTAGTTGTTGAGATGTATTTTGTTCATGAAGTCTCACAATCTGTGAATGAGTATCAGGAATCTCTGTAGTTGGACCTAATAATTTATTTCAGAATGGATTTTATCTTAAAACGACTCCTCTGACTTAAATCCTCAGGTTTAGTATTAAAGTTGATTGTATTTACTAAATGAAAGTGAGATTTGGTGTGCAAATCACTTTTTCTGACAGACTTCTGGTAATGACTTCAAATTATAAACGCAGAGGGTAATATAGATTAGACATTTCCCAGTATAGCCTAACCCTCAAAGAGTCTTGATGGCATCAGTGTCTTCATGCACCTAACTGAGTTGCTGCAAGACTAAGATTAAATCTTGTTTATTATACGCAGTAATTGCTGGAGTAGGCAAGTTGTTTAAGTGTCAATATGGGATTCCTATGTCTTCTAGTTTGCAGAGCAAGATCTTGAAAACATGACAGCCTTAGGGTTGGGATATCACATAAGGGATGAGGCTGACTATGGATAACATGTAAAAGAGATGTTCGTAATAAGCAAAAGCATTAGCACTGGAAACTACTGTATACAATACTGCATTGGCAAGACTGAGGATTATATGATTTATCGCAGACAGCGTTTTCCTCTCTTAATTCTGCTTTGTAAGAAAAATTCGTGAGATTTTGATGAAATTGTTTGTGAAGCTTGTCAAAATATGGTTATGTTTCTTTAAGACATAGGTTATCAAGTTAATGCATTGACACCCCAAACTGTGTGATATTAAAAGTAAATGCTTGTTATGTAAGGCATGTTTCAGCAACTGAAGCATCATCCATTTCAATACCGAGCTGCTAAGTGAGGGCAGAAGAGTAGGATTGGTCAGCATTACTACCTTTCAGACAAAATCATCCTGATTTCAAAGGATTGAAAAACTTTAAAAACCCATATAGTCATGTAGCCTCTAATTTGTCCCTTATGAGCCGTACAGGTGCGTTCATCCGTGTGTGCTAGCACTCTGCAGGAAACGCTATCTGATTATCATATCTGGATAGTTCTCCGTGCATTCAGTTGCAGCGTATACACTCATAGCTGCCATTTAAGATGGGGAACGTGCATTAAAATAAAAATATTTGCAGATAGATTCAGAGGATTATTAGTATGAAAGCACATGGAGCAGTGTTTGCTAAAACTTTAATTCAGTGGAGATGGACAACTGTCTTGATCGTACTCAAATACTAAAAGAAATGTATGTATTTGTATTGAGTGTAGTTCAGTGCTCCCATATGTATACCTTCACTTTTCTTTTCTTGCTGCAGGAGGTGCTTTACCCAGAGACAGAACTTTCTGAATGCTCTTGTTCAGATTCCTTAGCCATGAGCCACAACTGACATACAAATTCAGTCCCAAATTTAGAAATTATGTGTTTTTCTGTTTAACAGATCACTTGCTTTGTTTTGCAGGATTTTGAAGAATTACAGAAACAACTTGACTCTAGACTCCAGAATACTGAAATGTCAGGAGCCCATAATTCAGAGTACCAGACTCTAGAAGACTTAGAAAGGAAAGAAAGAGAATATTCTGAGCACGTAATAGATAATGTAACTTCCTAATTTTTCTCTTCTAAAATTTTATTTTAGTGATATTCTTTTGGTGGGGAATGCTTTTTTATTTTTTTTTAAACTGTTGTGTCGACTAGTCCACAGTTAGTACTTTAGATGTGCATGAGTCCTGAAAACATTTTTACATTGCTTCAGCAAAGAATTTCCAGCTCCCTTTGGGAGCCAATGTGTTTTTTATACAAACACTGTTTCATCACACCAGGTTTAGAGCTGAGAAGTGTCTATTGCTTGTCAGATGGTAAGATTTACACTAAGCCTAGGTATAGTCTGGCTTTTAGGAATACTGTTTTCCTTTAGGAACCTTGTTTGTTAGGAACTGTTGGGGTTTTTAGGAACCTTGTTTTCTTCAGTCCTCCGTAACTGAGTAAGAGAATCATGACAGACTATAAAAGATTTCTAAGCTGAAATGTTTACTAAGACAATAATTACCTTTTAGCATGCTTTGCATATTTACTTTAGCAAAACAAAACATTTTGCCTTAGCAGCTCTGCACATTACAATACTTTTACATGGTTTTCTATGTAAAAAATAGAGTTTGATGGCAGGCATTTGATTTTCAAAGCGAAGTTTGGAATTTTTTTTTTTTTCTCTACAGTAGTGTCACTGTGTCCAAATAGCTTGCAGGCTAGGAAACTGGAAGTTAAGAATATTCTGCACATTATTTTGCAGTAAGCTGAGTACTCTGGAAGATATTCTCTTTCCCAGTCCTGTTTTTGAGATATGAGCAAATTCACTGCTGATGAAAATGAGAAACTCACTCGTCAGACTGATGGCTCTGTGAGCTGCCTGTAGTGATTGACTGTGGCACTTCAGCCTTGAACTAAACAGCCCGTCGTCTCAGCCTTGGGCCTTTGTCATAGAGGAGTTAACATTTTTTAATGTCTGACAGTTAAGTGCTTCACTAGGAATTTTCTCAGCTTTCTTGTTATTCTCTGTGCCTTTCACTTTATTATGGAAGTCCTGGTAGCAATGGTACATCTGTGTCTTTTTTTTGCAATCTAACTTTGTTCTTTGAAAAATTGATTGTTTAGAATTCTCCAGTTAGTCACGTGAAAACTCCCTGGCAGTCTCAGTGAGCAGCGTGAGGCAGTTATTCACCATCAGCAGTCATCCTTCAGTGGGTCTGTCACTCTTATGCCAGCAGACACTTTTCATCCGTATTGAAAATGATTTCCCTGTACGCAGATTTGTATAGATCAGGACCTTGAACTAATCCACTCTTCCCTCAGTAATACAAAGGGTTTTTTTGCCATACTCACAGATGCTGTAGTCACAGTTTTTTGGAAAACTCAAACACAAATCTTGGCAATGGATACATTTTCTTATCTTTATGTGTACTAGTAATCCTGTTGAAGACCACAGAATATTCACAGTTGCGCACAGTCATAAGTGTTCGTGGGTTCAGAGCCTAAAAGTAGAGATTACCATACGATAATATACCAGAATGAGCACAGAGGCTGTGCTGATACTGCATGAAGTACTTAACTCCAGCACAGTTAATAAAGTGCTATATATGTGTGGCTATGAAAGGCTTTGATGGTGATAAACAGTGACAATTTTCAGGTTTTCTTTTTTTGCAAATATCTTGTTTGACTGGAATGCCTGCTCCTACAGCTAAATAAACTTCCCAGAAAAAAAGGGCTGTAGTTTATTATCTTTTTTAGTTTTTCCATTAGTACTAACAACATAATGGGCTTTTATAGCTGCAATATGTGGAGAACTAACAACAAATTCTTAGCGAGTTATACAGAATAACTACATTTAAAAAGGTCAGGGTTGACGTACTGGTTATGTGCCACCAACATGTGTATCATCATGTAGTAAACAGATAGGCTTTTTAGTTTTGCTAATACTGAAAGCTGTCTGTAGTCTCAGTGACTTGTATCTCAGTAGACTCGTATGCCTCTCGCTGTAATGAAATACTAGATGATTAATGAGGGAACATGGATTGTTTTTTGATTCATATTCCATAGATGGAAGCTTTCTGGAAGCAGACTGACAAAGCCCAGCAGGCTTTTTTGGACCAATCAAAATGCTCAAGTGCCAAAGCAACAAAGATAATGATGGATCTGACCGAGAAGATGATTGCAGTAGAAAGCTTATTAAGTGAATCTCAAGATTTGCAGGCAATGGTAAAGTACAAAAAGAAAAAAGAGTTGAGAGCGGTTTAGTCACTCTGAACACAAAGAATGGTGCAAGTGTACAGAGTCTGTCAGTCCTGCCTCAGGAATGATGTAGGCTGCTTACTCCACTTGTCTCTTTTGTCTTTGTTGCAAAGAGCTCAACTTCCATTGCAGTTTATGAAGACTCACAGGAGGGTGAACTCTCTGCACTTGAATTCTAATTCTCAAAATGCCATTTAGGCAGTCATGTTAGGAAAAAGTGATATTAATGCAGCCAGTGAACCAGGAGCAAGAGCACTAGATCTAATGATGAAGAAGAATCGTTACCCTGGGCAGTAGGACACTTCTTTTTCTTTCAGTGTATTTATTCCACTTTGACTGAGAAATCCTAATGTAAATTTGAGGGTGATTCTGTGTGTACTATGACTTTAACTGGAACTGAAAACCCTTAATGTCTCTTAGTGATATGGTCTTAAGAGGGGAAAAATGTGTTTATAAATGCCTCAGCACTGTGCTTTATGTTGTATTAAGTCTAACAGAGCCTTTATTTGCTTTGCAGAGGACATACTGAAAGAATTACTTGGAATTTATAGATTAACAGTACAATCAGAATCTGGCCCACTGCATTTATTAGTAATGTGGAAAATAAATGGATACCTAGCTTTATTTGGTTTACAGATAAACAGATACAGTAATTATTAGCTTTTTAGTTTTGCATTGGAGCAGCGAAGTAAACTGATCTGGCCAGGTAGGAAAATAGTTTTTGCAGCTGATCACACTTCACCCATACTGGGCTACTGTACGCTAAATTCCTTCAGATTGGCAGACTTCAAATGAGGTGTTTGGATACAGATACAGGAGATATTCCTACCTGAAGTCACTACTGAGGTGTTTGCATCTCATTGCCAAGGTAATTTTCTGTGTGTCTCCATTAATTACAGTAATTGTCACACTCTTTCCAACCTTGGAGCATTGTCTAAAGCAGTTGCAGTTTCACCCAGGAAATCCTGCTCTCTACTGTAATCCTGGGCTGCTTCTCTAATAGTGCAATGAAAGCTGCTAGGCCATAGGCAATTATACTAATTTTTAGTATATTTCATGAACTCCAGCTGACCACATACTTGAAGGAATCCCAGCGGTATCAAAATCAGATAGTTTTCCTCATTTCAAAAATGAAGGCCCATAGTGGTGTGCCATGTAGTATTTTGAAAAGAGGCCCAGGTCTTCCATGTTGCCCTTCTGTCCATCTTTCGCCCTTGAGTATTTAAGTTTGTTCTGCAAGCTTGTTTTTTTCTTTTCCTGCCTTAATGTCTTGGCGGCTACAAACAATGAAAAACACCGATAGTTTTGCATAAACTCTTGCAACTGAACATGCCATAAACCTTAGCCTACAACAGTCGAGATTTTCAGAAGTATTTAAGTACATGAAGATTGTTGCATATGTGATCTTAAGAAGCCTGCTCAGTTTTCTGCATAGTTTGGGAATGAATAAATCAATGAAAGGACAAGCACAACCAAAGACCCATTCTTGATTTCTAAACAGGACTTTTTTATGTCTTTTCTAGGACATTCAGGAAAGGTTATTCAACTGGGAGCTTATGGTGAAAATCATCGATTCACTGAAGTCCTATATACCAGAAGCGTGCAAGTGTAGATTAAATATTGTATCAAATATTCTGGACCATTTAACTGTAAAGAATAATCTGTCAGTCCGACAAAAGGAAGAACTTTTAACAGATCTGCACAAAGCCTTTTGGGAACAGCTGGCACATTTCAGTAATGGTGAGTACTTAGACCAGAGCTCATGACTTAACAAATATGGGTATGATTTCTCATTATTGTATTAAGTAGTAGGATATTATGGCTTCGTCCTTATACCCTTCTGTTTTAAAAATGTATTGATGAATTGGCCAAGAACACTATTATTGTAAAGGGTGGATGCTTAAAATGGGAACTTTGGCTTTAAGCCTTTTGGGTCTTGTTCTAGGCATTACTATGAACTTACTTTACAGCTCACATCATCTATACCTTATTTCGTTAATTTGAAGATTGAAGAGTCACATTTGTTACAAGTGTTTGTGAGATTTCTCCATTTACTGTTCACGTACTTGACGTTGTTGGTGATACTGGCTAACGTTGGGGACAGTAGTAGCTGTATATGTGCAGAATACTGTCTTATGATCTCCTGCTAGCATGTGGAACCAGAAGATACACAAAACATAGTTTTGTTATCACTCCTGTGAAAAGATAATTTTAAGACTTATGATCTTCTTTTATTATGTCAGACTAAAATATTTTTAAAATGAAGTGTTTTCATCTTCCTCTTACAGCCCTTCGCATCTGTAGAGTACACAATTATAATGAAGTCTAAGCTGACTGACCCACTGATTTAAGGTTCCTCCTGTGTCACTTTGCACGTTACCTAATGCCCAATGTGTTGAGAACCATATCCTCAACTTCTCTATCAGTGCTGTATGAAGGGCTCAGTGCTTCCCATCGGCACTCATAGAAAATTATAGTACATGTTCAGTCAAAAGGAAAAGAGTGAGAAGTATTCTACTCTCACACATTTTATAGAACCATTTCTGCTACTTGTGGGCATATTTAAAGAAAATTGTCCTAGCAAAATGGCATTAGTACAGTGAACTGACTAGGCAGAACAAATGTGGTCTTGGTGCAGTATATTCTTGCTGCAGTGCTGCTCATTCACATTCAGACTTCATGTCGATAAATAGTGTCATATCTTACAGTCAACAGTTCACAGAATCACCAAATAGTTGAGGTTGGAAGGGACCTCTGGAGGTCCTCTGGTCCACCCTCCCCTGCTCAAGCAGGGTCAGCTACAGCCAGTTGCCCAGGACCATGTCCAGATGGCTTTTGAGTATCTCCAGGGATGGAGACTCCACAACCTCTCTGGGCAACCTGTGCCAGTGCTCAGTCACCCTCACAGTAAAAAAGAGTTCCCTGATGTTCAGAGGGAACCTCTCATGTTCTAGTTTGTGCCTGCTGCCTCTGGTCCTGTCACTGGGCACCACATAGAAGAGCCTGGCTTTGCCTTCTGTGCACCCTCCCTTCAAGTATTTATATACATTGGTAAGATCCCCCTGAAGCCTTCTCTTCTCCAGGCTGAACAGCCCCAGCTCTCTCAGCCTTTCCTCATAGGAGACATGTTCCAGGCCATCATTCCAGTTCTGTTTTCATGGCCTATTGTTGGATTCTCTCCAGTCTGCCTATGCCTCCCTTGTACTGGGTAGCCCAGAACTGGACCCAGCACTCTAGGTGTGGCTTCAGAAGTGTTGACTAGTCACCTCCCTCCACCTGCTGGCAATGTGTTGTCTGATGCAGCCCAGTATACCATTACCCTTCTTTGCAACAAGAGCACATTGCTGGCTCATATTCAACCTGGTGTCCACCAGAACCCCCAGGTCCTTTCCTGCCAAGCTGCTTTCCAGCTGGGTGGCCCCCAGCATTTGCTGGTGCCTGGGGTCGTTCCTCCCCACCTGCAGGACTTTGCATTTCCCATTGTTGAAATTCATGAGATTTGTATCATCCCATTTCTCCAGCTTGTCAAGAGGCCTATGGATGGCAAGCATGACCCTCTGTTGTATCAGCCACTCCTCCCATTTTTTGTGACCTCTGCAAAGTTGCTAAAGGTGCACTCTGCCCCATCATCCAGGTCATTAATGAAGATACTAAGCAGAACTGGACGCAGTGTTGACCGTTGGGGTACACCACTCATTATTGGCTTCCAGGTGGACTTTGTGCAAGCTTTCAATGCATCTCACTGTCTGCTCATCCAGCCTATACTTCATCCTCTTCTCTATGGGGATCTGACAGGAGACTGTGTCAAAAACCTTGCTGAAGTCAAGGTAGACAATATCCACTGCTCTCTCCTCCTCTACCGAGCCAGTGATTTCATCATAGAGGGTGATTGGAATTCGTGTGCTGCAGACTTGGTCCATTTTAAAAACATCAATTAAGCATGTAAACAGTTTGCTGATACTCACAAATTCATGCATATCGTCATACAGATTATTTCATGGATGTTTGCTCCTAAAGCATAAATGTATGTCTGTGGGTGGTTTTTCCCCGTTTTTGTCAAGTTTCTCTTGTTCCAAAGCAAAAATACCTCTGTCAAGGCCTTGATTTTATGCAAAGTAGGTGTTTATATTTATATATAGCTATATATTATAGTTAGTACAGCCTGTGCAGAAGGGCATTATCAACCTCCTGGTTTTAGATAGAAGTGAAATGTGCTTTAAACAAAAATAAATCTGGAGTGCAGCATTTTCACATGAGAGTCTATGTTGACCTTGCTTATGAACTCCTAAATACATAGTTAAACTGCACCTATAATTCACAAACAGAACACAAAGCCAGCAAGACTGTGCTCCTAGGAAACAAACAAGGCAGTAGTAAGGAATCAAGTAGTGCTTAAAAATAACAGTTGCTATGTTTGTTCAGATGACATTTTTATTACAGGCTTCCCTGTACTTTCAGTGCACTTTAAAGTGTTTTGTCAGTGCATCATCAGCCTGTGGATAAGCACAATAAATTAGCATGGAGAATTAGTAACATGCTCAGTGCTACAGTACTGTACTCCTTTTTTTTCTCCACAAAATAATTTCTCATGGTTAAAGCAGCTTGATGTGGTGGCAGAACAGCAGCCACAGGTGGCTATTGTTTTGCATTCACTTTTAGCTGCCTGTGTTAGGAGTGAAGTACTGGTCTGGGGCAGCGTGAGTGGAGGAAATGAATAAAGTTCTTCTTAGGTGGACAGGCAATGAGACATGAAGTAGTGGCAGAACATCGAAAGCACCAATTCCACTGTGCAGCACAGGGTTCAGATAGACTTGTGAATTTATAAATCACTTGGAGCTGTAGGAAGGATAAAGGGGTAAAAACTCGGTCCCGAATATTTCACAGTACTAGCACAAAACCAGAGGGACCTTGACAACTTTTGATGCAGGTTCCTGGATGAGTCACTTTGGAAGCCTGATATGGCTGCATGCCAGTTCACACTAATCTGAACTATCACTGCTCTAGACGTTTTCTCCCTGCCATATGTTACTGCCCCTGCCCTTGCAGCAGCATTTGCATATCTTCAATTAAGTAATGAGCCACTTCGGGACCTTCCCGAAGCAGGAGGGGGAGGTTTGGGGTGCTGCAGGTGGGAATCTGTTTCTTGAACTAACACACTGCCTTTGTATAAGCAGCAGCAGCGGTGAAAGGAGGGGTGCAGAATGGTAGTGATCCAAAAACCTGATAGATTTAAGTGCCATGTGACAACCCAAAAGTTTACATTTAAAAAGACCATCAGGGTAAGGATCAAATTTGAAATCCTGCATGGTAATTACTTGCCTATTTTGCTCACTAACAGATTTCTGTGAGCTTACGTTGTGTGACAGTAGCAGATGCTATGTTCTCCCTGTGGAGTTACGCTATCTAATCGTCGGTGGTTTATGTTCCAGAATGTATCCAGCAAAGTAAAGACCTGATCTTCAAACGACTGGAGTGCCGTGCAAAGAAGAGAGAAGAGTTCAAACACAGGCAGAAAGCTGAACAAGGGAGCCTCCTCAGCAAAACTTTTCATAATGAAGAAGTTCATGATTTTCTTAAGGTGAACACGTAAAGGCTTATTTTCACTATTCCATTAGTTTTTAAGGCCAAATATATTGCAGATTTCTCTTAGTTCCATAAAATCGGGATTTTAGAGTCTTCCTGAGAATGATGTACAGTAGCACAGGTAGGATAGGGTCAGACCCCGTATTGCCTAGGCTTGCCTAGAGACTTTGCTTCCAGTGTTGGTCTTGTCACATTGGAACAAAATGCCGAAGGGTGTTAAAGCTAGATTGCATTTTCTGTAGAAAACATCTTTTATTTAGATACTATGTGTTTGTTTCAATATAGGAAATCTCTGCAGGAAAGTGTCTGGCCTGCATTATAGATAAAAGCAGACTGCACTGATCTAATTGCTTTTCTATGAGTGTGGTTACTGAGGCTCAAAAGACTACCAAATTTCACATAAGTAGAGGGAAAACTCATTATGATTGCTGGCAGGATACCTTAGAGAAGGCTTGCAATAGATAACTTAATATGGTATACAAGGACTAATGTAATGTTTTTTGGGCCATATTTTCTATAGAGCTCTATTGTTATTGTTCAGAATGTATATATGAAATCAGAGTTCTTAGCTGTAAATGCTGAGAGCTGCAAAACTCCTATAACTGCTGAGAACTACAGACGCAAGTTATTAAGAAATAAAAAAAAATCGATCCTCAATTTTCATGAAAAGAAATAATTTAAGGTTAAAGTGGTTACATCCAGCAGCATTAAACTTTTGATGAAATCTAATAACTTAGATAAATTACTGTATGAGAGGACCCAGATTCCAGCTGTAGCAAACTGTCAAAATTTATTGATCTCAACACTGCGATTTTCTACTGCAGGGACAATTTCTTTAATTATATTGTATGAATTGGATAATGCAGTTACTGTTCTTGTATGCAACACCTATCTGGCAAGACCTCACTTCAAAACAAAAGATTTCAGGCACGTTAAAACTGTAAAACACATTTTAACTCTTTGGCTTTTCTTAACTTGAGACAAATCTACCACACATTTTTGTAACCATTGAGCACTTGTGAATGTATTTTCCTTATACACATCATTCAAAACTCTTGGACACATCCCAAATTCGTTAAACAAAGCTTAGAAATTTTATATTAAGACCTCTCTCCTACAAAATTAGAGACACACAGCTTTGTGCAAGACGTGCTCTCTTCTGTACACCTTAGAAAGGTAAGAAATACGCTTAGTTAAACTGTAGGCTAATAATCTGCTTATGACAGGCTGAGAAGGTATGGGCAATTTGCACTTCATGCTGCAGGACAGAACACAGCTGAGTCTTAGTATTATGAATACCTGTGTGCAAATAATAAAATGTCAGAAATTTAAGCCTTTCTGCTGCCACAGTGGAGAGAGCCCTTTGTCCCTGACCAGATGGGGTCTTAAGTCCAGAGACTCTTTGAAGAATAAGAAAAATATCTATATATCTGCAGCTCCCATGATTTTGACTTAAATAGTCCAGTAATTATTTTGTGCAAACAAGCCCCTCAGAGTTGAGGAACTATTTTAACCCTGTTTCGTGGGTTCACAGCCAGCCCAGCAGCGAAGGAGTTGGTCCCAAATCTTCACCATGAGCCCAGAGTTGTACCCATCAAACGCACTTTTCTTCTCTGCCTTCCCCCCTCCACCTCATCAAAGGTCTCACACTACCGTGGTAGCAGCCTCAGCAGTAACTGACCTTTCTGCTGAATTTTAAGTTGCCAATTAAGAAGGTGGATTTTGCAATGAACTTTCTTCACATCAGTTTCTTCTGAACACAAGCTGGTTGGTAATGATTTAGTTGCTGCAGCTTTGATTTTTTTAAATGACAGAATGACCTGGATAGTAAAGGTTAGAGTCCCTGTATCGTTCTGTCTCCTTCATCTATGTTTCCACTGGAAAAGGAGCATTTTCTCTTTTTTTTTTTTTTTTTTTTACTGGCAGAGAATACAGGAATGATCAAGTGAAGCATATAAGCCAAAAAGTGCCAGTTACAGTAACCCAGTGTTGAGTGGCCATACTCTGCCCCTGGCGGACATACAAGTTACAGTAATTAACTTGTCAAATGCTGTGGTAAACTACAGTTTCATGATAAGTGAATTTTTGGACTTTAAAGTCCACCTTTACAAGAATGACCTGTACATGAAGAGTTTATGAGTACTTTTGTGCTCTTTAGAAGAGCCCTATTGACACACCTAACGAAGAAAGCCATATTTACCACGGGAATGTAGGAGGACACTTAGCAATTTAAATCAAAAAATGGAATATTTGTGTATAAGACCACTCATTAGAATTCTTTGTCTATGAAATTCAGTCTTCCATTACAACACATGAGCCTGCCAGCACATAACAGTCCAGACTTGAAGAAAAGCATTGCATGCCTCTTAAATCTGTGACCAAGGACCAAATCAAGGCCAAATCATAGATCAGCCTTTTAGGGACCACCATGGGACGTGGTGACCAACGCCAGTGCAAAAGCCCTGTGCAGCATGATACAGCTGTAACTAAGGTGTCTGATGATGACATCTGATGGCTGTTCTGCACCTCATAGTACTGGCTATCATGAAGTGTTATTCATACACAGGCAAACAGGTTGTAAAACAGACAATTTCATATGTTTTCCAGTATTAGTTACATATTCTTTAACCCCAAATTGCTGAGGCTATGGAGTTTCATACTCAGGATTGTATATGCTCAAATTAAGGTGGTAAGGCAAGTTTCATTTTCCTCTGAGTCACAGTTCCAGATAAACACTTACTGTTGCAATGTACATGGGCAGGGGAGTATCACAAGAAGCTATAAAAACCTTTTCAGATATTTAAGTATACCTCTTGTGTTTCTTTTAGGCTTATCATGAGCTGTTAGAGAAGCATCGTCAAGCACAGTGGGAACTGGAGGAGGAGGATGACTGCGAGAGCACAGAGGCTGTTGCAGATCTCTACAAGGTGCCACCTCTAGTGATATGTGTTGTTTACTAAAATAATTCCTCTAACCCCACTACATAATGTCAGGCCTCGGGGAGGATTGGGAAATTGCAGGAGAGATCATGGCAACTCCAGGGAGCTAGGCTGGCAAACCAGGAGATGGAGACAGGACAGTCTTCCACATTAGCTTGCCTTTTTCATTATCTTCCCAACACACTAGGTTTCCTAACCTCATATTAGTCAGAAAATCCCTATGTGGTCTGCCAAAACATGCTGCCTGGGTGGCTGACAAGGCTGACATAACGTTGAGAGCATATAATGTCTGGCATTACTACCAGGAGAGAGACTTCATTTATGTGGCATAATTATCTCCTGTGCACCATGGTAGGATGATACAATTCTTAGTTAACTTCACTACATCTCCAAAAATAGTTTTCTGATCTCTTTTCCTCTCAACAAAATTGTTTTGACACTAGTTAGTTCCCTGAAATAAGTTCAGATCTTTGGTGTAAGTAATATTTTTACACTTCTTTATGTTACTGATTTGGAAAATATGTAGATGTTCCATGCTTTTGCGTCATCTTTTCTTATTTTCTGTCTGCACCGAAAAAATAAGATAACATGATCTATCTTATGAAGCCCAAATCTGTAGCCAGCAGTGACCTTTAATTAGGCTGGAACTAATCCCTTTCAGCTCAACGGGATCCTTGTCATGATTAATTATGACCAGATCAGGGTGTTACAGAAACTTGTAGTCCCTATCACACTGTCACAAGATACCCACACAGTCTTAATTAGCGCTAGTCCACATGCACTTTTTCAAGTTCAATTGATAAAAAAATAAAGACTCTTTATTTAGAACTAATAGTTTTGGCATAGTTTTATGTAATAATGCAAGCAACAGGGTATTTGAGAAGAACTACTGCTTTGGAGAAAGGAAAAGTTTGCTTGGAGGGCTATGCCACTGAATCAGAGTAGATTAATTGTACAAAGCTATTTAAGTTAAGAAAAGTCAACATGTTTACTGATGTTATTGCTCACAGTCCGTTCTCCAGAGCTATTAACTTCCCCACCTCCTTCCTTGATTCACATGAAGTCTCTGGAGACCAAACAATTTTTTTTTATCCTGCACAGTTCCACCTCATTTGTGAAATTACATTGCTTTCTTTTATTGTGTACTCTGCTTTAGTAACACTAAGATCAGACTGTTACCTAAGTTTTCTTTCCCATTAAAGAAAAATTGGTTTTGGTGAATTAAGTGTTTCTAGAATTGCCAGGTTGCCAGGAGAGCTGCACAAACTTGAACTCTGCCAACTCAACCAGCTCTAAGCCATTATATTCCATATTGCAGCTGCTGTCTTATTCCTAGACCCAAACAAACGCTGCCAGACATGAAAAACTGCAAGTACTGTGATCCGACTGGTATCTGTTGAATGAGGGTCCACAAATCTTAATTTCCACCTTTTTTTTCCTATAATAAAACATTTTTAATGTGGCATTTAACATAATGAGCCAACTGCACTTTCTCCCCTTAACCTTAAACACAGATACTACAGACTGGTTTAGGAGAGCAAACTGCTGCTGAATATATCTTGTAAGAAGCATAAGCTAGAAAGAAGAGAAAATACAAATGAGCATAGCTCCACTGTAGGTGAATGGAGCTGTTCTGACTTCTGTAGCTGAAGGAAGTGCAGTAGTTACACATGTTGTCCGTTTCCTGTGGTGTAAAAGCAAAAGTAGATTTGCCATTAAGGGAAGGAGTTGCATCTCACAGCCACAATGCCTTTGCTTCTCTCTCTACTCCACCACACTTCCAGAGCAGAAGTGCACCTTGGACAAGCAGAAGGCTTCCCCTGGGCAGCAGGGCTTTGCTCCTTCATTTATTTTCTCCGGGTTTCTGTTAGGGAGAAGCTGCTGCTACCGATGGGGAAGCGCAGTGGTGTGACTGCAGCTCAGGTAGACTTAAGCAAGCAAACATTAGACTAACCAGCAGGGTACCAGCAACCCTTACGTGGCAATAGCCAGCACTGTGCTATAAGACCTATGTCCCTGTTGGGTTTGAACCAGCTAGTTTGGGCACATCTGCAAACACTGCAAAGCTCCATGTTGTCATTCCAGAAGCTTAACAGATATCGTTTGCCTTGCACTCATTTGGAAGGTTTGGAATCTGCTGTTTCTGTTCTACCATGAGCAAGGAAAAGATTAAATTAATTTGGTTAAGCATTCGATTGTTCACTTAATCTCCATATTTCCATAACTGCAAATGTGTTACTAAGTAAGTTACAAGGCAAGAAAAGAAGTTCACCAGTAGAGGCTGCAATGTTACTGAAAAAACTGAGTGAAATGCTCTAAAGTCACCCTGGCATGCTCCGCAGATATTTAGATGAATATTCCTCAGCCTGTAGTCCACAAGACATCCAAAGACAGACTGCAAGATATTTAAAAAAGATGCATTCATACATTTGTAAACACAGTCAGAGTGGAAAGAACTAGAAGTGATTAAATATTTAAGAGTTCAGCCCAGTTTTTATTTTGTTGCAAATTAAAATTAGCCTTGCAAAACTGCACAAAGTAGTTATGCTTTCCCACACACAGAGGTTAAATAGCTGTTGCATTTAAGGGAAATAAAACTGAGTTGTCTTACTAGGACCTAATTACCTAAATCGAAGAGGAGGCAAAGTGTTATCTAAATCACAATTTCTCTGTAACCAAGTTCAAGCAATAGCATCCTATAAGCCTCCTCTACCAAGTAGCTTATACTCTGTACTGGCCCAAGATTGAAGAAATATCACGTATTTCTTCTGGGCTGAACAATCTAATATTGTCCAGTATGCACAGGATTTAGGGTTTCAGACAAGTTCCTGCTTGTGTACCATTGCCATCTTGGCTTTGGTTGGAAACTACCAGAACTGGAATGAATCACACCACACTTTTCAGATTAATGGTAGCAGAACCCAAACCATGGTGGGTGTTTTTTCCCACATCCAAGCCCTTTCTTATCTTAAGTTGTTTCTTGGTCCTTGGGGCATCATCAATATTGCAGTTTATCAGATAAACACCAATATCCTAGTAAAGAACAACCATGTTGGTTCAGACAAATGACCATTCAGAGTAATATCCAATAAGTTCATGTACAGCACCAATGTTAGAGAGATGCATAATATCTAGTTAGCTCGAGTTAGGTCCCAATCTCAGGTATACCTTCAGCTAAGAACAGTTTACTAGCAGCTTTCAAAGCAAATGTCTTAGAGCATACAGGTGCCTCGATCCTATATCAACTTTCTAAGCCATCTACACCCATTAAAGTACTGTATCAAAACTTGCACTGTAGAAGACAAACCAGAATAAATCCTCAAGGAAGACAGCCAGTACAAAGTTCCCAAGGGTTGCACTCTAATTCACTTGACCAAGAGCAGAAGCCCAGGTGCCCAGCCGTCGCCTTAGCCTTATGGTCCTTAGCTGCTATATTTGCAAGCCATTACACCTTTTTTTTCAAGGGAAAGTACCTGGCAAGGTCTTTTATGTGATAAAGCTTATATGTGATAAAAAGTTTAGCCCCTCCATTCCTCCATCAGCTCTGCGCTAGAATGACTTGATTTATTTCAACGCTTACCATGGTTTGTCCTAGTTTAAGCAAGCAGGGAAGCAAGCCTGACAGACTTAGTTTCATGAATAAGTAGAAATATAACCTCAGTGCAAGAGGTGATGTTAAAATATAAGGCAAAGGTCACCATGTGACCAAATAGGGAACCAATGAATATCCTGGGGGCAGCAGAAGATACGCCACTTACCTGTAAGTCCCACTCACTTGTGGGAGAAGATCCTTACCTTGTTCTCACGATGTTAGAATCATGGAAGTGTTTCGGTTGGAAAAGACCTTTAAGATCATCTCGTCCAACTGTTAACCTAACACTGCCAAGTCCACCACTAAACCATGTCTCTAAGTGCCACATCTACATGTCTGTTAAATACCTTCAGGGGTGGTGACTCAACCACTCCCCTGGGCAGCCTGTTCCAGTGCTTGACAACCCTTTTGATGAAGAAATTTTTCCTAATATCCATCCTAAACCTCCCCTGGCACAACTTGAGACCATTTTCTCTTGTCCTGTCAGTTGTAACTTGGGAGAAAAGACCTACACCTACCTCGCTACAGCCTCGTTTGAGGTAGTTGTAAAGAGCGATAAGGTCTCCCCTGAGCCTCCT
>VZSZ01003203.1:69928-126325 GCA_013398815.1 Ibidorhyncha struthersii | reverse complement strand
GGTCCCTTCCAACCCTGACTATTCTGTGATTCTGTGGTGCAGGAGGTTGTGTTATGTGTACCTGAATTTCAGCTGAATATGGAAGACACTGCAGTCCAAATCTCTTCGTTTAGCTTGCCTGCTCTAGGGGTAACAAAAATTGGAACATTTTAAACCCTATGTGAGAGAAATTGTATGGCAGTAAGGAATGGCCCAACACCATTATCCACAGTTTCTTCAGAAGGAGTCATCACTAAGGAACAGCTTCACTAGCTAGTTAGCATCCACAGATGATTCATTATCTTTGGAAATTACAGTAACTGAGACAACTGAAAGAATCAGCGTGGACACCTGATTTTCATCCACTTTCATCAGCTCAACAACCAATACCCACCTTTTCAGTACTACAGTCATAAATTTTACACCCGAATTACAACCAGGCCTCAAGGGCAGAATACCAGATCAGACAGAAGAATTGTTGGCTTTTTCCCTTCAACAATAATGAAATAATGCCTTCATATGTAGCATTACATACCAGCATATGTGAATATGAAGCAAGGGCATCAAATCAACTAATTGTCTTCCTTCCAGTCTTACATACAATCTGATGATGGCTACAGTTATTCTATCAATCATGGGCAGCTGCACAGGTTGTTACACAAATCTATACATGTTCAAGTTATATGACCCCCTATACAACAGGTCTGCTGGTTTCCCCAACAGAAGACTGCTTTTTTCCTTCAACCGCCTTTAAGATATGGCTTCATGATAACAGTGTAACACACTCATGCATATATTCCTGCTGTAGTGTCACTGAATACTTTTCTCTACAAAATAATGGTCCATTGGGAAACACGCATGCATGCGTATCTACATACTAACATACACACACACATATAAAATAATCTGACAAATACCTGTTACTACTAAACTAATTAGCACAGTATCATTGGCTCATCATCACAACAGTTTGATTAATTTTATTCTTTTCAGATTACAACAGGTGCCTACATCAAATTTGATGGTCTTTAAAGCGATGAGGAAAATCTAAGAATTTTAAATTATTTGCAGTATTTGAATGCTTTCTATTCAAGTGTTCTTGATTTTTTTAAAAATGCATTACCACAACACCAGCCTCAAATTTTATTTTCACTTTAACAGTTCTTGGAGCTAAAAGTAGGTTAAGCAAATTGTCCATCAGATTTTTCCCTTTCTTTTGTTGTTATATACTCCACTGAAGCTGAAATACGAAAATAGAATCATACAATCATTTAGGTTGGAAAAGACCTTTAAGATCATCAAGTCACAAGATCAACCTAGCACTGCCAAGTCCACCACTAAACCATGTCCCTAAACACCACATTTACACCTCTTTTAAATACCTCCAGAAATGGGGACTCACTTCCCTGGGTAGCCTGTTCCAATGCTTGACAACCCTCTTGGTGAAGAGATTTTTCCTAATATCCAATCTAAACCTCCCCTGGCACAACTTGAGGCCATTTCCTCTCATCATATAATTGTTACTTGGGAAGAGAGACCAACTCCCACCTCACTACAACCTCAGTTCAGGTAGTTGTAGAGAGTTATAAGGTCTCCCCTCAGCCACCTTTTCTCCAGGCCAAACAACCCCAGTTCCCTCAGCCTCCCCTCATAAGACGTGCTCTAGACCCTTCACCAGCTGTGTTGCCCTTCTCTGGACACGCTCCAGAATCTCAAGGTCTTTCTTGTAGTGAGGCGCCCAAAACTGAACACAGTACTCAAGGTGCGGCCTCATCAGTGCTGAGTACAGGGGGACAATCACTTCCCTAGTCCTGCTGGCCACACTATTCCTGATACAAGCCAGGATGCTATTGGCCTTCTTGGCCACCTGGGCACTCTGCTGGCTCATATTCAGTCAGCTGTCGACCAACACCCCCAGGCCCTTTTCCATCAGGCAGCTTTCCAGCCACTCTTCCCCAAGCCTGTAGTGCTGCATGGGGTTGGTGTGACCCAAGTGCAGGACCCGGCACTTGGCCTTGTTCAGCCTCATACCATTGGCCTTGACCCATCAATCCAGACTGTCCAGATGCCTCTGTAGAGCCTTCCTACCCTCAAGCAGATCAACACGCCCGCCTACCTTAGTGTCATCTGCAGACTTAATGAGGGTGCACTTGATCCCCTTGTCCAGATCATTGATAAAGATATTGTAAGATGTAAAAGTTGGTGTAAGCAGAGGAATAATTCAGTGGAATGTAGCTCCTTTTGCACCCAATTAAATTCTGGCATTTAAGAAGTTCCACTTTTTGTACGTAGCTGTCTCATTACATTTTGTATTAGACATTATGGGTGGGATTATCCAAAGGAACAAGGGTGTGGTGCTCTATCGGTTCAAATCATGGTCAAGTAGTTCAAGTTGAATCCACCAGCAGCCTATTCAGGCTACCTTCGAGTGCTTTTGAATATCCTCTCCCTTCTCAACCTGCCCAGAAAGCCAGCAGAACAAATAAAATTCCACCACCTTGTGTCTGGGAAGCAACATCTACAAGTTGCAGCTTGTGCAGTGCTGTCAAGTTGAAAATGATAAGTCCCTTTTAAATACAAACAGTACTTCTGAAGCTAGTAAATTCTTTCAAATATTCACTTTGACTTGATAAATTATATTAAATACAATTTGCCTCAGCAGGATTTTAAAGCATGACAGCTAGAGCACGAGTAGGTCCTTTTTACACACAAAAGTAAAATCTGTCCAGTTGTGTATACAGCCTAGATTATGTATGCAGGCCCACACTCCCCGAGATAACAAAATTACCTGGCTTGCACTCCAAGCCAGTCAGAAACTGTGTAGTTGCAGATAGCAAAGTCAAGCCCGAGCCAATCAGTCCTGCTAAGCAGCTGCTATCTCAGTTGCTTATTAGTTCACCAGTACACTAGCCACAACCGAAGGCTTCAGATGGGCTTACAGTATGCACAGAACAAAATTGCCTCTGCTTTCAAAATACCGCAGAAATGCAGCCACAAATGAATGCTATCAAAGGGTGGAGGTAGGAGAGGAATTTATTGTAAATTTTCTCAAAACATTATTTAACGCCGAAGAGAAAATCCTTACTCTTGAATACTGTATAACAACAGAATGATGCTCTTTGTTGGCAGAATACTAAGTTTCATTTTCAGCAGCAAAAATTTTTATAACAACTTTTCCTGATTTAGATGGGTTTTAGGTCAACCTTAGCTACATACAAATGAATGTTTTGTTCAAATTACAGGGTAATTTTAATTAGGACACCCTGTTAGACATCCTGTTGTTCTATTTAATGGACTTTCTCAATTATGAGAAGAAACACCTCCCCACCCGCCTGCAACTTAAAAGTTAAAGTAAAAATTAAGCTGAATAAATATACAAAGATAAAAATTATTTCTTCTGCATTAGATCTTTTTATTTCTCTTAATCTTTATTTGGCAACTTCTGTACCAAAAGGGCAGAGTTCAGAATTCCACACCCATTAAACACCTGTTTAAAAACCACTTGAAGCACTGGAACCAGCCAAATATGTCCTAATTAAGCAGAAACGTTGGCACTGTTATCCCGAGTAAGGAACACCCATTGCCATTTGCTCTCATTAGGTTAAACAGGTTTCTTGGGACATAGCTGAATTCCTGATTATGTGCATTGCAAATGGATGGAGAACACCAGAACAATAAAGTTTAATTCAGCATAGCCTTCTGTCCAGTTGTCGAGCACAGAATTTTGGGAAAAGCGAAAACTGAAGCTTTGGGAAGTCGCTGGGAGTTATGTGCACCACATGAGACAAGTTACACTCATTTCAAGAAATTGCCTGCCTGACCTAAGGGAAAGAACTGGCCTGGGATTTCTGCTTGAAAACACACCGAGATGTAGAGTTGATTCCCTTTTTCTTAGCATCTCCTCCTCTGTACTTTGTATTCATTTGATTCCCTCACACAGTTTTATTTATTAGTTATGAGCACGATACGTTATTTTTATATTTACGTTAGTGTTCCATCGGTCACCGATTTCTTGATTTTGTATATTTATGAATTCAGCAATGGACTGAAAAGCCCAGAAAATAAAAACTTTGTTCGCAGCTCAGACACAGTACTGCAAGTTTTCCAAATATTTTTGTCAACTTATTAAAAGGCTCTTCTAGACCGACCAACCGCATGGCAAAGAGAAGAATCTCATCTCTATCATTCCTTTAACCTTTTGGCCTCTGTCAAGGATGCGGACATGCTTGCCAATAAGCAACAAGTCAAGTGGTCTTTTCTCAAATACCCAACAATAGATTTCAGGGTGGTGCCACTAGAAAGCCACTAGACAGAATCAGAGCAGAGTGGTAGTGATTAAAAAGTATGTCTGAAATGGTTCTAATATCCATGCTCAATCCTCTATAATCCCACTTCATTATCAATTTATTAACTTCCTTTGTTGTCCTTTCTGTCACCCTCCTGTGCTAGTCACTAATATATCTTAGTTTGGGAAGTGCTCTACTCCACGTGTGCAAAAAGCTAGCGTACTTCACATAACATTGATCAGTTAACTGTATTCAAGTAAAAGCTGTACAGAGTCTGTAAACTGATACCTTAAAATTAAATGTATAAAATGGATGGTTCAGCACTATAAACACTACTTAATTCACAACTCGTATAGACAGGATGTTAGCAGACTGAAAAGAACATCTATATATTTTTCTCTTCACTTATGCCACATAGACTTCTTGAGAATATAAATTCTGTTGGTTTTCTACTACCTCTTGTACTTAGTATAGAATTCACAATTATTTAGTGCCTATATTTCTAAAGTAAACTTTAGTACAAGAGAAAAGCATTCCAGGAATAAGAGATGTCAGCTAGCAGTTGCTGCTGACCCAAAACTATATTTATTTTCAAGGCAACCATAAGAGTGGCAGATGCTTTCTTGTTCTGGCTGGCCACAAATGGTACCAAGAAATCCTAAGATAGACACTTGCATACTCACTCTTTGCTTGTTCCCCACCACCACCCCCCCGCCCCAATAACAAGTATTTTTGCATACGCACAACACTGTGATTCGCTACTGCTCTTTATTTAGATATCCATCGGTGCTATATTCATTGTGGTCTCAAGAACAGTTTCACTTCCACATTCCTAACGATCTTAACAAGAATGTGGGTACCCAAAACATCTGAAAAAGATAAATATTCCATATTTATTCTCCATTATTTAATTCAGAACCAGCATTGCTGCTTATAGTGAAAACACTTTACAATAATATCCCTAAAATTTGAGCGCCGCAGTCCTTAGCCATTTCTAAATTTAAGCCTTAGCAACCTCCCCTCTTAGAATTGGTGGCTGACATGTTAGTCAGTAGATGATATCTGTAGCCCAGCACTTCCAGACTACGAAGAGCTGCAAATGCTATCATTACAAATGGATGTTTTTATTGGTAGACATTTTTGAGAGACTAAGCAGAAAGGAGTAGGAAAGCAGGAGCATGGGTGGAAAGAAAACAAAACAAGCCCACAAACAAACAAAACACTATAAATCATAACAGGACAAGAAAAAAAATAATCAAGTGGTGACATCACCTTACTGGATTAGTAAAAACAATTCTGGCTTGATTGGAATTCCAGTTTTCATCTTCCTTTGTATTTCCATTAGAGAATTATAAAAATGTTTAGCTGCATCACTTTCACAGACACCCTGATAAACTACCTTGTATTACTTGTATCTGAGCACACTTAATGCAACTTATAGGTAAAAAAAGTAGTCTTCTGTACTGTAAAAAAAAAAAATAAAGGGAAGCACCTGCTCTACACTGCACTCCTTGAAAAAGCAGAAACAATTCATTCTATACATTTCAACTGGCATTGCGCTTCCACTGAACTGTAAGTGTATTTTGGACCCTAGAGAAGTTGCCTTCAACAACACCCTTCAAATGCCTGAGCTCAACAAAACGCAGAGAGCTGCAGACTGGCACATTGGCTGGAGGAGTGATGGAATATTCCATGGGAGGAGAGACTTTGCTTACATCACAAATATCTACAGGCAAATCACATAATCTTTTTATATGCGATATAAATAAGAGATATAGGTTAAAAGGAGAGAAAGAAACAGCTTCAGAATCACCTGGAACACTGTGGAACTGACTTTTAATTGCTTACAACAGCAGTTTTTAAAACTTTTGCAGGAGGCCAGTAAGTCTCTGCACATCAGCTGAGGACAAGGCCCTCTCAGCCCTAGGGGTATGTGGTAACTTCCAACAAATGGGGGAAAGAAGACAAAAAAAAAAAATAGAAGGGAGGCACTGGAATAGGCTAATACAGGGATTTCAGCAATACAGAAGCCTACCCAAATATTTAAAGCCAAAGAAAAAACAAGAGAGATCATAATTACTCTTGTGTTGGGAAATATACTCTTCCTCACTATCAGGATACCACAGTGGAGTGGCATCTTCAAGACAAAGTTGAAAACTGTGGTACATGAAAGAGAAACTGAAGTAGCAAAAGAAAAGAGCAAGAAGTGAGGTGTGAGGTGAACACTGAGGATGCAGCTGGAATTAAGAATCTAGATACAGCGTTTACCTCTGGGTCAGGGAGGGTCAAAAAAGGGAGGCGTATAAACATTTTGCACAAAGTAAGGGGAAGTCAGTAGAGGGATATTTGAAAAAAAAAAGTTTCAATATGCCATCTTGTAATATCACATTGAAAAACCCACACCACTGTGTGTTGTTACTGTATTTGGCCAAGTGCACCACTGTATTTATTTTGGACTTTGATTAGGATAATTCACACGATACAGGGAGGCAATCAAGTGATTCTCAGTCTCTTCTGAAATCTCACCCTATTAAAACTTAGACTGCTGTAGCAATATGGTAACCAAAATCTATGCACATGACACCAGAGAAAGGGATCAGAAGTATTGAAGGTAACGTCCCAGGATAATTTGGTCATTTGCTAGACATGAACAGTAACTTTGCTGTGCCAGCAGTTAGACTGTTAGAGCAGCAGATAAATTTGGTGCACGCATCAGATACAACAAACCATGGGCTGCCCAATTTTCTAAGGAGGGCACAGACGCTCCACACACCTGAGCACGATTAAGTCTTACGGCTTGTGAAGAAGAGAGTCTGTATTGGCAGTGCACTGGCTTGAAGGGGAGGGAGGCAGTTGGAGGAGAAGCATAAACCCATTTCTGCTCACTACCAACATTACTGCAGGCACCAGTAATGAGGTGGCTAGGCTAGAAGGGGAAAGGGATACAGGATCTGGAGTGCTTTATCAGCTCCAAGACCAATGCTGGTTTTGGCACTATTTTCACTCTAGTGAGTTACAAACAAAAAAAAAATAACCAACCAAGCAGGTGCTAGCAATCTGAGAGACCACATGCCAGCTACAGCTGCTTCAAACTGATTCAATTACATCTGCCTGAATAGTCCCAGGACATTAAATCCACTGAAGGGAACCACAGATCGAAGGGAGACCCAGTACGTTGCGATTTTAACACTTCATTAAATTATGGTGGAAGTCCCCCAGCTGAAATCGGGGGAGGATATTCAGGCAGAGTCTGCAGCACGTGATCACATTCAGCCTAGGATAAGATGGAAACTGGGAGACAGCATATGCACGACGCCAGGATACGCAGTAAAAGCTCTTTGGAAATAACACCTCAAAAATTTCCTGAAGCAGCCTGACAGCACTGCCTTGTTTCCCAAAACACTGGGTGCAGTACATTTGCTTGAACATGCTCTTGGGATTGGGACTTCACTCCAAACCTTGTTTGTACAAAAAGGGGCCAAGCAGCTGGGAAATTCTGGAGTCTAGTGTGTCCTCATTAGCTCCCATCTGCCATCAGAACTCAGCTCATGGCAAGTTTGGCTAAGTCCTGGTGTTCTCAGGTCCAAATCTGGGTCAGTTTTAATTACACTATACAGAATTCAGTATGCAGTTTTTAAATCCTTATTATACAGCGCAGAAGAACGGGCAGCTCTCCAACTAATCAATTTTTTAAAAGTACATATATAAAAATTTTAAACCAGGCTAGACAGACAGTGGGTGGAAGAGGAAAAAAAAAAAAGTATAAGCGAGTACAGGGGTTAGTTAAGAGAACTGTTAGCAAAAGTGGGTCACCAGCAANAAGACAGTGAAACTGATGTGCAAGATGTATACAATTCATACTGCTTTTAGCATCAGCATGGGTTACGCACAACAACACTGCAGCCAGATTGCTAAAATTGTCTTGTAACTACAGGACCATAGCAGGCACTGGCTGACCTATTCCCATATCTTTTAACAGTCTTATTGCCTGGCTTGGGAATGTCCTTTTCCCTCCAGACAAAAACGAAGATTGTAGCCTCTACCCCACAGGTACAGAAAAGGTGTGGTGGTTAGAAGTACTGTTCAATGGGATTCTTGAAGGTGATAGTGAACTGCAGGATGTTAGTCTAAATCCTTACCCAATTAATGTTTTTTGGACTACTGTAACTGCTATTTATTTCCTCTTTTTCTATGCCATCAAATAGCCATCAGCCAGGTCAGGACTTGAAAAGAGTTTTGCTTGCCAGGTTGCTGGCAAACAAAACGACAGGAGGTCCAGAGAACTGCATGTTTTTCACTGAACAGACACTTGGGATAGGATAGCACGCCAAAACTTATCTATGTAAATTGGGCTAAAATCTACTCTCAAAGTCAACAACCAGAATCTGCCCTGTTTAGAATCTTTGTCAGCTGCAAGGGAGCAAGCGGAAGTCTTCAGTAACAGCTACTGACATAAAGGTAGCTCAGAAATGGAGAAGGATGATCAAGGAGCAGAGTAAATAGCGATGAAATGATAGATGCTTGTTAGAAGAGCACAACATTCCACCATCCTCTACACAAAAACTACACATTCAAAGATTTCCAAGTCTGCTTTAACCATTTCCATGAAAAGTTCCCATTAAAAGAAGATATCCCTTTGTGCACCTTGTTAGTATTATCATAGCTTTCATGTTAGAGTTACAGCACAGCAGAAACACGACACAATCCTGCACTCTCACTTGCAAGTACTTCTTCACTTGGTGGCTAATCCACCCATCTCCAGCTGCTAGGTGAATCTAGTACATCCTGACACAGTAAGAAATACACTACTGACCGATTCAGGATCAACAAAAGCTACAAGGCTGGAGTAAACAGACAATGCTATTTCCTTGAAAGGAAGCTTTTTATTTAATGTAAGCCCCCTCCCACAAACACCACCTCTAATACATGAAAATCCATACATCAAACATACAGTACACAACAACCCAAAACAGGAATCAAAAAAATAAAACCTACCACAAGAACACTACAATCATAGGTTCCACCACATTCTCCATTACAGTACTCGTTCTCAAATGTTGCAGGGCTTTTTGCCCATACCACCTGACTGGTCTCAAGCTCTAACTATCCACACCTGGGCCCACTTGTATTAATTAGGACAATTAGCCTCACCCTCTCTGGGATAATTGTCAATTTACTTGACCTGACACCAAAAAGAGTTTGGATAAAAAAAAGCAACCTGAAGCCACAAGCAGACTGGGCAAGGTAATCTCCAATTATTGAAGAAGAAAATTACCCCATGCAAATCTGTTTTCTAAGGGTCTGGTTTCTTAGTGGAACTTCTCACTATGCAGTTTCTGTGCAGATCAATAACAGAACAACAACGTGCAGGAGAACAATAACACAGCAAGTGTGCTAGGAAATTTAGCCCAGACATTATCATCGTATCAGTCCAGATGTGTCCTTGGACTATGCTCTCTTTTAAAGCAGTGTTAGTGCAGTTAGGCACATTTGATGGACTTTCAAATACATGACCCACCAGTAACTAGGCAGAATAGACAACCTACAACTATACACAATGAAAGGTGGAGTAATAATGTTACGTAGTGCTGCGTGTGCTCTGCAACACTGACAAGGAAATACAATAGTGAAACAGGGCGGCTGCTTGGGAAGCCTGGGAAGGGAGGACTGTGCACGTCAGAAGGTAAATTCACCTTCCAGATGATTTTTCGGTTTTATATCATCTATCAATGTAGCTTTATTAAAAAAATTTACATACTTCTTTCTTTGGCTCCTCTGCTTTTCCTCTTGCTCCACATGACATGTATTATAGCAAACCACTCCGAAAGGTTAAGGGTCAAAGATGGCTACCATTGTAACCAAGTGGACTTTTACTAGGCTCTGAGTAATCTTAAGGACCACAAGTACGACAACAGGTGTCCCTCACTACCTGCTGCAATGGTGGAACCATAAAATAGAATGAACACTAGCCTCTGACGTGTCTTTTTATTCCACTGTCTAGACATGTGGAAGCTGCAGTGTGGAAAACAAGCCCCCCTGGCTCCCCCCGAGAAAAAAAAGGAAAGATGGGAGACTCCAGGGTGAAACAACAGGCTCTGGCCATGCTTACATCCCTAGAGACAGACTTCTTTTTCCTCCTTCTAAAATGGTGTTTGGATATGACTCAAGTTAAAGTCATTAAAACTCTTCAGGTTCTTCAGCAAATAACGCAGCCACTTCAGAGTTGTCTACTGTCACACTAACTTGTTTGAGATGTAGCTGGTAGCCCTGAATTCTGACCAGTGAGCCTATGGGAAAGGAGACCGGCTGATATTTCTGAATAATCCATGCTGTACTTGCATAACAAGGCTCCCAGAGAAGCACGTCTTCCTTCCACAATTCTGTTCATGGGAAAACGTTGAAAGATCTGGCGTGGCATATGAATGCAGATATACTCCATAGTAACAAAGCAAGTATGCCATCCTGAGATAGGGGACATTTTATTTTGCAGGCTGTCAGCACCTGGGGATGTTAAAAACGTGACAGTAATTTACAGAATGGATTAAACCATGGGGGTCCCAACTTAGAAATTAAAAAGAGACTCTCATCAAACATATCTCCACTAAAATTTGATGCTGCTGTATTCAGCTGTCTTACTGTACCTACATGTAGCAACTCACATAATCCTTAGTGGGGTCTGTCCTTTCCACTACATAAGATGGAATACCTGAGACAACAGTATGATTTATAAATGGAATGAGTCTCTCAACTTTATCGTCCTTGGTTGCAAGAGTTTAAGTCATACCCTTAACATTTGAATACCATTTTTCTATTGCACTTTATTTGTGAGTGGGTGTTTTTGGTGCTATACAGTCTACATAGAATGAATCAGTACATAAAAATGCAACACCTATTATCATGTGTTTCATAAACATCCAGCCCATGGCTTGTGTGTGCTGTGCAGCATGGCTGTTATTACCAGCTAACAACACATTCTAAACTAACAGAGAAAGTCCTACAGATATGACTTTTGTGAATTTTAAAAACAGTGTAGCAGGATTAAGAGGAATTTGACAAATTTCTGTGTTCCCTGTACCTGCAGAGGAGGAGGAAACCCGCAATTCTCTCTCTGCAATGAGGAGACAGTAGTAAAAACAGCATTAAACAGGGCCAACCAAAGGGATCACAAGTACTTTCCTAAAGAATAATACCCTATATATATTGTCTTCAAATAAAACCTGAAAGTCCTGACTAAAGTGATGTCAGCTTGCAAGTTGTGTGGTCCAGTTTCCAGCCTGCATGACAAAAGACAGCAAAAAAGCACACAGACCTACGTACATATCTCAGTTTATTCCCTTCTATTATTTGGTAACCAAAGTAACGTCAGATAATTAATTCAGAAGACCCTTCATGGTGAGATAGAGTACAACCCAAGTTTAAGACAGAAAAGGAAGTGACAACAGATGAACACAGGGTGACAATGAAAAGAAAGTTTGTAATATACTGCTTTAACATAGCAATATGAGATACAAACATCAATTATCCCCCTTTTCTAGATGACGAAACAAAAAGCCCTCATCTAGACCAGAAAATAAATCAAGGGACTCTTGCTGAATATACAAGATTTTTTCATACTCTGGTTTCTGTTCTTTTTATCACGTTTACCCTCAGTACCTGAAAACTTGTGCTTTCTGTTATTCAGCTAAAGAAGTCAACAACAATAGATAAGCATCAGAGCATGTATCTGGAGCACGGTTCAGCCGAAAATTTACCATGTCCACATCCCATCCCATTGCAGACCATACAGACAGCGCGGCACAGGCTCAACAGCATGTCCCTGACACTAGCCAGGGCAGTTACTTACTGAATCAGTGGGCAGGGCAAACGAGGAGTCTTGTTGCCCTCCATTAACTCACTCCAGTTGCTGGCAAACCACTGGCCAGGGATTTCCTGAGCAAGTCGTTATATTCATACCTTTATGTGAAACAGCCCTTGATGGACTTTTCTTTCATGAGTGTATCTAATTTGCTTAGTAGGCAAATTTCCTTCTGCTTTTTCTTCATCTTGGGTTAATGACTTCTACTGTCAATATTTGCATTGCATGTCTAAAGAAGCTTTTCTGGAGCTGCAGAAAAGAGCTCTCTGATACAAATATAAGGAAGAGACTGGTCTATAGATCACTCCTCCCGGGCTAAACCAGTGTGGAGCATAAACAGATCTTAAGACAATGGCAGATCTGTTCCTGTCTCATGATGAAGACTTCAACAGATCATAACAATGCTACAGCTTCGCAGTTTGTTTAGACAGATTTATTACATACTAACTCCCTTTTAGAAGAGTTAAGAGATGCCTAACCTGAGCCAAGACGCACAAATTGAGTAGATATGAAGGTGAAATGGTCTGAATTTGCCAGTCAGACTTGCAGTGTGGCTGCGTCTGCTGCTTGGATGCTGCCTAAATAGGCCAAGATCAAGGTTGCAAAAATTGATTTGATTCTGATTCCTCAAAATAAACAAGACCCAGAAATCAAAGCTCATAATAAAATTTAAAATTTTCCCATGAACTCATGCTATATTTCCACACTGCAATGCACATATGTGTGCATGCACACACATACACACAGTCACGCTCAAATCCATGTTATCCCCTGCATTTGTATGTTGCACCGTTGCAAACATACTCTGAAAGAACATAACTGCTAGAGGAAAATAGCACCCATTAGTGCAGAGAACCTTTGCTTATGCTCCCCTTTTCTAATCAGAAAACACTGATTCACACCTTCTTGCCTCACCTCCCTGCCCCTTTGCCAATGAGGAACTCACCTTACATCTGTATAATGCTTTCCTTAGCCAAGGCGGCAACCCCAGGCAACCCAGCCTCGATTGTAAGCAGCAAAGGCAGAGAGCTCAGCTCAGAGTTTGCCATGCTCAGTGCATGTCACATAACACAAGCAACCTGCTAACGAGCTGCTATGTGCTCTCTCAAAGTCACAGCTGCCAGCAACAATTGAGCAAGTGCAGCCTAGCTTTTCAGGATTCCTGCCTGTTGCCCAGGAACCACACAAAGCACTGGAGATTTTAAACAGGTGCAAACAGTGCTTTTCTCCTATGCCTTGTCCTCCAGTGCGTCAGACTGCACAGCCTCTGCAATGGAAATGCAAGAAGAACCAGAAAGCAGCAAATGAAGTTTTAAAATGCAATCAAGAGTTCCTACTGATAAAGCGACACTTTAATGACACGAGAAAAACAGCTTGTACGTAGCACTATAAGCAGGTACAGCAAGGCTTGGGCAGGCTTGCCTTCCTGAAGACCCACATTTTTCAGAAATATGCAACTGTATTATAATTCTGGGTTACACATTTTTCTAAATTTGTCAGTATTTCTCACCTGCAAAATATTTTGTTAATGTAAGAGGTAATGTTTCAGAACATGCAATGCGTAATGAGCACCAAAAATAAATGAAAAGGGTGCATTTTAAAGCTTATTTTAAAAATAATTCTGTAGCTATATAGGAATTTTTAATGCTCAAAACGTCCATCAAATAAGTGTCTTTACAAGGATAATATCAATCACACAATTATCTAATGTTGTGTATGTCCAGAAGTAATATATGTACCATCTCTTTACAGCCCATTGCTCAACATTCTAATCTTGTACGTACACAGCTCAGTGCATAGGTGGTACTGTAGGTAGACAGAAAAAGCATTTCCTGAACTGAAAATCTGTGAGACAATTTTTAACAGGCTCGTTAAAAAAGACTGTACTAAGTCCAGAAGGGTTTGTTTTGTCAATATTGCCTACGCTGTGTTAAGGTCACCAGTACGAGTTTGTTATTAGCCACATTCCCACGTTGGTAATCAGGCAAATTCCTGTTAATTTCAGGCAGAATCTTGCCTGAGTCGGAAGGGAGCAGGAACTGGTTAAGGCTATTAACCAGATGGCGATTAAGATCTGGCACTCTGACATTATCATCAACTACTAGTCTGGTGTCTACCTGCTACGTACAAGCCTACTCACAAAAGCAGGCACAGGTCAAGCCTTGAGCAAGGCTCTTTCGCGGTTACTTCAGAAATGTTATAAATGTTATAATGCTGACATGCATGCTAAGGGCTTCTGTCTAAAATGAAACTGCTCAGATAGGCTTCACCTTCCCTTTTGGATACAGCTTTCCATTTGGATGGGAGGCTGAAAAGGCTAAAGGGTTCTCTTGTACAGACGCCAACAAAAACAAAGGTAAACTTAGAATTTTCATTAACTGTAAATTACAAGAGCAAACAGAAATAAGGATTGATGTGAGCAACAGGGACTGCTAAAGCTTCACCAAATGTAATGTGTAATGCCTCAACCCAAACATATTTTGGGATGACTGCCAAGAAGATGGGTATAAATGTGGGAGGCTTAGTAGAGTACAGTTTGAGCTAAAATGTGTAAAGTTTTCACTTGTGCTAAGGAAACATTCGTAGCTAGGTAAAAACAAGGCCTTATGAAAAATCCAATTTTGCATCTAATCTAAATTTCCCTGGGCAAAGCAACTGCTGTCTTCCTAAACTGATCCTCAAGATAGCTGATGGTAGCATGTAATTATTGTGGATAGTACTGCCATGGATTAGGCACCAGTTGAATATTGTAAAGTCTAGAGGTGTCTTATCCAACATTAAGTGGTTTGATGTTCTCATCTAAACCTGAATTGGAATTAATCATTATAATGTTTTTGTCCTTTGGTGGTCCAATGACACCTGTGCAACTACAAGACAGAAATGTCAACTCTGTCTAACAAGCATTCATGTGCTGTCTTACCTTACGCTGTTATCCAGTAGATCTTTTGACCCAGAATCTCCTAATAGTGAAGGATGCAGCATCCCAAACCATCAGAGCTTCTCCCACGAAGAATAATTAGTGTCCTGCCTGTTGTCAGGGCTGTAGTGGAAAGGGCATTAAATAACCCGAATAGTCTCTGCTCACTGCTAAAAATCCCCCAGCAGAAAAAGGCTAACATGACTGAGTTTTGGTTTATCTACTGTCAGAGCTGTGCTTCAACAGGTACTCGACTCGAGGGCCAGCTCATGAACTAGGACTTAAGTTTACTTTCCATCTGATTACCAATGGACAATTCTAGTAAAGGCAAGAGGCTGGAGAGTAAAAGGATATAAATTCTATAGAAATGTTCAACACAGGCTCATTTCCCACCTTTTTTTTTAAGCAACTTTCTTCTTGCCTTGACAGACCAATTCTTTCAGCAGAAAATGTCACCGGCAGTAAAGATTCTTACCTATTTTTTCTGCATAGACTTCAGAAAGCACACCCAGTAATGAAGCTCCAAGAAGCCATTTTACTGGCTACCACTTCAGCTTTATTCATGTGATTGGTTCCAAGATCTTGAGACAGTAACAGAAGTTACTTCATGTTTCTCTATGTTAAGTGCAGGGTACATCCTTCCCTCTCTGTGCCTGAGATGATAGAGCATCTGCAGCTGACAGATACAGACAAGCTTTTGATTCCCCTTAATGTACCTCCAGTTCTACAGATGTGGAAGAATGAAGTGCCTATTGGCAACACAGTATTGGAATTGTACTGACAGTACACCATGCATCCCATTACTTGGCAGATAAACATGACCCTTTGGTAAAGAGACGGCGACAACAGAAACTGATCCCATCTAGAAGAGAATTAAAATCTCAAAAGAGACTTCCTATTCATTCCATTGCTCAACATGTAGATCTATTCAGCTAGGAGGACCAAAGGTGACAAGTAACCCTAGCAATATATACACATAATGCTACTTGTTACCAGAAGTAATAATAAGGCCTCCATTGGTAGAGAGCCTGTGTCTTTCCTTTCGCTGGTGAATGTCTCCCTTAAGGCTAACATTGGCACAAGAACGGTGGGAACATTTAGGAAGGACTCTAAGGTAAATGCAGCTCAGATTTGTCTCCACAGTTGCCAGTGACTAAGTGGCAGGCAAAGACATTTCTTAGGTTGTCCAAGAACAGAAAGTACACAGTGTGCGATGGAGTTTAATGACAACTGTGATTCAAAAGACTCTCTTTAAACTCTAAGTAAGGATCCTAGACATTGTGGAACAGGCCAGGACTCACTATTTTGGCAAAAATCTTAGGGTGAAGTTACCCTCTCTGTAAACTGAAACTTCCCTTCAAATTACATCGAGTGTGTGCACCGCAGCAAAGCTGAGGGGAGTCTGAAAGTAGATTGTATCCTCTTCTGCAGTGGCTTCTGTAAAATAAGCAACTGGATTAACCATAGTCTTCACTGGTGCCAGCCAGACCACAAAGTGTACCATCAACACTCTGCTGTAAGGTAAACACTATTGTAATTTTAAAAGAATATCAATTATACATCCTGCCCCAGAAGTGCTATAAGCTGACTTCAGATTTCTTAAAAACTGTCTTCTTGCACTCCTAAATAATACCAGAATAAGAAACATCAGATTACTTTCTAGGAGATATTTACAAAACTCTGGGATATTCTAAGGAGATACAAGCAAATATTATTATTCTGAATAGCACTACAGGCTGCCCTCCCTCCACAGCACCATGCAGGCTGTCATTTTTGTAGTCAGGATGCATTTTGCAGCAAGACTTAACTGTTCTTTCAAGTGCACTGTACTGCTAGTTGTTGTCACAATTATTTATAACTAGGGACATCCATCTCCTACTAACCTTCTGTTCTGGTCCAATACACAGGAAACAGTATTTGGAAGGTTGAAGTAGATTTATAAGAATTTCAACTCACTATTTCCTAGCCAGATTCTGCCCTCTGGTTTTGACTGCAATCAAAGGCAAGTCAAAGATGGTATATTCTGTCTTCCCCTCTATTGCATGGTATGTGTGTATAAAAACTTGATTTTGATAAAAGGTCAGGATAGTAAATGAAGATGTTCAGCTAAAGAAGTGCTTTTTCAAGAGACTTGTAGACATAAGACCACTAGTTGGGTTTCTTCTTTAAACTGTATCATAAAAGTACTGCAGCATTCTTTAACACAGAAAAGCAGTGGAATAGTGCATGAAACACTCAATGCCAAGAAATGCTCTATCCCTAGCTTAGCAGTGAATTATCCTACAATCTTGAGAAAGTTACTTAACTGTTCTGTGTTTCAGTTTCACTATCTATCAAATGGGGATAATGCTACTTTGTAAAACTATTCTAAGGTTCTTTAAAAAATATCTTATCATTTGGCAACTTGTAAAGTGCACTGGAATTTCTAAAAAAAAAAAAAACCACCATGAATATAGGAATAAGTATTACTTTAAACATTTGTTGCAATATTTTAATACAAGTCATACCTTTCTTTACAATATTCTCAGGCGTTTATATGTACTATTTAAGTGAATCCGCTACAATTATCATACCTCTAGCATACCAGATTTGAAGATACTACATGCTTTAAGTTTAAACTTGCAACTGTTGGTTGAAACACAAATCTTTCCATGGACCTCAGTGAGAGATGGAGTGGCTCCTGTATTTTTTCCTAAGACAGGCAACAGTCTCTCAGCTGAGGTATCACTGCATTCTTTGAAACATTCAATCATTAGGAAACTAAAAGAAAGAGATGAACATTGTGTCCTGCCTCCTCGACATTCTTTTCAGCACCTAAATGATACAGATGCCACAGAAGACTCACTCTTACTTTGAAGTGTAGGAAAATATATCATGGTAAGAGACTAAGTGACATTCAAAGCATCCTTTGAAACTTCTTAGAAACTGCATCTGAGCTTTGTATCTGGAGTTGTTTTAATGATTAGTTTATTTTTCTGTACTTTCAGAGCACAGAAGAGCAAATTCATTACATGTTTAATACTCAACACACTTTGCAGGCTTTAGATGTCCAAATACTTCTACTTCTGAAAGTTTACCCTGCTTAAATATGTACTATTAGGGTTTATACCTAATAGTTTGGATTATTCCAAAAGTGGCTGGACATATATATTGTAGGCCAAAGTCCAAGTCATCAATCAGTCAGTTACGTTTTTTTAGGCAGGTATTTTAGAGTAGGAGAGAGCTTTTTCCTCAACTTTGTATTACAAGAATGGATCACAGAGTTTCTCAAATAATCAACATTACAGATGGGACCAAGTGTGGAAACTGCCAGGCCCAAAAGGTTATTTTCTCTAGATGTTACTAACAATCAGACCCAAGATATCAGAACTGAGGATGGCTCGCAAGTTTAGAAACAGCATTCATTATAAACCAAATGCTACAATAGTTATATTACTGAAAGAGAAAAAAGTTGTGGAGATTCTACAGCCATTTCATCTTTAGTAAGTATTTCACTCACTAACTTTGTAAGACAGGGAAGAGAATTTCTATCCATCAAGTTATTCAGTCATATTTATAGCAGACAAAAATTTACAAGCATTAAGTTAGCTACAGTCACCTTATCTCCAAGTAAAAAATTACCTACGTATTTGAATACAAAGGCAGCAAACTGGATTTTCTTATTCTTATCAAGATTAATATAATACTTGAATGCAAATAGGACAGCTAGATAAGAGTTACAACAGCAATGTGTGAAATTTCCCCCATTTCTATGTATGATTAAGAAAGCAACACTAGAAATACAAGCAAAAGGGAAAAAATAAGGTAATCCAAGTTAAAATAATGTTAGAAAAAAAGAAGTATGGTCCTGAATCTGTGGTAGACCTGTGAGAAGAGATCGCCAACTAGAAGCAGAGCGAGCTGAGATACCCTCAGATGCTTAAGACTACAGAGTGTGGAAGAGAGTGCAAGAGTGGGAATGTGCCCACGGAAGTCATGTTAGAGCTTCAAATGTCTCCAGCTCAAGTGACTTAATGCGAATGTGCAGAGAGACAACCACTTCAAGCAGAACTTTTTACTGATTAAGGCACTACCATAAATCTCAATATGTTCCCTGCCATATTGGCAGCCGGTCCCTTTTTTCTTTTAACTGTGGGCCAGATCCTCAGCTGGTATAAGTTGGCATCGCATTTTGTTGCCTTCAGTGGAGCTAAGCCAATTGATGCCATCTGAGCATCTGATACTACATTTTTGTAGCAGTTAAAAATGATACAGTGGCATTAATTACTACATAGCCATGTCTCATAACCTCATGGCAGGAGTGGAAAGACTTCTAATTTATCGTCACCAGCCAACATACAAAGTGGAAGGGTCAACTGGCATTCCAAGCTGAGTTTGATGGCTGTAAAGCTACTAGTCATTCAAACACAGGAGAAACCATTTCTGATTTTCCTATGTGATTTAAATACTTAAAATTTGCTAACTCAAAGGCATGTAGTAGCTATGTTATGTCCTTAAAGCACCACAAACTATTGCATCAAAAATGCAATGGATCTGACATGCAGAAGAACAGGCCAACTGGGGCAGACAAAAATCCGTTTAACTGAGAAGCCCAAGTCCCACTGCCAGCAGTGGATGCTAAGGGAAAGAGGGTAAGTAGACTTTCATCCATAAGCATTCTGCTACAGACTAACAGCACATCAGAGGTGCAAACTGAAAAAATCATAGCTGCAAGTCAAAATATACCTGTACTTTTATTCTTAACTGTTAGGAAGAGCTTTACAGTGGTAACTACGTAGCATCATTCTCCACTGCAGGATGCAGAGGAATCACAAAAAGGAAGGCAGTCATCTTTCCAAACTCCAGAGGGGCACTGGTAGGAGAACTCAGAACATCATCTTAGTCTTTCTGTATTCATGTTTTTGCTTTCTGCTTGGGTTTTGTTGTTGTGAGGTGTTTGTGGTTTGGAGGGTTTTTTTTCCTGATAGGCCACCTGCCCTGTAGAACTAACTAGCTATATTTCAAGAGCCAGTTGGAATAGGGTCTTTGGATTTCAGACACCACACTGAGAACCTTGCCTCAGACACAGAAATTCTCCGATATATGATCTTCTAATAGAGAAGGTGGTAATTTTTTGGTTCAGGAAAGGGAGAAATGGAGCACAGGACTCATTATGGACAACTGCACATTGGTCTGGACTATCTCATACAATGAGCTGACACTCACAGATTATACTCTTTGTGTAAAAGGCCATATGTTCCATTTCACTGCAGAAGGAAATAACCTTAACAGGAAAATCCTAACACCCAAATAAAACCCTTCTTTCTCCAATTAAATAACATTTCCTATGTCTTAACCAACATAAAAAACTGTAGGGTGGGACTCCAAAGAACAAGGGTGGGGTCAGACACTCAGACGTCCAGTAGAAGTAATGATCTCTTGCATCAACATTTTAGATGCAGCAAAATGTTTATTAACTCAAGTAGGTTATTGAGGTTATTGTCTGTGTGTTTGAGGGAGGAGTAAATGGGGACTTATCCTGTGGCACTGAATCTATCTTGGCCTGCCTTCATTTGCATTCCCTGCCCTTCCCAGTATTTCCTCTCATATATAATTATCTCCTCAGCTCCTAAGTTACTTTATTTTAAGCACTTCATATCCTCTGGACACTCAACACTGAGATGTTACTGAACATTAAACAAGCAGATTCCCATCTTTGCCTTTAAATGGGTAAAATAAAAGTACTAACCTATCAGACAACAAAATACTTAATCTCCACCTACTCATTAGAATTTGCATGTTATAGCAGCATGCACACTCCTAACAAGCTTCCAAATGGGGGATTGGAAGTAAGCTGACTCATTCTAGAAGTAAATGTAAAATAAATGGCCTTATGTTGGCTGAAGCGTATGTCCCAAAATGCAGATAGTTTGCTACAGATATAATGTAACTACCTGATAACAAGCAAAGGCCAAAACATGGGAAGATAAACCCTGGCTTGACTGACTTCAACAGACGTTTTGCTTGCGTAAGAACAGACCATGAAATTCAGGGCTTTAGCTACAAAAGGGCAGAGCTACTCAGAAACAGGAAACTAAGAAAGAATGAAAACAGTGAGGGAAGGAAACATCAGAGAAGACAACATATGGGGGAAGGATAAGAGTAAACAGGAAAATGTAAAGGGATGAATAGGAAACAGGAGAAGCAGTGGACACATATTGATTTGTTAAAGCTTTTACAGGATTGACTGTGAGTTTCTCTGCTTAATCCATAGTAGTACTTAACATGCCGAAAGATAAGTAACTGAATCTACTTATATTAACCAGGAAAAGCTGTCCTGGTTTGGAAGAGTTTCTGTAAGTGCCTCTGTTCAACCATACCGAAATGGTATTCTCCAACTTTCTCCCGCACTCTNAAGGAACTATTTTTTCCCTTTCTAGTAATGGAAAAAGCAGCTACAACCTGCCCCTTGCTCAGGCCCCAGCTCAGCAAGGAATTTATATCAGGCAACTGCTGAATTGACCCACCAATGAGCAAAATTTGCAACCGAGTGGTAGCGAGTCACGTGAAAGCCAAATTTCCCTGATGCTGACTGTTTACATACCAGGAAGGCGCTAAGATGCTGGTGAAGTGTACTCAAGATTCTTTTCAAAAACTCCTGCTGCGATGAAATGTCTTCACAGCCTTGCATTTTTGCCGTTAGGTTCTGGTACTACAAATGGAGGAAAATGATGGAAGCTTTGCTACTGTCATGCTAGAGAGCACTGCATTAGGAACAATTTTGGATGAAGAAAAGAAATTATAGACTTCGTCTCATAGCTGAGCGTACCTGAATGTGGCACATAAAATTTACACTGCAAAAAGGTTTGAAACCTATTACATACCCAGTAGAAAATGTAAGAGAATTTTAAATAGACACATTCTGCCTAATTCAAATAAAATGAAACCAGTTGATCACAAATATGTCTTAATTTCACATGAAGAGTATCAACCATCTTTAAAAGCGTGGCCTCCCATTTTTGTATATTATACTTGGCAGAAATGTGTCCACATTCAGTCACTTTGTCTTACGTCACTCTTAGGATCCAGCTGTTCTGATATTGGTGAAAATGAAAATGTTAATCTTCAAATACTTCATTTAACTATTTTTTCAGAAATATTATTGCTTAAATGAGATGCTCCCTTCATAAAAAAAAGCTCACAAAAATATCAACCTTACTTTTTAAAAAAAAATGGATTATTTGTGTTCAAATTTTCTAACAATCCATAAATGTGTTTAGTCATCCTTACCACAGAGGAAGAATTTAAGTAGGGAATTTCTGCCTGACAGAAATCCTGCAAATGACAAAGCTTCTAATTTTGACCGCAGTGGAAATTTTGCCTCACTATGGATTCACAGGATTTGGCCTATGCTTTGCAGAGATGACGGGGATTCAAGTACATTATTACTTAGATAATTGTTTTGCTAGAAAGATCAAATGCACTATTAAAAGAACTGGGGGAATGAGTTTGACAAGAGATCAAAGAGATCAATTATTACTGTGTCCAGTGGACATAAAGTGTCCAGTGGACACCAGCTGGATGGGCAGAAGATGGGAATTAATCCAGTTTAGTTTTAGGGTGCTAACATACAGAATAATTTCTTTCCTCCCCAAAACCATGGCTGGCATTTGTATTCCATTTCCTTATGTAGTGGAGCTTTCCTAATATTTATTATTTATCAAAAATACCTGTTTTCAGTGTTTCCCTAGGAAGCTGATATACCCAATTTCAATTTCTAGAAAAAGCATGCAGCCGTTCTAACAGGCCAAATGCTGAAATGCTGGCCTGAGATTTAGACTGTCCACTGTTACAGATGAAATGTGACTAAGACTCCCCATGACATCTAGCTGATGTCTGGGGAAACCTGGCCAGGCACCTTGATAATAAACAGAAATATACTGGCTATGCAGCCTCATAACTTCCATGCCTCAGATCTGTTTCTCTGTTTCCTCTCCATCGACCCTTCTTTCCTCCATTTGAAAAGATGTGGAATGGGAACCAGGAAAAAAGCAATGAGCCCATAACGGAGTTGTTCAAAATCTCCCTGAAGATGCAGACAGAACAAATGGCTCCTCAAAAGTGAATCCCAGGTGAAAGCTCCTTGCTGCAGTTCTGTACTCCTAAACAGGAGAAGCAATGCAGATATTCTTTACGCTGGAACAACCTAGCCCCTAAATTTGTATTTACTCCAGTATATTGTTCTTCCATTAACCTGTGATCTTGCTAGCTAGTAATAATTTTGGACTGTTGCTCAGAGGACATCTCCTTGCTTTGCTAACTCTCTGTTATGATGCGTATGTCACTCCAGAATTTGGCCATGTAAACCTTGAAAGTAATTTGCAGCTTGGAAACAATTCTGATACATTTCTTCAAACCCTGTGCTGTCAAAACTCAGTGAAACTGTGAAAAGGATATGAAGATAACATCTATAAACACTGCAGCTGGGTACACAAAAAGCTGCAGAGAATGAGTAAGGGTTACCAGAGTAGGAAAACACTGTTAACTACGTAGCATTATTTCTTGCAGCATAACACCCATAGCTGGAAACTACACATTCCTACCTGTACATCGCATCAATATTACTGGGGTAAATCTCTCTAGAGGAAAAGAGAAACCAAAGAGAGAAATGAAACAAACAAACAAAAGGTACTCACTAGGTAGCGTCTGCAGATGTTCAACTAGGAACTTCACTTTTCCTACCCCTCCTTTCAGCAAAATGCTATACTATGAACATTACAAATATTAGATTTCTTCTCCAGTGTGCCCCATGATGGAAGTTCATAAAAAGTTAAAGAATGATACTCAGTAGAAGTCAGTAATAATTTTGTGTTGAAATATCCACGTAATAAGAATACCATTGTGACAGTAAATTTCCACCTTGGGTGTTAAATATTAGTGTACTCAAGCTTCTCCTATTCTTGTGGCTTAGGCAATGCCCTGCTCAGGAAGCTCAGGATAAGTCTGTCCTCCCATTATTCTGGCATGAGCTAGCTCAGCAGAAGAGACTTTTATTCTGATATGACTCAGCCAAAAAGTATTCTGGACAGATAGAGGAGGAAAACAGAAAATACCCCACAAATCATATCGTTATTATGTATTCAAATGTAAAGTGTTTACAGGATTAAGCAGTAACAGCATTGACACAATAACACATAGTATGGCCTCATCCTGCAAGCCTCTCTCATCTGAATAATCCTAACCAAGTGTGTGCAGTCCCTTGCAGGGATTGTAAAGCGCAGAAAACTATAAAAATTGTGAGGAAACAGATCAAGAAGCTGAAGCACACAGCAGCAATGTGACTCACTTAACATTCTACAGAAAACAAATAAAAAATCATAAATAAAACCGTTTCTGACTTTTGATCTTGTCTGTGGGACACAGGATCTCTCCCAAGAGAATAAATATAGCAAAGCAAAAGCAACCCCTCCCTTGACATGTTATTATATTTCTATAATTGTCTCAATATACCAGATCAATTGCATTTCAAAATACAGCTATTAAACCATAACTAGACCATCTTTGGAGCCTTTGTTTGTCAATTGCATCAAACAACAATTCTTCTGCAGACAAGAAATCAGACTGTATTTTTACAATAATTGCAAGTCATTTCTAGGAGAAAGAGGTAGCAACAATACCCAAGGAAATAAAATAACACACTTTTGTGCTTTCCCATCAAACCCGATAGTGGTATGGGTTTAAATCAGTCAGAGGCAGCTACGCATGAGAGATTGCACTCTGCAGGCTCTATCAGTCAGAAGTCAAGGATACACGTCCATGATTTATCATACTTTTCATGGTAATTAGCTAGAGTGCCATTTTGCTTCCAGTAGCATCACTCAACTTTCTTTTTTTAATTTGGTCTTTTTTTCTGCAAATGAATTTACATATTTCTCAGTCTCTCATCCCCTACTATGTTTTATTTATGAATATAGGCCTTCCTGATGGTAACTTTAATGTGAAGAAGGTAGTAATTAGTGTACCTATCTGCTAAGTTAATCCCTTTCCCACAATGTCTGCAGAGAAGTTTAAGGTAAGTAACAGTTTACAGTCAATATTAGGTTTAATTATGCTTAATGAGGGTAACTGTCTCTGTTTACTAACTGCACCTAGGTGTGTAGGTCCTATATGAGTTTTTCTCCCAGCCTCATTCTGCACTGCTAATAGTGCCACAGTGCAGGGTACATGTGGTGCTTTAATCCATAAAACTGCTCCAGGAGAGCCAAGCAAGTGAGGCACCTGTTTCAACACAGGTTCAGAGGAAGCAGAATGGCCTTAAAACAATGACAGCTTTGTGTAAGGAGAAAGTTTTACTGTCTGGTATTTTAGTGTATGCAGTGCATTAGAGAAAAGAGAAAAAAAAAAAAAAAAGTATTTGTTCCCAGTTTGCAGGGATCATCCTCAAGAACGTTTCCTGTAGGAGTTACTATGTTCTTTTAGTTCATTGAAAGCTGTGATAACAATTAATACCCTGAAGTTAAACAAAAGAATGAGACTTCCTGTCTTCCTCATATTTCAAGAATATCTTTCACAACTAAAAGGATTCTAGAGACAACTGACATTGACACCAACGATGTCTTACAACTCTACATCAGTAAAAGGTCAAAAGCAAAACCTCAGATCCAAAACCAGTTCTACTTCAACTGCTCTGGTTTTAGCCTCTGTACGATGTTCTTACTTCAGTCTACATCTTCCTAAAAGGAAGATCTAGGTTTAAGTTTACTTCGTTACTTTTTGCCATAGCATTTTCCTTTGTGATTTGATGTATTATCCCCTTAGGAAACTCATGCAATGGGAAAATGTTTATACATATTTATAACTACCTATGAAAAATGTACCTTCCTAAATCTTTGATTCCCTAGGATGCATGGATTTAGGGGGTTCTGTGTGTGCACATGAGGGACTAAGTTTTCAGGAGAAGTGCCGAAAAACAAAGCTGTTTGATTTCCAATAGGAAATGGAAGTGGAACACATGGAGAAATTGTTCTGTAAACTGAGAGGTTAGTTCATTTGATTTTTCCAAAGCAGTAAGAAGTGAGTTCTGCATTTCGTTCATAGCAGAGAAATGTGAAGTTTGTTCAGATATAGCTTAGGAGCTTTATTTTTTTCATTTTCTTTTTTGGCCTAGTGAGCACTCTGCATGAGTCCACATGGTCCCTCCTTATTTTTCCCATTGGCAAGACTTCAAGAAAAAAATCTCTGGTTAGAAAATTGTTCAAAAAAGGAGGAAAACCTTCAGCTAAATAATGCTTTTTGTTTTTTTTTTTTTAAAAAAACATCCAATTGTTTGATTGTCAGAGCATTAGTTATTAAGGTGAGATTTTATTCAAAGGCTGAACTCTAATTCTGGAAGCTATATGCAGATCAACATGTTTTGATCACACAGGTTTTAAAATCTAAGCTCAGGTCTCTTTGTTAAGGCTTACTGTAACCCTAGCTCCCATATTACTGGATGTTAGGGAAAAGGTTTCTAAAAGAGAAGTGAGATTTTGTAACTGATGGGTTTCCCTCTCAACACTGTGTTCCAAAAAATATGATCTAAACATGTAAATGTAAGTCTAACCATGATATAAAGCTGCTAATAGTACATAACAAGAAAGAAAAGATACTCGCTTTTCAAGTGACAGTATATTCTTCCTTTTGCCATTTAAGACATCAATATTCAGATAAACACGGACTTCATTATGAGATGAAAACTATTTACATGCACATATATTCTTCAGAAAATTGAGATTTTGTACCCAGGAAGGGAGCAGAAGTAGGAACGGTCACTTTACTGCTCAAATACAAAATCCAGCAGCTAGCTTAATTTAACGACTTAAAATACTACAGAAGGACTCTGAGGATCTGCAAAATTTAAACTCATGATTTGAGTATCCGTTACAGAAAGTCTAACTGGAGAATGAAAACAGCACTTAACACAACTGGCCAATACCAGGAGAGGGCATATTCCAGTTACTTCTCACCTGTCGCTGCCTTTCAGTTAGAGCCATAAACCAAGCTTGAGTAACTGAACATTAACGTATTTTACTAAAGGAAAGTCCTAAAGTTAGAGACAACAGGATTACCTGCAAGCCACTGATGTTCAGCGTACATACACGTGTAACTGTCTCCTCAAAAATCCACAGGCAGATCTCCGAACCATAGGAAGCAGATCTCCCTGAGAGAAAGATGGATGTGGGCATTACTACGAAAATCTGTGCAGCTCCTCTCCCCAGACACCTGGTTGGAAAACAAAAACCCACACTTTTCTGAAGAGCTGGGAGGAAGGCGGGCTGGCTTACATGGATCAGTTTGGATAATAACTAGGTTTTTCCCAGTACCGTGCTGCCTCCACATATCTCTCTGCTCAGATTCACCAGTTATAACGAAGAACCTTGGGACAATAAAGATTTTTTAAACTAACTGCAAAATAATCAAACAAAAGCTATTTTTCAAACATCCAGCGTTTGCTTCAGTAAAGATCTAGGGAGGTTCAGTCACTCCTAAATGCACTGAATCTCTACTGCAGTATAGCATCTCAGCAAAGAGAGACACTCTCCCTTGATGAGCTCTGAAGTAATGATGAGAGTCTCCAGTCTTGGTGGAGGAGATTACCTGAGAGACATACAGTCTGGTGGCCTCCAGAATTTCAAGGAGGCTGAAAGTTTGTATTGAAATGGCTCATTCATGTTTATAGCCCAGCCAAGCAGGTGGCACTGGAACATTGTGTTTTAGCCACATACCAATCAAACTGTTAGAACATAACTTACAAGAGAACTCTTAAAACACTGAGATTGAGATCCTAGGGCAATCCCATCTCATAAAGACCATTTAAATGTGCCTATAAACATTATTGTAAAGGTATTTTAATTCAGAGGAAGGAAAAAGTTTATGATCAAAATTCTGCAAATGACCATAATTCAGATTATTAAAAAACTAAAGGAGAATTCCTTATGTAATTAAAAAGCTCTTTGAGTGACTGAGTAACAACATTTCTTGCTTCTTTATTGTTTTCTTCAATATTGATTTCTTGCCAGAAAAAATACAATTTTTCAGCTGCTTGTCTCTCAGAAGAGCCTCTGCCTACTTTCGTGAATTCTCTCTGCCATCCTTAAGATATGCCTTCTGAAGGCAGAGAGACTTGTATAATCCCCAAAGTCCTATTAATATCAGTAAGAATGATACAGGTTTGATTCAAAACAACCAGAGGGAATGGCTAAAATGGCCTCAAAGCTGTTTCTCAGAGTTAAAATGGTCTACCTCATCTACTTGGTGCTAAAATGTGCTGCTGCCATGTAAGTGGTCCAGCTCACATTGCTGCCGACTTCGTGCTGTCTCTCATTTCGTTGTCTGCTATTTTATTTGCTGGTACAGGAGGAAGAGGAGGTTGGTCTTTTAATGACCTGCATTGCTGATAACACTGAGTTATGCAGTAATGCTGCTTTGCTCATCATACTGTTGCATAACGTAAGGTTGGTTTTGACTGGAGGGTTTAGAAAATGAACAAGGCATTTTGAAGGTGTTCAGCAGCATCACCACAACGTCACCATACAAATGCCTGATTCATCTCTAATAGGAAAATAGATGTCCATCAATAGAAAGAGGGGACAGGAAGAGAGGGAGATAGTGAGACAGAGAGGGAGAAAGAAAGAGAGAAAAGGAGAGAAATAAAGGGAGGGAAAGGAGGGAGGGAGGAAGAGAAGGGGAAAAGGATTTCAGAGTACTACTCAGTGAAAGATATATCTATTGAACTTTGCAGGACACAGTAAAGTTTTGAAGAGAAAATCTTGTACCACCAGATGGAGGATTTAACACTCCCTTTTACAATTAGTCCCTTGTCAACCCAAGTTCTACTTGTATGGAAAAGCATGGAAGCCGAATGCCTGCTGGGTTTAAAAAAGACAACAGAACAGAAATCTGACCACTGTCCTGAGCTATCCATTGAAGAAAATTTACTTTCCCAAAACAAACACCAGAGATATTAAAGATCAGTACTTTAATCTGTCTGGCCACCTGAATATTGACATCTGGACAGCAAAATTGCTATTTATTCTTTCCAATGAAGCTAAACTGACTCACTGGCACAGAAGAATTTAATACCAAATTTTGTTCCTTGTGGCAAAAATGCCAAGTGTAACCTGTGCCACATGCTCCAGATATTACAAGATGATCTGCACTTAAGATGAAGAAGAAAATCAGAATGACTGAAAGGAAAGTTTCTTCTTGGTTTCCACCATGGCAATCAATACAGCTACATACAGCTGAATGACAACAATGGCAGTTAAATATCTTCTTCTGAATCTCAAAAGGCTTCCGTGACATCTATTCCTTGCTCATACTTTTTCACTCCCAGTGGACAGGGACTTTGTCTTTTTCATAGAGGAGGTGTCAGACTATGGCCCCTGGCAAAGCAACACAAATCTCTGGCCACATGATTCAAACGTGTGCTCTAAGAAACAGAATTTTAGCAGCCTGAAAATCCGGTCTTAAAGTGCTGAATGAGGAAACCTGCTGTGCCAGTGTGTTGATTAAAGAGACCAATACTTTCACATTCATTTTCAAACATTGTAAAGGAAGGAGGGTAAAACATTACCTCTCCCGCTTTTACCTTTTGTACAGAAAAATAGGCGCACTGGCCTTGCATTGTTAGTTTTACTAAAATACTTGCTGAACAACACAATGCATATGCATGCAGGTAGGCATAAACACACACGCACGCACAATACTGAACTTTGTGTTGGCAGCCAGACTGTGGTAACCCATGTCCCCTGGGCAGCAATCAGCTATGAAGGAACAGGAAAAAGTTAGTGTAATGATTAACTAGCCCAGTGGGCTATTATTCATGACAAGTAGAGCAGCAGCAGTGCAGGCTGCGATGCTGGTCGCCTCTCCCTCTGGAATGCTGCTGGATGCCTGGAATCAAATTTAGCACAGAAAAAAACAGCAAATGTAACGTCAACACAAGAAAGGAACCGAATTTCCCCTCTTGGAGTTTGCACATAAGGAAGACACGTGCAGGAGAAGAGATTTTCTGTTAAGCTTGATATTGAAAGAATATGACAAATTCCAGTATCACCATTTATCCAATATGTATGCATAGGTTTTGGTAAGATTAATAAGGTTATTGGTATCAGCTATTGGCAAATATTCCCTATACAGCAGTAGGCAAACAGCTAATGGCAACTGGTAAGTATCCATGTTGATAGCTGCAGCCACGGTGTACTGGAGCAGATGGTTAAAGTGCATCCATATAGGTGAAGGACTAAACCATAAGTATCCCTATAGCCAGTCAGGGAAACATCAAAGTCACCATGGCTGTTCTCCTTCCTTTGGTGCTTTAACCCTGCAGTCCCGAGCAAGCTCCAGAAATTCTTTCAAATCTTTCAAATTCTTTTAAAGCAGTGCATTAAAGTGAACATACTGCAACACCCACTGTATTTCTCTCAGTGCTACCTCAGTCAGTATTTCGCAGAGAGGCAACACACTACTGCCTGGACTTCAGCTTGAAAAACTAAATTCCATTGGATTTTTTTCTAGTTTTCAATGATTTAACTTCATCAGCCATGGCAGAAATGACAATCATAGATTCAGTTTTATTTTTTATTTTCCAATGAAAGCATTTGCTGCTTATTTAAGAAGACCTTGAAAGAAATTATTTAGCAAAAAAAAAAAAGAAAATTCTTTCTTTCAATAAACTCACTTTCCCTCTGAAAAGGTTTGCTCTGTGTGTGGATTATTCATTTACTTTAATTATTTTGAAGTGCCTCTGCTTGAGTGGGTAGGAGTTAAGTATCCACAACACCAAAGTAGGTCCTAGAATTAGTTGTTGTAAACAAAATGTTCTGCAGTGGCCTAAATCTGCACAAGTAGTAAGCCTTGAGTATTTTGGAAGTCCTTTTCCACAAAGAGTACTTCTGGGGACCCTGAAAGCTATGGGACCCAGGTCTATGAGCATGTATTATGGGACTCATGTTGTATGGCCAGGTCATATATTTCTAATCACGAACACATAGAAATCCTTTTTCTCATTTTGAAGGAAAACAAAAATGTTGCTCTTATTTAAACGTGGAAACCCAAATCCCACCTGGAAGAGGCTGGTACGAACTAAAGCAACTGACCAGAATTTTTAATCTGTCATACAGGAGGATTTATGACACAATGACCAAATGATAGAAGAGAATGCAGAGAGCTAGAACAACATAGACAGCTAGGCATGTAATCCAAACCAAATAACAGTCTTTCATAATCTCTCTAATCACAGTGCTCCCTCTCACACACACACATATACTCATGCACAGATACAGGAATATATCAGTTGTTACCCTTTGTTAAATGTTTTAAGACCAGATATCTTTCCGGTTAATATGTACACACATTAAAAACAACAAGAAGAAAACAAGCCAAAAAAGCCCTAGGAAAACTTCAGACGGAAGAGTTTGGACATACTTATGAGCACACATTCACAGAAAGAAGAGGAGGAACCGAATCTGGGAAAATACACAGGATTATCACTTTATAAGCAGTGGGCACTGACTTGAACAAGGATTAAAAAAAAAAACCCCACACCTAACATTTAAATCCAAAGATGAATTTTCAGTGACACCCTTTCTCCCATGACTGTATGTACACTCAAAACCAAAACCCCAGCAGCTAAACGTCCACAGTCTTGAGGATTTTCAGTTCTCAATCTCAAAAAAAAGCTATTGTCCAAACTTTCCACTGTATCCACACGCTTCTACTACCACATTCTGATTTAAGGACACAAATGTAATAAAACCAAAAACAAAGAGAGAGAAACCAGTTGAAATGAAGAGTTTGCATTACCCATTCCTTCCCAGATACGGAAGGTGTGATGTAGGCATCTGGAAAACTAGAAGACATCTTCTCTGGTAAATGTCATTTCGTAAGTCTCCCCACTTTCAATTTGCATTCCTGTGCTTTGCACATACTTCCATATAAATTTATAAATCCTCTGCACAGTTTCCCATAGTGACACCCAGTATTTACAGGTAAGCCTGCAACCCTGTTCCTCCACGGAGGTAAACGAGAAAGGAAGGAAAATAGTATGAAGGAAAGTAGGAAAACAATTCTGCACTTACTTGTCTGTAGTTGGTGGTGATATCTTAGGAACAGTTGCTTTAAAGTACAAGTTGTTGTTGAGGTTTGATTTAAAAATCTCTGTCAGTTTTGACATTCAGGTGAAAGTATTGCTGCTGGCTCCAGAACAATTTGCATATCTTATCACTAAATAAAATGTCTGAGGTGTGCACCAATCTGATGAAATTATAAACAAGAGTCCACACAAGCCTTCCTGTTTGATTTCTGTCCTGTTCACTCCTCTATAATAAATTATATGATCATCTCATTCTAGTTGGAGGTTTAACTGTGCATGTAAAAAGGAAATGATAGCAGCCTATTCTTTTTCACACTTTGCAGCTGAGAACCTGACAAAATTGTGGATTTGGGGAAAAAGCAGAAAAGCTTATTTTGTTACCATCTACCTCCTCTTTAATTGCCACAGAATTGGTGGGAAATCCCACATATTTATGTATTTTTAAAAATAATTTTCCACACTGAAAATAAATAAATAATAAAACTACACCTCTTTTACTACAAAGACTAATGTACATGCTTAACTTTATGTGCTGCAATTAATCTCATCTACTTCAACAGGATTACTCATAATGCTGTAAGTGAAATACAGGTGTAAATCCTTGCAGAATCATGGCCTGAATCGCCAACAATGTTATATGGCACAATTAAATGCCTAGGCCTGGAATGGCTCTTCAGAAAGATTAGGAAAAAAAACCTTTAAGCATAATAAGTAACAAAACCTACTCCAGGGAGCGGCTATGGGAGAAAAAGTATTGAGGGAGTAGCCTTCTCTTGGGAAATTCACCTGTCACCAAATCCTTTCAATAATACACATTCTTTCTCTACCAGTTATCACCTTCACTTACCACTCCTTTCTCACCCATCAAATACCGTTCTCCCTCTCCACACATCCTGCTGCGTGATGGAGACAGGTGATGCATCTTACTTCTTCTTACTCTTTTGTGCAGTGAATTAGGATGAGAGCAGAGTCTGGCCCTTATACTAACTAGCATAGTAATAAACAGCTCACGCACTAATTAACAGAGCTGGGTGCAAAACTAAACAATTTCACCAACTTTGTCTCTTAACCTGTTGCTGGACTGTTCATGGGATAGTGTCTCACTGAAAACTATTTGCCCAGTGAACTCTATGGACAATCCTTAACCTATTACTGGAATGCTTTACAAGAAGTTGATGATCAATACGTTTACAAATTGGATACATAAATTGCCTAGCTCTGTCTCCTGATGAGTAGCTTACCATCTGGTTTCTTCTGCAAATACTCACGAATGCTATGTCAGAAGTTACTCTCTGTACATGATCTAGTTTTTGACTAAAATCCACGGCTGCCACAAACACTTCTGCTTGTAAATTAACTCAGTCAGAAATACTAACTAAAATGCCAGGAAAACAAAGTCAATCCCTTAAAAGTTCAAATGACTATTTGTCACAAACATTTCACCTCTACTAATGAACTGCAAAAATGAATGATAGAAAATGCAAAACTGTATTATGTTTAGCAGTTAACATTTTAATAAGGAGGAGATTAGCAATTTTTAATACCTCCAGTGCTTTGTTATATACAGTAGCACAATAACTGAATATTTTAATTGCTAATTATTTAGACCTCATTCAGTTCTCACTCAGGCAAAACTCCCATTGAGGGACTCTTGCCTGAGAAAAGAGCTACAGGATTTGTCTTTCTGTAATTTGAAAAAACTTTACATATCATAAAAACTACCAAGTTATAGTGAGACAAAAATCATTAAATCCTTAGCAATATTAAACCCTACTGAAAGTCCCACTGACTCTTAACGCCAATGTTTTCATATTAAGTAAAACAGATAATTGCAGTTTATCAGTTGTAACTTACCTGTATAATTTATGCCCAGATATGCTGGTGCTCTTAAAGAGGTCTAATAATGTTTTGAGTCTTCTTACTGTACCCCTGCTTTTCTCCTGTGGGAAACCTCAGTTCAAATGTGATAAGGAAATAGCATTTCCAAACAATTACAGCATCAACACCTTCGGAAATCCAAAAATTAGCATTTGGTTTTACCTTTTGACTTCGCACTCCAAAAGGGTTAAGAGCAGCTCTCAACACTTCTTTCTTATGCTGCTGTGAAGAAAAGAAATGCTTATGTTTAGGGATTTGTACACACAACACCTTACGTTTTCATAACAGTCAAATAGCTAGGCTTCAGGGGGGGAAGTGGGTGGAATGTTGTATAGATATAAACATCTAGCTATGTGAAGGAAGACAAAACAAAGTCCTACACGTTCACATTTAGTCATTTAGCACACAGGTGACAAACAAATAAGCTCAATGTACCAGTATCCAAAATGTAGTTAGACACATCCTTCAGAGAGAAAAGTTACACAACTGAACACCAAATTAATAGGGAGCAATTTCTAAGACTCCATGCTCAAAAAAAAAAAAAATCTCCTTTTTTTCCATTAAGTGTAGTTTCATTCCTGTTAAGAGATAAAAACAAACGGATGTCACAACCAAAGTTTTGCCACTTACGTTTACCATTTGTGGAAAAAGTTACAGGTAAGTACTCTAACAGGTCAGAAGTTTAAAGAGGCTCTTTTAAATTTTTTTTAATGAAAAATTGTGTATAAAGTCTTCACATCTTTCACCTATAATTGGCTTTAATGACAAAAATGTTCAGAAAACCTCTCTATAGACTGCATTTTGAAAAAAGAATTAAAAGCAGACCTAGTACCATATACCACTAATTATCAACATGTTCTGAACTGGCTGCCAAACAGCTGAGGAAAGAGTAAGTACTTTGAAGTCTGAAAATAAGACTTGGGCACTCTCCTTCCACCGATTCAGAATATGGTTTAGGGACCTGACTGGCATAATTTCCAATTCCTGTTATAAGAGGTTCACTTAGATTACAGCGCCCAAATACACTCCATCCAGGCTTCTTGCTTTCTCATAGGAGGAGCGAGATCCCTTCATTCCCCTCAAGTGCTGACTTTCCAACTAAGAACGTGTGTCCAAAGCTAATACCAGCTCAAGGATGGCAGGACTTGGCTAATTAAGCCTACTGGTATTCTTTAGTCCTTCACTAGTGAGGGGTTTTCAAAGCTAGCCACAAAGACATTTTAATCACTGAGATTACAGGTAAGAACGGAATTTAACGGAAAAGAACCGCTCTTTGGAGCACCCTGACTTATCTAGAAAGGAAGGACAAAAGGTGTTTTCTTAAACAAAGACGATGTAACCCTAGCAGGCTTTCAGGTTCGGCGTTTCCAAGCCTGACTTGCCACCAGTTCCTGGCTACTACAGGGATGCTTCTGTTGCTTTCTCAGACATACGCTCTTTTCAGATCGGCAGCCTTCCTCTTGTTTTCTGGGTGCTTTCTACCTCTGATCATCACAATCAAACCATGCCCCAGCTTCACCATTTGCAGAAATTTCCCTATGGCAATCCCCCAGCCTAGGTGGGTCAGTCCCAAGTGTACGCAGCATAGTCTCTTCGATGGTGGCTTCCACTGTTTTCAGGGAAGAAGGTATATTTTGCTTGAACTGAGGCTGTGTAGCACGCGCTTCAGCTTTCATAAGGTCTGCAGTTGCCTGAATAGACACACTGGACGGCAGCTGTTAGCACTTTCCAACCTTACACAACCACAGTCTGGAATAGTCTGTCAGTTCTGTGCAGACAATGAATACAGCAAAACAGCAGGCCTAAAATATTGAGTAATGCGGATAGGATTTTGACCTTTAAGTCCTGTTAGATGTATTGCACGAGGATATGTTTGATTTAAGCGATACTATTAGATATGAAACTGTGCTGTTTGCCTAATGTCTAAGTCATCTAACAACCGAACCACTCTGTACTTGCTGGCACACTGCGTGCTGCAGCAAGAGATGGCTCTGCTGAGTGAGCCCAGCCAGAGATGGAAGCACTGCGGAACCTGGAAGAGATGAAAAGTGGAGAAAAAGCATGGGAAAAACTGATCGCAAGGTGAATATTTTCTATTTTAAACCCACTGATCAGTAAGACCCACAGCAGTGCTTAGACATTATCTCCTCAAGCTCTGCAAAGGATTAAGTCCAAGTCAAAAATCTCAGTTTCTCTTCTCTGGCCTACAGGCATCTGAAATTTTGTACAATTACCCATGATGTACACAGCTATCCTTTTGTCAGTTGTGACTCTTGCCTTCATGCTATACAAGAGTCTCTATAACTGTTGCAGTTACTTTTCTTTATTTTCACAATCATTAACCAATGCTTTCTGAACATCTGAATGCCTAATTAGTGGCAACGTTTCTGCCACATAGATTTTAAAACTATTTTTATATATGATTTAAATTAGTCAAGCCTTATATTTGATAGAGTCATTTGTGGGACCGAGGTAGCTACTAGAGTGTACCATATCCAAACCTACAGGCCATTCATTTTGTTTTCAGTTCCAACCTCCATGTTTACATTTAATGGTTTCATTTGGATCAACAGTTTATTGGTGATTCAAATTATACCATATCAAGTAATACCCTCTACCCTGATGCATCCATATGACACCAATGAAATGAAAAACTACGCATGCATCTCAGGAAACTGCTTCTGGTCCACTTGAAAGTAAACCCCACGTGCTAAGCAAAGGTGAATACTTCACGGCATAGGCTCACAGTAGGCTTACTGACCTCAAAGTCACAATATATATCACAGTCCTCAGAGAGACTTGAGGTAGGTAATGGTAATTTCCTAGAAAAATGTGCTTTCAAGGATGAAGTAAATTAGGTACACTTATTAACTCTGCTTTTTAAAATATCTAACCAGAATGAGATCTACCACAAAATTAAGAAATATAGAAATGGATAACTTAAACAGACCTAAATTAAAAATGCCTCTTCTGCTACGCCAGTTGCTTGTACAGTAACAACAGCATACTGTACTGCTGTTCAAATGCAAACAAGAAAGAACTATACATACTTGTTCATTTCCTTATGTTAATGTCTTATAAGCTGCATGGCCTTTTGACATTTGCTACTAATGAAAAAAATGCTATTCCGTGAACTATCATCAGATTAAGTGAAACTGAGATAAATACATTCCATTCAAGAATATGTAAAGAATGTGTAATTTTATTTACATAATCTCTCAAGGTTATACGGCTTTCACAGTGGGGGAGAAAATACTATAGGATGATAACTGTGAGGTTCCTCTCTCTTTAAGACTCTATATTTAAAGAACAAAATTTAAAGAACTCAAAGAGTAAGATAAATTATATTAGCATCACTCCAGTTCAATTCCTTCCAAACACAGTCTTCATACATACAAACTAAACTCTGGTAGCAAGTGGATGAAAGGAATCACTGTTGATTAATACTAAGAATATAGGAGCCAAAAGGATTTAAGACAATGATTCACTGTGAGACTACCAGTAAATCTCTTGGTCTCTTTTGAGATTCAGTCAACCTGGCACGAACATTGGGTAAAGTATGTCCTCAGCAAAATGGACAATGCATTACAGCAACGTTCTTTATAAAAAAAAAAAAAAGACTTGTGTGCAAATTTAATGCTTATGGAAAAGTCTAATCTGGCAGGCTTAGAGCTTGAAATCCTCATTTCCAGGACAGTACTTCTAGCAGCAGAACAGATTGACTCACACAGGCTCACCACTACCCCTCAGCCTTGAACTGAGGGACCATGTTGAGTAGTCAGGTTTTGTGGCTGTTCAACCTCCTTCATTAGACTTACAACCACAGACCAATTACTACTGACTGTAGTAATACTTTCGGTGATACGGACTTCTGCCCACTGAGAACTACAGTTCAGATCTCTTTAACCTGTTTCAAGAGACAAGCTTGTCTATCTGGGGGGAGGGCGGGGGGAAGGAATAAATCAAATGATTAGCATGAAACTCCATGATAAAGACAGATTCTGGAGAATTTCTGTAGACAACTGCCAAAAGCAGACCACTGACCTGGCCTGCAAGTATAAGATAATGATCTGGATATGAATTGGCTTTTTTGCAGGAAAGGAAGCTTCGTACAGATACAGAAAAATTTTAAAGAAACAACACTGTTACAGCAGCAGTCTTAACACATGAAAAAGTCTTTCAGAAAACAGTTTACATTCCCTGCGCACTTCTAAATTCTATTTGAAAAGGACTATCTGCCCATATTTATTTCCATGGGAGACCTGGATTAACTGTCTAGGCCCAGGACAAAATGACCTTTGAAGGAAGCAGTCACACATGATAGCAAAAGGGGAACCTGTGTAACACTATGTACCAGGTTAACCTCCTCTTATGTACCATAACTTTACTTAAACAGAAATCATCACCTGGAACATGAGAAAAAATGGCATTTTTAATATTAGAGGTACTAGCAACTTGCCCGTGTATTTCTTCAGAAGGAAATACCAATGCAGACAGTGAATTAAAACATGCCATGGTAACAGATGAAGACTTCAACTGTCAACAAAATCAGGCTATTAATTCTCACATAAACAGTCTTTTTAAATCTTTGATTTTTAATATACAGTCCAAAGATCACTCTCACATTTCAGCAGCTTTTGTCTTTTAATGCCAATCATTTCAGCTGACTTTTCTCACTACTCTGTGCTTTCTCTCCCCTTTGGAAAAGGTGAGTGAAAATATCAAATGATAACTTACTCTGCCAAGACCAAAGGAACAGTTCAAACATTCAAAAAAATTAGGCAATGACTTTGCTTCAGGCAGGGAGGGCATGTGATCAGCAGTGGGGTGGATCACTGCCTGGCAGAGGAGGGAAAAAAACAAACCCGAACCCAAATCTCTTCTCATTCTCCGTTTCAATCCATGCTCAGCTCTAGACTATGTAAACAGCAACTGAAAATTACTGGATGGAAAACACAGAATTATTTTGCTGCTTATTACGTTCTTTTCTCAAATGACAGACACTGAGATTCAAGGGGAACCTGGGAAACTACTGGCCTATTCATTACCACTGAAAGCAATGCCCTAACTCACCCACTTGGACTAAACGAAACTACCACCTGCTGCAGGATGCAATTCCACAATGCACGGATCTAAATGCGTCTGGAAGAGCTGCTCACGCTGCTGTTGGCCTCTCTGTACCTCCTCAAACAACAAAGAAGATTTCAGACTTTACATCCATCAGCTTACAACCTTTCACCAGACTGTAACTCGCTCACACAACAAGAAAACAGGTATATGAAGTGTTTGTTACCTGATTTTTTCCTTCAAATTTCTGTTCTGTTTCTGAAACAGAACAAGGCTGAAACTTTCCTTTGACTGAGATGAACCAAATGTCACCTCGGAAGAAAGACAGACTCCTCTATCCTTGGTCACTGGCATCACAAAGTAGGAATCAAAGGTGCTGCTTTTGTCTGAAAAATTATCACCACCTTTACAACTTAATTCCCTCAAAGCACTAGAGACTAGTCTGGGGGAATGCAGAAAGGAAGCGAGAGAAGACAATTCTCCATTTTCCCCAGAGACTGTGCATCCCTACAGATTTCGCGTCCTGTGCAACACTTAACTCCTTGATGCCTTTTGTCTTGTGATCTCTTCCTTGGCAGAAATCTCTTCAAATTTAAAAATCAGAACATGAGACAAGTAAATAAAAATAAATAAATAAAGCTCAATGTCTATAAAAAGTACACAGACTAACCTGCTTAATTATTAACAGGTAAACACAACAAATTCTGAATTATTTACTTAATCTTTTTCAGCTACAAACCTCAGACTTTTAGAGCATGAAATACATGCTTTATTTTAGGACACAAACCAGGTATTTTATAAGGCTGTGGACTATTTTTTTTTTCTTTGGAGGTGGGGTTGTTTTGAAGAATACACATTTCTTATTAACCCCAAAATACCTTCCTCTCACTGAACCCTAGTGGATTTTTAAATACAGAACTAAAAGTTTTAGTATAAAGATCCTGTATTCACGTGTTCACCAGTGAATGAGCTGGCTGTTTCAGACTTGGAGCTGAGCGAAAAATGAGATTTCTATGAGGCATATGCACCCTCTCCTGTTTCTGTACATCTGCTAGGAAGACACAAGATTCAGAGGGAGAACCTGGTGAAGAATCCAGACAGAAAGTCTACAACGAAGGATAAAATAGTCCCAGGTACAATCCCATTTTCCTTATTGAATAAAGCTACCCTGCTGAAGTAAACTTTGTCTGTGCCACAAATAAAAAAAAAGGTCAATGCCACCGGTCCCTGATAATCGGACAAGATGCTGTTCTAGGCCTGACCTCCAGCTGAGTCCATCTTTATGTTCTCCCTCCTTCTGACACATCGTTCTGCCTAACGCAGTGCTGATCTGACGCAGCCTTCCCTGCTAATATGCTGAAAATGAGGGAAGTTCCAACTTCCTTGCTGGATAAAACAGTGACATTTCTATACCTGCTGAAGTTAGCATGTACCCTTTGAAGTCTCCAGCATTCAGTAGTGTACAACAATGCCATCTCCTCCTCAGTAACCTCAGGCCATCATACAGTCATTACAATCCAGAAAAAAAGTTACCTCATCATCATCGTAACAGAAGAAATGTGGTTGTGAATCTCAGACATTTTTTCTTAACTAGCTTTTCTTTGGAAATGATTCTATAACACTGCTTTTGAAGCCCTGGATTAATAAAGACATATGCATACATGCTGAAGCTGTGCATATGAGACATGCCACTAAAAATCTATTTTAAAGTTTTGCATGCAAGCAGAAGTCTTCACGAGCATTACGACAATATTTAACAAGGTATTCACATACTACTATTTCCTCATCATTGCATTTCCTACAAATGCATACAAAAGTGACATCTGATAACATATTTATTAATCCACTCTTAATTGCTATAACGGTCCAACATAATTTGATTTGGTTTTTTTTCCCAGTTTTAGATCTTAACAATTTTTTCAGTATTTATGTACTATACTTTTTTGCCTACTAAAATCTTCCAAAGGTGCAATTCAGGAGATGAGACAGTTAATCACAGAGCTGGCTTAGCTTCTAAATTAGGTGGCCTACTTATGTTAGCAACATTTTATTAGCACATTATGCTGTATATTTAATATTTAGTACACTATGTGAAAATAGTTTACTGTGTACTGCTCACATAAATGACTTACAAATTCTGTTTGACACATAGAGAACAGTGTATAAGTAATACACGTATTTCTAAGTATACCTAACGCTAACAGAAAATAAGAATAAACAGAAGACATGTAGAGAAAACACTAAAATGTATCTGATGATGGAGTTAAAGGCTAGCTTAAAAACGCTCTGGTAGACCAAAGATGCAGAATTAGGGATATATGCATAATGCCGATCCCTCCTTTAACTTCTGATTTCAAATCTCCCTCTGGAAGCCTCAGCATGTATCCAGCTGAAGGAAAAGACAACTTTCTTAATTGCTGAAGTCTCGCAGCGGAAGCAACTGCAACAAAGCACACAGCAAATCCCCCCCAAACCTTTTGCATTTTACCAGACCACAAAGGACAAAGTAAGATCTTTCTTTGAGTTCAGGAGTGCTTTCAGGACATTTTTCACAAGGCAGGTAGGTTAGCTATGTCCTCATGAATGATGCAGTCTTTCCAGTGTGTACTTACACAACGCTAGCTGGAAGCCCCAGGGAAGGATGCCCAGTGCACGTGTGCAGCAGTTGATACCAAAGGAGAATCGCTCAGCCAAATCAGATCCAAGTTTTCCTGGAAGAGCTGAAGAGCAGCTCTGAGCAGGGATCCCAGTTACCTAGTTATAGCTATAGTCGTTTTGGTTGTACTGATGTTCAGAAATTACCACTGGAAAGGAGATTTTGACCTTAGCCCTTAGTTCTGAGGAAAAGTACTCTGTTTTTCATCCTCCTCCTGTTTACAAAGTGAACCAAAGCGATTTAGCCTATTTGCTTTAGCGAGATCCTTCTTAACTTTCAAATGATTTCAGCCACTTTAGATACAGGTGGCTCTTTTTGCCACATACCCTTGAAACGAGTAGGCATAGTGACTTTTCTGGGGGGCAAAAAAGGCTTATGCCTTAACCCTAAATCGAGCTCTTGATCTCTAACAAGCGAATCATCCACATTTATCAGAAATGCCTTTTTTTTGAGATCATCTGACAGGTGAATATATCAGTGTGAAGGAAGGATGATAACCTTCCAGGGCAAGTTGTCTCCAATTGCCTCTGAAGCTTGTGATGCCCCAGTTAAGAAGGAAAAGTCCATCAAAAGGCAAGAAATCTTGCTTGTAATCAATATGTTTTAGATTTTTATATTTCTTCTGCTGTGCAATTTGTCAATATATCTATAAATCCTTTTATAATGAGGTAGCTAAGACAGATGCTAAGACTTTAGTAAATGCCAAACTTCTTTTCTGCAAAAATATATGATCACAGCAAAAGCATTTTTCCTGCCGGTGAAGTATTTTCAGTATTATTACAAAGGACCCTTACTGTTTATTACAATCCCTGACAAAATATCACTTCTAAAGCTTTTCTCAGTATCTTCAGTTGGTGTTTGTCAACTGACATTCAAAAACATTTTTATTTTGAAAAAGAAAACCAAAACAAAATTGAGCCTATTTCACATTCTTTTTATTCTTGTACTTCACTGAATTTTTCAAAATTATTCCAATACATGTACAACACTTGCATGGCATACCCTAAAATGCCTCACAATAGAGAAATTCAGTTTGCATTTCCTCTAGGAAAAAACCCACAAAACAAAACAATCTACAAAACCTCTTAGAAAATGTATCTTTCCCCAGTTATGTTCAGTGGGGAACATTAAAAATTCAATATTTTCCACTTTACAATGACTTTTGGACACAAAACAGTTCCTTCATGCTGCAATAGGTTCCTCTAGTCTTAACATAAGGGGAACTAGAAGAAAAGTACACACTTGAAACAGTACTGAATATGACACCCACAATATATCTCTGATCCTGACATCACTTTTTCCTATAATTTCTATCATTCATTACAGATACAGTATTTTTTTTATAATGATTAATATGTAAAAATTGGTACATAGAAACCAAGTAACAAGAATGGGTCTAATTAAAAATTAATATTATTACAAAAATAACTATTATATTAATCAATATGAAGACTGAGATATTCAGATCAGTAGGAAATTTTTAGTTCTAACATTCATCCTGCTTTAAGGACATGAGGACAGTTGATTTAGTAAAAACCTTAACTGAGATACGTTGATATAGAGTATTTGGATTAAAACCATGTTGGGAGCTATATTGCAAGCTAGCAGATATCTCCATTACAAGAATATTTCATATTTTACAGAACATATGTAAAGTTTGTACAGATTAAGATCTGAAGGAAACAATCCAAAAAGGACTCTACATTTTTAGATGAAAATTCACCAGCAAAAGTGAATAGTGATAGTTGTGGATCAAACTAACATTTGCTGTAATCTTACTAAAATCAATGAGATTCAAGGATGAATTTAACTCCCTGCTTATTACACAGTAGAATTTTAAAATTAAGAATGCTTTAGTACAAATACTTTACACAGTAAAGTCTGTTTCTTGAGGTGGTACCCCTCAAAACATGTGATCCACTCGATATTATTCTAATATGACCTACGCGTAAAACTTTCATCCATATTTTCCTCAAACGCATAAAATTACCTCCAGTTTTCTTCCATTTAATACAGGTCAATGGATTATCCAGATTTTTGCCCTCTTATATTAAATGAGACTGAACAAAGTTTCTGAAATACGTAATACGTAATAAATTGTTTATATTGCAGTAGAGTTTAGAGATTGCAGTGAGATCGATGTATTAGGCACTGCAGTGACACAGACTGGGAGACAGTTGTCAGCAGAAAAAACTTTTCAGACATGCCAGCCAAAGAGTGAAAGAGCAGGAACTACTTTTTCAGATGAGTTGGGACACACAGATTGGAGTTACTCAGGAAATCTGCGATAGAGTACAGTGCTGAACTTTTATCTCAGGTTACGCTCCACTGCTTTAACAACAAAGCCTTCCTTCTTCTCTATTAATTAATATAAAGCCCACTCCAAAAATCCCAGTACTACATCTGCCACATTAACTTAGCAGTTCCAAACATCATGCTACTTTGCGTTTGCGTGACTCTAGCATCAAAAATCTCGAAGTACTGTAAAGCAAAACCAAATGGAACTGGATTATCCTCACTTTGCAAAATAAAAACATAGAGGCATTAAGGATGAAGTCATCTCACCTAGCTTCGGCCATCTAAAAGACACTAAGCCTAGGCTGCTCCTTTCACCACTGGAACAAGCTGAGCATCTTGAGAGGGTGATTCCTTCTCAGATACGTGGCTAAGTCAATCACCAGAGAAGGTTCTGCCTTTCTTCTGCCTATTCCTTCCATCTAGCCTAGACGCCTAGACTAAATGCCTCATGTTTAGGCATCCCTACCCTATCACAAAGTAGATGTCTCTTCAGTGTTCCCTTGATACCTTTCCTAAGAGGCAAAACAGTGATTGGCCAAGCTCTGTATGTGCTGACTAGTCAGCACACACACGCGGGAAGTTAGCTGCGCACTGCCAGACCTGTTAGTGTACTGACAATGAGACAAACAGAACTCACCGCTTCCTAGCGTCCATGTAGTTTAACGGTTGACCACCATCTCCTGAGCTACTGGCAGGCCAAACAAATGGCTGTAGGTTGCTAGGTCTAGCTGAGATTTGTGCCACTCTTAGCCCGGAGTGGAAGCCCAGCAGGAATACTCAAGGTGCTGTCACAATATAAATAATGGTTATAAATAAAACACATCAAAATGAGATTTTTTCCAAGAAAGGTGATAAAAGTCTGCTATCAGACTTTGATTACACATCCTACTATTCAGAAAAGGAAATAGCTCTGAACTTCAGTGAAAATGAATCTGTCTGTGGCTGAAATAACTTTTAAAAATCAGAAATGCTTATATTGTTTTCTCTGTCAACCCAGAGATCAGATTTGGGGATCCAGAAACGCTTGACTTTTCTATGCAGATTTGCACACATGAGAAAAAAATGGCACTACACTACATGATAGGATCTTGAAGTTCTGAAGCAACTACGAAGTGGTATTTCAAATAACTCTTCTAAAATGGAAACTGGTTAACACATAATTAAAGTGATGCCTCTTCCAACATTAAAACAGAACGGGAATGAAAGGTACATTGTCTTGTCTCTCCCACAAAAGAATGACTTAAACTAACAGCCTCCATTCTACGCATAGAAAGTTAAGTAATGTATTTCAGTGGTTTTGCCAAATTAAACCTGGAAAGGAGTTCTCTAAAGAAATCACAGGATACCAGTGGAGTTGCATGAAAAAATACCAGCACTTTCACTCAATCGCTTTCCAAGTCCTAAAGGGAATGAGAAAGCTACAGTACCTCAAGAATTTTGCAAATTCAAGCTTCTCCTCTTGCTGCAGTCACTAGCAAAAAGCGCCCATTAGGTACATGTAAAAGCACTGAAGTCTTGCTTTAAAACAAAGCACTGCTGTGTAGTGAATGAGCCTGAATTGTTCATGCTTATCACAAGCCCAGCAGTTAGCACTGAGCCAACAGCTAGAAACAGCACTACCACGCTCATGCTTCTCAGTTTTAGCAAGTCGCTCTGTTTAAAATGAAAGTAATACGCTAACAGTTCCCCAACTGGTATTTGTATCACTATTATAAGCGGTTATCCGTTATCAGCAGAGAAGAATCGATGCTTAATGCAGTAGCTAAAGACCAGCTCTCACTGTTTCACAGTTGAGGGGAGAGAAGGGAGAGGGACGCTGTGGAGCAGGACTCTGGCTGCAGATCCTGCCACCAGGAAGCACAGCAGCAGCAAGCAGCTGACCAGCTCGTTTATCAAAGAGTAGAAGTATCTTCCAGGGCCAAAGCACTGGAATGGCCTTTCCTAGGAATAAATTTGCGTTGCAGATCTTACCTCCTTCTTCCATACGTGCACAATGTATTTATGTGACCCGCCCTTTCCAAAGAGAGCTATGCTCAACAAACAAGACCTACCAAAAAACCCACAGTGGCCGCGATGCCTTCTCCAGGTAAGAGGATGAGAAAACAAACGGAAAAGCTCTCCATTAACTCAGTGATGAGTATACCCATATGTTAATAATGCTAAAGCTAATAATTCCTAGTGCAGGTACTAACCTGTCAATAACACTTTTGAACAGTTTTTTGAGGGCATGAAAGTAATCTTAATACTTTGCCAAAGTAATGTCTTCATATCCATCTACTACCATTAACTTTCCCAACCGGAGCAACCAACATTATGCATAGGAATTAGACTGATGTGTTAATGTTTATTTTTATAGGGAGGAAAGAGTATCTTAACTCTGAACTTTCCACTTTTGTTAATGATTAAAAAGTTATTTAAATATTAACTTCATTAAATTAATAATTTATATGACACTCCTGAAATTTACTTACAACACATACTAGCCAAATCTGTTTGTTGTTTTGGGGGCAGGTAGATGGAGTTGGTGAAGTATTCAGACAAAACAAAACAGTTTCCAACAGAAGGATATAGACTATGTTCTATTTATCTGAGAATAACATCTATTATTTAGTGTGGAGCAAATATGTTCGGAGGCTAAATGGTCTCTTTCAAATGACAGAGGGATTTTTTTTTCCTCTTTTTGTTTAGTACAACATGCCCCTGATAGACCCAAATAGCTCTATTTAAAAGGCAATCTTTATTAGGTAATTTTAAAAATGGGAATTACGATATGTACTAGCAAAAATTGCTTGGCTGTTTACTTACTGATTCTTTACAGAAGCCAATTATTTTGCCAGCGGACAAGATGAAATCTGTTACAAAAAAAAATGGGACTTATATGTTAAATCCCATTTATAGCAGAGAGTTATTTTGTTTCTAGGTCTGGTCACCTAAAAAAAAAAGGGACAATAAACTGAAGACTGTATCATACTTCAACAATAATACCTGGTGCCCCAAACACTTTCCAGCACAGATCTCACTGGAATGATTCCTACTTTACAAGTGAGAAAAAGCTATCTGAAAAATGAGTCAGGGTGAGATAAAGAACAGAAGAAAAGAAAAGGCTTCCTAACTTCCAGTCTTGTCCTTAGATGATTACGTTACTGTTTCTGACCCAGAGCCATTATTTCTTATCTTTTTTAAAGAAAAAAAATCCTGCATTTTTATAATCTCTCTTGCACATCCACCTGTGCATCCATATTTGTGTAATCCACTATCATGACTAAAAAAATCTATCAAATAGGTATCATGGCCATTCAAATCTGAAAGTGGCGGTAAAAATTCAGTCCTTATGATATTGAGTTTACCTGTGTAAGCCCCTTAAAACATTGGGTATTTCTGTTCAGCAGAGTCCCTCCAATGCATACACTTTCCTAACCATCCCTGTGGTACCTACCACAGGCAGTCCTTTCCAGTTACGTAGAGCCCCACCAATTAAAAGAAGTCAAGTGTTAACAGCAAGATGCTGTCGAGAAAAAAGCTGAACTTATGAACATGTTCAGATTGCCATTGCCGAAAAATCTGAGTAATGTTCCAGATATGTTATGTTAATCTGTTACCCAAGATTGTCTGTAATGTGAATATTTTTTTAAGGAGTACTGAAGGTGGTGCTGGGGGTTGGATGAAGGCAGGTGGCCAAAGTTATTAGTGATTTGAAGAGGATTATTTTAATTATTATTGGACTATTAACCCTCTGCATGGTCCTATTTAGCCAGTTTCATTGTGTTTACAAGTAATATGATTTATAACCATTGTACTTGAAATTACTGTTGATCACTGAGCATTTGGGAATAAAAATAGATATGATTAGATGTGCAAAGCTCATTTGAATGTGGTTATATGCAGGGACTGAGTTTCTATCCACTAAAAAATAGCCCTTAATAATAACATATCAAGGAAAATGCAGTGAGAAATGATATTTTATGTATAATATGTGATCTGTGTATTCTAGATACACCTCATAATGAACGTGACCAAATACTGAACACGAACTGAAGAACAAACCTTTTGTGTTGATGCAAAATTTGAGTGGCAGGAAAAAAACATAACAGAAGATAAGGGTTTTCATTCACAATGCAATGTAAATTAAAAAACCATGGATACAAAAGAGTAGAAACAAGAAAGGTAATATAACAAACTTACATTTCACCCTCCATCATTACAAGGATCAAAACAGGGGTATACATCTTCATTCTAGTCAGATGGCCACTATAAAAATAAACTATAGTAGCTCATACCAGAAATAAAAATATCAAGGACTCAGTTATGTTTTAAATTGAAACAAAGCAAACCATAACAAAAAAGAAAGAAAACAAACCATAAAGTATATGGTCTGGGTTTTTTTTTCCAAACGAGGGGCAAAATATACATGGAAGTAAGGTATATCTCTATTTATGCAATCACTTTGCCTTTAACTTCACTGGGAGCAGCATGAAGCTCAGAGATTTCCCTTACCAAGCCTATTTTCACTCTAAATAGGTCTTGACGGTGCTGTAGCTGCAGAGCCAAAAAAAAACGAAGCCAAATTTTATGTGGTCATGCTGGTGTGGTGGAAAAGCTTTTGTGAGGATTTGATGTTATAACTGCATTTGTACATCTGGCCCCTCACAGACCTTCAAAGACTTAGACATCTATAGGTACTTAGGCAGATTATTAAATGGCCTGTTAGTGGAAGAGGTGGATTCAGGACACTGCCACATTTGAATTCAGTATCTGCAACTGGACTCTGACATTTCATTTGCATACTTAGAGCATTAATGTTATTGTATCCTGTAGACCTATATTAACAAGTTTGATGTAACAGATGGGAGCTTTTTCAAAAAAATGTAAACAGCTGATCTGAGAGACAGCACTTTCTATAGACAGACCTTACGGTGAAATATAGCACTCTACTGTTTATTCCAAACACATCACAGCACTGTAAGTAGACCACTTTATACAGTGAAGAAATACTACAGTAAAAGGAACACACCTCAAGAATTTCTCTTCCCACTTTCACTCATTTTAAATAGAACATTCTCCCTCAAATTCTCTCTCTCAAAAAAAATAACAATCAAAGAAATAATTGCCCTCTATAAGCCAGGGTAGATAATTTGAACCAACTCTCACTGAGTCTTTTTGCACATCTTCTCATTGTGCATTCTCAACATCACCGATTTCTGAATTTTGCTAATTTAAATATTATGCTCATTTTAATATTATCTATTACAGTAGACCTTACTGATTGTCTGTTATGCAAATAGTTTTCTAAACATACTTACAAAACCTGCTGCTTAATAAAAATAAATAAACTACTTCATAAATAAGAGACGCACAAGAAAGCAGTAGGGCTTTTTTTTAAATGATGTTTTAACTATTCTTGTCAGATTACCCTCTTTGGTCCAGAGTTGCGTGCTTGTTCTTGCACAAATATTTTAAGGGCATATTAGTAATATAAATGGTTACGAATACAAGACTGTCTAGTTTCTGCATTTTTCACATCGTATATTTGCTTTAGCACCATTGAAATTAATAACAATAGCCGCATCTGACTGTGGTTGCTTCTTGTATGATTTCTGCGATGCAGTAATAAAAGACACTGAAAGTTCAGTGCTCTGGAACAGTAACTCTAATTATTGTAATGTTTACTACAGGAAATTACCTACTGGACAACCTTGCCCAGAACCCTTAGCAGGAAATGGGACAGATTTCTGTTTGTGGGGGGAAACAGCCAGCCTAGTGCATCATTAGCAGCAGTGCTTGAAAACTGTCCTCTGTTATGTAGGATGAAAGATGGAAAACTGCAGCTCGTACATGAATGCAATATGCAACAGATTCCCAGAACCGTATCTGAACATGGGTTGTGGGTTTTTTTCCCTTGGAAAATAAGAAAATCAAATTGTTCAAGGCAGTGCTCCCAAGCAGCTCATACTATTGTCTTAATAACTCAGTTAAATAAGGAAACAACAAGGAAAAAAGATCCCTGTTCACAACGGGCATTGAAAGCAGAGCAGAGCCACAGGATGGGAACTGCCTAAAAGTAGCACTGAATCTCTGTGGTCAGAGTCCAACTCACATACCCTTTTATTCACATGCTCTTCTCCTTCCATAACACGCTTTTATGATATGGCTAGTATGCATCAGAGAAGAAATAGCCACATTTATTAGGCTTATGACAGTGTAAACACCATTAGAAGTGGTCCCGGTATGACAACCCTTAATCTGCACTTCTCTGTTTCTAACTTCCTTCGTCGATTCTCACTCTCATTTACTTAGCACTTCCATTTATTCTTTCAGGGCCAGATTTTCAGTACTTTCTGTTCATCTCCAGCTCTCTCTGCAGCTTTGTATGACAACCAAACTGACTCCCCTGCTGTCGTGTGGGATACTTTTAACATTAACTGGGCAAAGTCCACATTTTGTTACTTCAAATATTTCTTGAGTATCTATTCAGTCTGTGCTTTAGAGATCTCCGGACTGTAGTTTACATTCTTTAAGATTTGATTTTTGCCCCAGTCCAGTATTTTTGTAATATAACCTTTATACAAAACAAATGTTCCAGTACATGCAGAAGATTAAAGGAATGAAGGAGGTACTCAGCTGTCCTTTAATTTTACATGTGTTTAATGTTATCTCGGAGAAATGTACCCATTTTCATTTTGAATCTAATCGACAAGCTATGTTGGAGGATTGTGCAAAAAGCCAGCATGCTAGCTGTTTAAAGAAACAAAATGGAGCCAGGAACAAGCACGGGATGTTCAGTGACACAACCCACTGGATAATGGATAATGTTTGCTTACTCTCTGATACTTGGTACCTTTGACTTTATTTATCATATCCAGAGGATTAAAATCCAGAGGCAATCAGGCTGATGGTTTTTGTTTGGCCTCTTAAACAGAGAAAGCAGCTAGACATTTCCGATCTGGGTTCAGCTACCAAACTCTTCTCCTAGTTGTGGGAGTGGAGATGAAAGCAGGCTGTTTCAATTAGGCTGGCTATAGAGACTATCTGGAGCTGTGAATTAATTGATTTGAAGACCAGGAGGGACAGTTCCTGCATAATAGAGGCCGTGGAATCTCACTCTGTAATTACAGTTAAGTTCAGCTCCAAATCCAATAGAAATCAAAGGTGACCGTATCAGGCCCATCTCTAATCAAAAGTGGCTCTTTCCCTCAACACTAAGTGCAAAATATTCCACATTTCTTTCTATTTCAAATAGCAATTTGGGTTTAAAATGAACCTATGTGAAAGATCTTTATTCCTGCACGGACAGGAACACATTTTCCACTGCTGAATGAAAAGACTAGAACAATGAAAGTATTGGAAAGGGAAGTGGCAGTGGGGAGGAAAGCTCTGCCTTTTTGGCAGTACTCACAGAACATTAGTTAGGGTAGGTGGAGTCCTGCTGGGTCTAACCAACTGCTCAGATCCCCTGTAACATTTTACTGGCCCCCAGCTTTACACCGTACATCTCAGAACATGGTGAAAAAGCTCATATACACATATATTTTAAAAGACAGAAAACTCTTGAGCACACATCCAAAGCAGATCAATTGCCTTTGCAATATTCTCAGAACAAAATGTTCCACCAGCAGATCTGATAAGAAGAGCCAAAAAATGGAAAACACTTGCTACCAATTTATTGCAGTCACCCATAAACTATTACTAGAACATTATGTATTGGGGTTCAAGCCAGAAAGCTATTAAAGCGGACTGCACTAGACTCTTTCCACTATGCTACTGAAGCATTAATAAGTCCTTAGAGAATTGTGTTTACATTGAAAGAATCATGTTATAATCAAATTTTCACACACAAAAAATGCAGCTCTTTTTAGAATTACTGTATGCCTTTGCTCTCTCCCCCACATTGGCTAGTGTCTCCACACAAATACCATCATTTTCTGTGTTTCTGTCTGGCCCAAACCATGACGTACATACTTTGTGTTCCAAGCTGGACAAATTTCAAGATAAATGGTGCTAATTGACAGTGTTAATGGGCGCAGGATGTACCACATCCTTTCCCCTGTTGTCTCTGTCTAAGTGTCTTTCTCACTCCTTACAGTCATTCTTTGGGCAAGAAGAAAAAGAGTTAAAAGATAATGCTAAAAGGGCATCACTATTTTTTTTTTTATTATTTACTTAGACACATAAATAATAAACATCCAGTGGTATTCTATGGGACTGTGTTTCCAGTCCCTGTAACAGGAAAACCTCTAATAAATCAAAAACTTCCCTTCCCATTTAAGAGACAACACTGATACCCAGCAAGATGATGATTAACCCAATGATTTAATGTTTTTACCTCAAGAACTGTTGTTTTCCTTTGCAAAAGTGTATGCTTTCTTTTCAGTCACTTTCCTCTGGTAGCACACAGGTGCAAACCCTATAACAGAGCAGGCCAAGTGGAATGATGGCAATTTCTCTACCCTTGGAAGCTCTTTAAAACAGTAAGTTGTAAGAGTTGAAATGAACTAGGCCATCACTCCAGAAGGACTTCAGATTCAACTTGAATTAATTACAAAAAAGACCTAAAACTCCAAGAAGGGAAACCAAGTCCCTTGTATGCATGTATTTGTATCATTATAAGCAACTAGTTAAAAGTCAAAATTTGTTATATATATTATTATTGTACATATTATTTTCAGCAGCAGCATCACAAAACCACTTCACCTATATCCCTAGAGTCCTAGAGAATATAGGCCAGGGAAACGGTAGGGAATTCTGGAAAGGACAAGCTTATGATAACATAAAGCTTTTCCTGATTTGCCTCTTCAATTTCTGGAACATCCTTATGGTTTCAGAGATGACTGGCAAAGCAGTTCTGGCTGCCGACTGACCCATAGGCTGTTCTCACTGGGTAGAAAAAGTTAAACTGCCTTGCAAACAAGGAGAATCTTCAGCAACAAAATACCATTGTAGTGTCTTCAACTACCAATTTTGCTATTTTGTGAACTTGTTGGCCAAATGTCATCAATTTGATCAGACAGTACTGACACATTTGACTTCAAATAGTCTGATTTGAAAAAATGTTAAGAACTTGCAGCTCTCTGAAGGCAATGGAAACTGCAGAAACTTAGTATCTCTCCTTGACTTAGGCCTTTAGTATATACAGCGAAAAAAACAAGGATAATGGGTCAAATGTATCCCTTAAGTAACTTCACTGGATCCCACCGTGTTTTTTATCTCTTGATTAATGACTGTGGGATATATTGCTTGCTCAGGCAGCACATTTATGTGTGCAGCTTTTCTGCTTGCTTGTGTAATTAGTTACATTCCAATCAAACTTACAACAAAAATAATAAGCAATCATTTCTACCTGCAGTAGTGCACGGGACGCCAGAGAGTGATTCTACAGTAAACAAACAGACCACACTAAATCTCACTCTACGGTTTGCTTCTTCACAGCAGGATTCAGGCTCTGCTGTCACCATGAGAGTCAATGAAATCTTCAACTCGAGAGGTCCTTTTTGATTCTTCAAAGAATACGGAGACACATGCTGGCATAACAATGTGTCAGCGAGCCATTTTAAGCGAGACCCTTAGTATAATGCTGAAAAACTCTCACTATGACAGGAACAGGAATGAAATACGTAAGCAGAAAAAGCAACACCCCAGAAAGGTTTGGAAGCACTCAGGTTTCCAGAGGAGATTTCGTGTAGAACCTCTGCAGCAACTGAGTTATTGCACCTTCTGCTCCAGCTCCATTAGTCCATACACTTGCAAAAAAGTTGTCTGTTGCTTCAGTGAGAGGTTTACATTAAGACAGAAGTCTGGTGCCCAGGAGAAATGTCCTAGATGTTTTCTCTGCTTAAAAGGCAAGATGTGCCTAATATGATTTTTCTGTAAAGGGTAACTGAAGTATGGTATTAATAAAAAATAAACCATGTTAACTTATGTTAAACTTTCTATCTTCTCCAAAAATACACAACTGAAAAAACCCTACCCCATCAGTACTAATGCACAAGCAAGTCCTCTCCATCTGCCAAATATGTAGGTCATTTCAATGAGTGACAGAGACAAAGAGGCCTGATTTTAATTCATGAAATATTCCTGCTAATAGCAAAGTTATTGAGACATCTGTTAAAAGCCTGACCTGTTATAATGGAGGGATATCTAAAATGACTGAAATTTCTATTTAAATTAATGCTACACTATTTTATTGGGCATTTTAAAGAGGTACTGCTATTAACAAAAACATTATATAAATTAGAAACAGGCCCCCAATAATCCTCCAGATAAAATCTGGTGCTGTCTTCTAATGCTACAGTATGAGCTTTTATTTGCACATCCACTATGTGTATATATTACAATATAGCAGATATGTAAAATAATAATAATAATAATAATCTTGGAGTCATAGCAGCCCAGTTTAAAGTTTGGCAGGGAACAGTTGGCAGACATAAGAAAAAAAAAAAAAAGAAGTAAATATGTTTCATGGCCTGTATATAATTGAACATTCTTCAAATTCCTGTAATGGAAATGTCAATACCATGGAAATCCTTGAAATGTGGACACAGACAGATAAATGTGACTGAAGCCAAACACCTCCACCCAGAATGAATAACAGCCTTCAGACAAAAAAATCTACATAATAATAAACTACCCACTCAGTAATACCAACAAAATTAAGTTTTTGCTTTTGGGGTAGTGGTGAGGTGAGCAGAGGGAGGTGGAAGATAAATGACGAAAGCTGTCAGGAGGACTGCACTGCAGAGGCAAGGTACGGATGGGATCTCGCCCCATCGGCACTCAGAGAAAGAGAGCCAAGTGCGAGGAAAGACCCTCTGATGCCGTGCGCAGAGCTGGGCCCTGGGTCACAACAAAGACAATGACTATTCTGCCAGTGTCTTCAAGAGAACAGGACCGACGACTAGCTTTCTTCTCTTAGTATTAGACAATGTACTAGAAGATGTATTGCACAGGTGGCGAGTACATCATTCTAGGAGGCTGGAGCTCTTCGTTGCGTGCTCTTCTTCCCAATGGCTCACTTCCAAAAGCTGATATCAGAAAGGGGAGGCCAGGCTTACTCAGGCCACAGAGACATGAGTGATGGGCAGCAGTCCCAGGTCTTCATGATAATTCCTAAGGAAACACGCAGAACATCCCAACTCCAAACCAAAGAGAAATCTGAACATGCACCAGCCTTTCTTCTCTTTCTGCCCCATGCCCTGGTTTCCTCACAAGATGCTCCATGCCTACACAGGTGGAAGTTGTAAGGCGTTCTGCAGTACTGCCCCTGCTATGGATGCCTTGTGAACTGATGAGATACTGAAGTGCACAGCAGAAAGTACACAAACAACCAGGTATAACTGAGTAACAGCTCCTTAAAAAGCTGCCAGAAGCCTCTGAATCATGTTACAGGACAAAATACAGCTCTGAAAGTTTACCAGTAGACAACTTATACTTATTTTATATTTAATTCAAGGTTTCCTTTTTCTGAATCTTAAAAAATGCTGGGTAGATCAATATATTTCCATTAAAAATGCCACTTTGTTTCTAAGGGAGAAAACTCAGAGAGACATAGTTTTTTAAGAAGCATGGGTCAGCCAAGATAAACTCAATACCTATGACAAAAAATACTAGCATATGTAGAAAATATAAGGTCTACTATATGCTCCTGCATCATTACAAGATATCGCTCATCCCCCCCTTCAACATCCACTCAAGTCATACTATACAGCCACTTGATGTACCACCCATGTGAAATCTAGTCTTTTTTTTTTATAAAATTAGCTAGGCAGAAATCTGGGTTTTACTCTTTCTCCTGAGATGCTCTAGGAATGTTCAGAGTTTCACAAGCATGTCTGTTTTTATCCCCTCACAATCTATATTTTACCACTCTTCTTATTGCTTTTTCCTTTTTTTCTATTGCTGTGTGAGACATTAATGTACAATGTAAAATACATATACCAGGGAGACAAACTGCCTCTCCCTCTGGGGAGCAGAATGAAGCCCCTGTAATCCAAGGGGAAATGGTGAGGGACCTGCTTCAGCACCTGGAGGTACACAAATCTATGGGGCCGGATGGGATCCACCCGAGGGTACTGAGGGAGATGGCGGAAGTGCTCACCAGGCCACTTCGCATCATTTATGAGCAGTCCTGGCTGACCAGGGAGGTCCCAGCTGACTGGAGGTTGGCAAATGTGACACCCATCCACAAGAAGGGACGGAAGGAGGACCCAGGGAACTACAGGCCGGTCAGTCTGACCTCAGTGCCTGGGAAGGTCATGGAACAGATCATCCTCAGTGCCACCACACGGCACATGCAGGAGAACAGGGGGATCAGGCCCAGTCAGCATGGGTTTGTGAAAGGCAGGTCATGCCTGACAA
>VZSZ01003203.1:28446-62493 GCA_013398815.1 Ibidorhyncha struthersii | reverse complement strand
TTGTGGAGTCTCCCACTCTGGAGACATTCAAAACCCGCCTGGACGCTGTCCTGTGCAACCTGTTGTAGATGACCCTGCTCTGGCGGGGGGGTTGGACCAGATGATCTCCAGAGGTCCCTTCCAACCCTGACTATTCTGTGATTCTGTGATCCTGTCCCAAATATAACTCTACGGGAAAAAAAATATTAACTAACCACAAGGAGAATTTTCAAGAGTCTTTTGACCTGGAGTGATCAATCTGTATTCAATTCTGGTTTCTGTAATCCCTTCTTCCCTCCACACCCCAACTTTCAGTGTATTTATTTTTTTGTCTCTGGAAAATGAAGTTTAAGAATAGTTACCTATTATTCTTGCTGATCAATACCATCTGTGGCAAAAGACTAGTGAGTTACACTGGACAAATTAGACACTGAAAAGCTTTTAAAATTACCGAGAAATCAATTGCAACGTACAGTTCTGTTGACTGGTCTGGATTAACTCCCAAAATTGTCTGATAGAAAGATGTGAGAATCTTTCCAAGAAGTTAAAACCTGTAGCTAATAAAAGTAGCTGTAATATGAAGAATTAGGCTCTTCTCCCTTTAAATCACAGCCCATAGAGGCACTGAAGTAAATCCCTTAATCTCTTTTTAAGTAGCTATTTTATCCCAACTTCCTCTGTGGTTTATACCCTCAGAGCATCTACACCACAACTCAAGAACAGTCTAGGCAAGGAGCTTCAAGTTCCTTTTCTTTAAAAAGCATCTATAATAATAATAATAGAAAATCCCCAACCCAACAAAACCAAAACACCCCACCCAACAAAAAACAAACCCCACAAAAAAAAAAACCACTAAACCAAAAGAACCAGTAACCTGAGTTTGGCTTTCGTGATCTTTTAACCCTTTGTCCAAGACCATGCACCAAAAAGAAACATTCACCACTCTTAAAACCACCATCATATATTCATTCACTGAGGCATGCCAATGATTAAAACACAGTATGTTTGCATCTTTTACAAGTACATATCGGATCATGAATCAGTTTTCATCCTTGTAACCAATTTACAGATAAGAAAAGCGGAACAGCAATTTTAAGGCCTCAAGTCTGTATCCGTGGACAAGTTTTCTGCTTTCTTCACCACAGTATTCGGTAGAGCATTAGGCAGATCCAAGGGGATCTGTCAAGATTCAGCGCACAGCAGCCCAATTAACTTGCTCTAGAATTTCTTGCAAGTCAAGGGTGGATTGAGATGCAGACCTAGAAATCTAAATCTCTTAGTCATTTGCTGAAACCAAACAGCCGAAGAAAAACCTTAGAAAAAAAACTTTCAGAAGAAAGGTTCAGTAGTAAGTTTTAAGTGATGATGCTGTTTCTCAGGGAAATCTGTATTTAAGATGTTGGACCATGCCTTCCTCAAACAAGGACAATTCCACAATATCATAAATCTATGCCCAACTCATTGAACAATAGTATAAAAGGTACTGGATTATGAAGGTGAAAGGGTTCACTTAGACAGTCTTCAATTTAATGGTGACACAGTTTTTATTTATTTATTTGTTTATTTTTACAATACTTTGCTTTTTCACAGAACTTTACAAACATTAACAAACTGTCATAATCTTCACCAGGGAGGCAAGCATCATAATCTACCCATTACAGATGGGAAATTCCAGGCAGAACAGTTGGGTATCACATCTAAGATCACAGAGGAAGTCCTATCAGGGCCAAGAGGAGTAGATCCTGTCCCCCAGATTCACATTCACATCATGCCTCTCAAACTGTATACTAGACTGGTTTCCATTTGATAATAAAGGTCAGTCCTATCTTTTAGGTTTTATGAAGAATAAAACTGTAGATGTTGTTGACAGCATTTACCTTGTCATCTGGATGATTCCACTAGCTCAGCAGAGGAAACACCAGTGTAATGTTGAAGGTTACAAATTGAAGTGTAAGATCACCAGATTTTAAGGAACATGCCAGCGAGGCAGATGGTTATATAGTAATGAAAGGAGAGCATTATAAACTAAAACCTCATTCTACAATCTCCTTCCTTGTTTAGACATATGCACCCTGACTATTTACTAAACCCATCACACATCTTTACATTTCATCACCTGCATCAGCTCTGATTTTTTTTGTGTTTGTTTTTGCTTAAATAAAAATAAACAGAAATCTTCACACCTGGTGCTCACATTTAAAGTCACAACACAGAAAGAGAACCACTCATGAACTGGGAAAGGGACCCTCGGTAGCTGAATTATGGGTTCCCGTAACATTTCATTCCTTTGGTTAATGCATTTCTCTGAACTCTTCTGTCCTAAGTGCACAGGATATATGAGCATATCAACACTTTCATGACAGCCCAAATCACCCACTTTCCATAGCACTAGATTGACGTGTCACAGAGAGTGTGATTAGGAGGTCGTCAGAGTACACAAAGCACCAGATTAAAGCTCAAAACCAAGACATATTTGCTCCTTTGGTTATTAAAAAAAGATCAGCAGAGGAAGAAAAGCCTTGTTGTAATTGAAAAATATGAGGCTTAATATATTGTTGAAAATGCTTCTGTGCAAGGCTGTTTGGGATTTTTTTAAACCAACAGCATGTTACATTTTCATAGTAAAAATATGCATTTATTATAATGTGGCCTCTACTTAGGCTGGTATTAGGTTGTCAGACCAGCATCATTTGTTGCTGCACCAAACTCCTAAAAAAGAAAGTAAGAAAAAAAAAGATGAGCAGAAGAATGAATACATATTCCTGACTTTGAGATCTTTTTGATTCTGTCTGTAGATCATGTTGCTGACTATATTACAAAAACCTGACAATTCTTTGGATCTCCCTATTTCTCTCAACTCTAGGCCACTAAGATCCACCCTCTGCTTTTTTTAATACAGGAATCTGAGACTGCCAGTTCACTATCCTTTCTGAGAAAATCCAACAGAAAGAAGGGAAGCAGGCAAGCTATCATGCTATCCCACTGATGTCCAGGAAATGCCAGCCTAGCAGCTGTCACAACAAAGGAACTTCAAAGTCACAGCAAAAAAATAACAATTGCCCTTACTAACACTGTATCATTAATGAAAAAACTTTATGAGAACCAGAATCTGCTTAAGAAGGAAAAGGATGAGGTAAAAAAAAAAAAAAGAAAAAAGAAAGGCTAGGCAGGGAGGTATTTGGTTGTTGTTTTTTTTCCCCTCTTTTGAAGGAGAGATCCAAACGCCCACATTCTCCAAAGTGTCCTTGATTAAAATCTTCAAGAAAGTTATCATCCATGCCACCTCTAACCTTGTGTCTTCTTGCTGAAAATTTTCAAGGAAAAATGCTTCCTTCACGTCCTTGGTGCAAGTACTCAAGGATGTGCCTTTCTCATGAGCTCTGAAAATCTTAAAACCGCTTGTCTCCTTGAAGGAAGTAAACGGATGTCTGCTAAACACTTAGGTTTACATTAACATTTCTTCCCTCTTATTTATTGAAAAAAAAAAAAGTCTTTTTAGAAAGCACTTCATATTTTGAGAACACTGAATGCTTTCTTTCCTTTTTTAGTATTTTTGGCAAAGTATGTTTTTGATTATTTAATCTCTATTCTAAATTGCATCTGACTCACATAACCTCCATACTTTAGAAACCACAATAAAAGTGCCATATATTAGCTATAAATGAATAGGGAGTGAGTCAGTGAATAGTTAAGGACATTCCATGGAAATACATGAGCTGCATACTAAGTTTTTAGAAAAATATTCTATTTCATTTTCAGAATTAACAGTATAGGTTACTTGGAACAAAGAAAATACTCTTTTTTAAAATTCCCAGATGCAATGTGTTTTGTTTTCCTCATGTGTCTTTGTCTACTGTACAAAGAGACCTTTAGTGAAGTGACAGAAACACTGGTGTCTTCAGAGAAAGAATAGTCACAACTTGTAGATTACTAACGGATTTCTGTAATTAAGGTGGGTTTTTTTAACTCTTTCACTGGGAATACCTCGTTCTTTGGCCTTTGCAAGGCCATCTTACAATATCGGCTTACAGAAATGACTTTAGGGAAATCACATGTTTTTCTCTAGCTACTAAGTTCAAGTGTGCTTAAGTTCAGTGCTGTAAACATTAAAAAAAAAAAAAAAAGTTGATACTTCTGCTTGCCAAGGCTTGTATTCTCAGCAATGCCCTCATATTGAATATATGAAGAAGTTCATTAAATACTAACTGAAGTTTTCCATGCATCATCATGTTTGCAAATCCACACTGGGGAGACATGCCCCTTACTGCATGCATCCCAGATCCAGTAAGTATGGTATAAATAACTACACAGAAATCCTAAGTAGGGGACATGAGACAAACAGAATTCTTACAGCAGACGATTATAGCTATAAAAAGAGTCACAATAAATCTCATTCTATCAAACCCATAGCTACTGTCTGAAAAACAACTTTTTTCAAGATCAAAATCTGACAGAACGAAAACATTTACTACAGATGAACCTAATAGAAAGGTTCTCCATTCCAACTTGAAATGAGAAAAGCTGACTGGACCATAATCTGAGCATAAACTTAAATGTGATGTGGAAACATATCTGGGATAGGGCCTTGAAAATCCTGGTAGCCATAATTAATTTCCAGAAAAGCTATTAACCACATCAGTGCTGAGCATGTTGGAGGACCCCAGCACAAAGCTAAGGAAAACACCCAAACAAACCCCATGGTAAGGAATTGCTCAGTGGACCGAGGTGAACTGATAAAACCAAAGGCATGCAGTATTCTTCCCCGCTACCTCTCCCCACTTGGGCTGCAGTAGGTGTTTGGGTGGAGAATGCAGGTCAAGTTCCAACACAATCATCCAGCCATGTCTTAGCTAACCCCTGGAGAGGAGGGGTAGGCAGCCAAGGACCCCCAGAATAACAGACGATAACAGTACTGATTAATTATTAATCTCACACTGAACATGGGAACTGAAGAGAACAGGCTTTGCAGCCAGTATTCTGCAGTCCTAAACCAAGGTCGTGCAGAGCTCTGGGGACAGACTGGTGTTGACCCCAAAGCTTGTGTTGGCGGAATCTCACCTTTTTTTCCCACCCCTACTTGTCTGTCATTACCACACAGGGAAAGTTCAGGGTTCAAAAGAGAGTCCACCTAACTATACCTTTGGCTCACAGCAATATTAAGCAATCCTCGCTGTTAAATGACAGCTTGGGACAGCAGCTCTTTGAGCTGAGTACCTAAATAAAGAACCCCTGGGCAGGATACTAGTAACAAATCTTAAATCAGCAGCTGTTTTCTATACATGATAAAATAAGGATTTCCTCAAATAAGACAGCTGTGGGAGATCCTAAACCCCTTCCCACTTAATACCCATAGCAAAAAAAAAAGTGTCCACCCACACAACCACTGCAAATCTTTTCACCTCTTCTCAGATGGAGATGTACACTCCCCTGATATCTCTGCCAATAAAACCAGAAGGAGGAGCGAAACTTAATGAGATATAAAAATATAACTGGATTCCTTTTTGTGTCATTTGCTGGTTTTATTTTTGGACTGTTTACCCACTGAGGTGACATGATCTGTAGCAACATAGCATAACCCTAAAACCCAGCATCCCCCCCCTGCAACACTTGCTCTGGTGCATCCAGGCTGAAGCTAAACAACGGCCGATGGTGCAGAAGCAGATCATGCACACTCAGAAAATGAAATGCAACAGACAGGGATAAAAGAATTCTTACTCTTCAGGGTTTAGCTTGTAGCTGGCCACATGTACCAGAGAGGCAAGGATGGGAGAGGCTCTTCCCAAGAGTATGACCGGGGCAGACAGACCACCATTTTCAACTGGGAAGATAACAGTTCTAGTGAGTCTAAGCAAGACAGTGACTGCTTTCTATCGTGTAACTTTCAGAGGGTGTTTTTCAAGAGCACCACGACTAATAAGGTCATGGTGAAACTTCATATGCTGTCAGCAAAGACTGTAGTGGCGTTGCTGAAGTCATCTCTTCTGTAATCAAAAATGGCCCATCTCTTCAGCCTTTCCCCAACAGCCTTCCTCTGTGGCATCTGTCTGACCAAATAGTCTCGTTTTGCCCAGACAGGTATTTTTACAAAGCAGAACAAGGTGCTTTTATCAAATCAAAAAGCCCCAGTCTAGCAAACTAAATGACATTTCAAAACATATCTGGCTCACCTGGTGCAATTTCCCCCTCTGCTTCCAGCGGTTTACAGATAATGTAGGATTACCAAAGTTGGGCATGCTCCCAGATTTATATTTGGAGTACTACAAAGAATGGCATTTGGTTTGCTTTCTCCTGTACATAACAGTGAAGTAGGACCTTCTTAACTCAAGCCACTCCAGACCTGAAATATTCCAGTAACCTAATACCACACAAGCTTAAAAGGCATGTTCCCAGATGTGCGCTCAGAGCTGTCCAGTGAATTCAAAGCCACAAATACAAAACCCTTCTATACATGGAAAACCCTTTAATACAGCTATTGCTTCCCAGTAAGCTACAGTATGCATGCAACACTGGGTACTGCTCTGAAGTTGGAAGCAAGCACTATTTATACTGCAACAGAGAGCAAGTTTGGTCTTAACAGGAGGAATGCCAGCTTCCCAAGCTGGCATACATGATGGTTTTGCACACAAGAAAATAAAAATGCAGAACAGAGGGCAGAGGAGGGAGCAAGAACTGTAGTCCTCACTCCTTCTGTCTGTATCTATTACGAGTGCAAAACCAGCTGTAAACAGTAAAGATGTCCCTATTAAGCAAAAATACCATCCCGATTAAACAGTGGTCATGACAGTTACATATATTTAGACTTAAATTAGTCCACCACAATTCCCTAGGATGATAAAGGACCTCCTAACTAAACTAAACAGACAGTGTATATCTGCAGCCTTTATCAAAATGAGTAAAAAGGTATTGAGGACTCTTAAGTTGTGGGGAAAGTCTACTGAAAAACAGTTTTTAACGTGATGGCACCAACTTACAGAGATGAAAGAAGAGGGTAAAAGGAAAAAGAAAACACTGAACATGACATATCATTCCTTTGCTAGGATATTGTAAAATTATATTATTCATTACATTTCCTTGAGTCTTCTGCCTATATTCTGTTGGTGACAGCTTGATTCTGCCTACGCTTATCAAATGGATGGGTGCATGTACAGCCATATGATGGAAAAGGGCTCCTCCACAAAAACAGCAGCTGAACGCAGTTTGCTGCCACCAGACCAAACCCTTTGTGTTGCAGCTCATTCTGCAGGAGCCATCAGGAAAGCCCAGTTTGGGACACAGGCCAACCTGGCTGTCCAGCTGGGCTGCACAGAGCCCAATGGCCTCTGCTGAAGCATCACTTGGTCTAGGTAGCTGCTCAGAAATGCACAGCACGAGACTGGTGTGCTTTTGTGTGCACATGTGTGTGTGATCTCTTGGCTGTGTGAAACTGTAGGCTTTTTACCACCTTCTTGCAGAATCCACTCCATGACTCCAGCACATGCAATCCTCAGGAAGGTTTTGTGATTCACAGTGAAATTTTTCCTTACTGAGTTTTACCCCTTTGAACATCTTAAAATAATTCCTTTTTTGTCTTAATATTTTACACCCTTCAAATACTTGTAGATTGTTATCATATGTCTTAGTCATCATTTAGTCCAAACTGTACATATTAAAATCTTGTAATCTTTGCTCATATTTCAATCTCTTCAGCCTCTTAACTTATGTTGCTCCTTTCTGAATTCTCCACTAATTTCTTGACAACTTTTTGGCAACAGAGTGGCCAGAATAATAGTGTCATGGACACCTTACGGCTGTACAGAGATAAAGAGGGAAACTTGTGCAACACCAAAATGACACTAGCTCTTCCCCAGAAAACAACAAATATGTCTAATCTGTTGTCCAGGATCACTTATTTTTAATGGCTGCATCATGAAATGCACTGAAATACAAGAACAAATATTCACCTACAAATAATAACTTAGAGTTTAATATACTCAAAACTGCATTTAATTAATCTTCATGTCACCTGTGAGGAAGGTAACGTGGAACAGTATTTACCTGTGATGCTGGAGAGCAAATGGCTGAAGGGAAGTCTCAAAAGATAGGACCCATCAAAAAGAGGCCACACCAAAACAAAGAAGCCAAACAGTTTCTTCACAACAAATGAAATTAAGGAGCAAGTTACAATCAAAAAGGTAAGGAGACAAAGCAAGGTTTAAAAAAGGAAATCTTTTAAAATAAATACAACTCTTCTAAACTCTGGAAAATTCTACCATACAAAATCTCTACAAAAATAAGACAAACCATGGTAGCTTTCTGTGTTGTATATTTGGACAGTAGATATATTCTTCACATAAACCTGATCAGGCACTAAAATGCATGTAATCTATTATCTTCCTAAAAGTTAGGTATCTAACTGAAGCCACCATAATCATCTCCAGAGAGCCATTAATCCCATCCTAAAACTGTAATATATTTAGGATGAATAGCTCTCTAGAGGTATTTCTCCTCCACTCCACTGATAACAGAGGAAGACTAGCTGTCTTAACTTTAGTCATCTTAAAAGAAAATGCAGTCAGGTAACCTGTATCCAAACATCATTTTTAAATACCGGTCTCTAAAGGAATTAATGTAAGCAATTAGATTATGCAGGTACTTCAAATATTATCTTCCCTAGAATTTTCCAATTATTCGGTATTAAAATAAAAAAGAAAACACACAAAAGGAAAAACACTTTCAGATTCTTATTCAAAAGTCCTCCCATCTTTCCAAGTACTAAGCCAAGGACTCCTGAATATTTGCTTGTGTGGAAGATTGTCTTCCAAACACGTCTGCAAACACTGGTGGCAACATGACAGGTTCAGCACCACAGAAATCTGTCATTGTCTTAAGATGCAGGGTTCAAATGCTCTGAAACGGCTATTAACTAACTAACTAAGGTTTGGGAAAGAGCATTCAACCTTCATCTGGCTCACAATAGGCTGAAACAGCAAATGAGCATGAACAAAGTCAATAGAGAGGACTCACACAAAGCTGGGACAGCAATCGGACAAAAAGTTTAATTTTAGAGGACAATTATAGGGAACCATATGGTTGCAATGGCACTGATCTACAAAACTTCCAAAAATGCCACCAAGAAAAGAGAATCATGCATGAGGAAAACTGAGAAAAGAGGAGCAAGTCTATTAAGACATAGTTGACATGACAGAACACAAACCCTTGCCACAAGGAACTTGCAAGCTAAGAGGAAGACATAATTTTTAAAAAGAAGAAGAGAAAGGGGTGGGGGAATTAAAAAGAAAAAAGAAATGGAAACCAGAAGTATAGGAAAAGAAATACAGTATATCGATAATGTAAACCAATTTTTAAGTCAGTAAATTCAGATTACGATGGAATTAAGTGGCTTTTAAGTGAGGCCAGGATAGTCTCCTGGACATTTCAGTTTAGGGAGGCAACACAGGAAGAAGGTACAACATAACACAGATGCCATAAGGAATACAAAAATATCTACAAAAACACTTGAAGGACATCAAGGCTCAAAAGCGATTACAATTTTCTAGACACTATGCTGAAGGAATCAGCGTTCTGCCCAGTCCTCACAGAAGCGATCAGGCAAGGATACAAATGCTAGAGATAATTGCATGACACATGGATACAGATGGCACCACTAATGAGAGATTTTACTTCTTTGACCATGGGAAATACTATTAAGGACAAGAGGACATTCACCTCATAACAAAAGGAGAAGGATGTCCGAGCACCAACTTGCTAACCTACTGGAAGGTCTTTTAACAAGGACTAAAATGGGCAGGTGAAAAAAACCTAACAGCTAAACATAAACAACAATACCTCATTAGGATCTCCAAAGAGGAGGTGAGCAAGACAGAAAAGAGGTTGCTAGAGGGGGAAAGAAAAAGGAGGATAGAATGTCTATCAGATAAGTATCTGTGTTCATATAATAATGCAAGAAGTTTGGTGAATAGAAAAATAAACTAGAAATCTCAACACATCATCAGATTGTGACTTAATTAACATGACAGAAATCTGATGGGCTAACTTGCATGACTGCAATAGAAATATAAAAGGCTATATATAACCTTTGTGAGAAGGATATGAAAGAGGAAAAAAGGAAAGGAGTGTTGCCTTGCAAAACAGACTGCACAAGCATGCTCTGAGGTCCAGAATGTATTGAGCATGAAACCTACTGAAAAACTACAGGTACTGACTAAAGGCAAAAGAAACCAGCTCTGCCATGATGGGGGAAAAAACACAAGTAGTGAAGTAAGCCAAAGCGTTTGCATGAAAGAGTTGGTGTAGACGAGGATTAACTATGCATATTCTGTGAAGAAAACAACACAGCAGATCACAGCTTTCCAGCATCTTCATGGAATGTACCTGAGACTTTTTGTTTTATATTTAGTTCAGAAAGTAAAGATCAAAGAGACATTTCTTCTAGACTGGGCTCTAGCCGGTGTGGATGAACAGACTGAGTGGGTGACAGTGCAAGACAGACAGTCATGAAGTTCACAATTCTTTAGAAAAGAAAGAAGGAGAAAAGCAAAATAAAATCAATGGACTTCTAAAACGTAGGTCTCAGTGATCTTGGAGAACTTGAAGGTAAACATTCCTGGGAGAATCTACAGGAAAAAAAAGAAGTTAGAGGCATAACCATTCTTCCAAGAAATTTTAATGGTATCTATCATAAGCACAATCCCAATAAAGAGGAAAGGAGAATAGTAGGGTTTTAGCATCACTAAATGATGAGCTCTTTACTGCTACCAAGATAGGAAAAAAAGCTTGAAGAAAGCAGAAGAATATCTGAATACATGAGAATAAGACTAAAAATTGCATAAACACATAGGTACAAAATCATAATGGTCAAAGCACAACATTAACAAGGTATGTCAAAAGTAAAAAGAAACCATTCTATTAGTACATTTAGGTATATGAGGGAAAATGTGGATGTTAATCAATGGAGAGGAAGATGAACTGACAGATGACGTGAATAGGCTGAAGTGCTTAACATCTTTTTTTTTTTACCACTTTTCATTCAAAATTTCAAGTGGAGAGACATGAATAATTCACTTAATACTCATGAAGGAGGGGTATGGTCTTACTCCAGAAGAAAGAACAAACAGAGAGTACTTTGCTAAGTTAGATCTTTTTCAAGTCATTTGTGTATGGATTTCATCCCAGTATCCTTAAAGAACTGTCTGCAACAGACTTCGGGACTTTGTAGAAAACAAGAAAAGACTGGAAGAATAAATCCAGTACCTACCATGTCATTTGTTTCAGTGGCCAGTCCAGCCCAAACCATGACACAGAGGAAAAACAGAAGGAAGAACAAGGGAATTCTAGACCAATCAATTTAAGCTTAATTTCCAGAAAAACTCTTGAACAATGAATCAAACTAGCTTGTAAGCACCTAAATATAAAAGATGAGTAGCAATCAAGACTGGTTTAAGAACAAATCATGCCAAAACAACCTAATTTCCTTCTACAACAGGATAAAAACCTTGTAGAAAGTGAATGTCATGTACCTTGACTTTATTTTGGTCTTTGACCATCTTATATAATGTCCTTATAAGCAAGCTCGGAACGAAACAAGCATAGTCATGGTGTCACACAGATGCAGAACTATTTGGATAAGGGAATCCATACAGTAATTATCAGAACACAAGACTACATCAGCTGGGTTTCTGCCCTGAGTTTTGTTCTGTTTGACTTCTTCATTAATAACCTAGATGATGGAATAGAAAACATGTTTATTGAACTTGCAGACAACATGAACCTGGGAGGGCAGTGAATGACTGAATAAAACTCAAAATTATCTTGGCAAATAAGGAAAATTGTCTAGAGACGCTGGATAGCATTCAACAGGAATATGCGTAAAGTAATGTACCTGGGCAGAAATAATTAATGACACAAATATAAGATGGGGATAACTGAGCAGGCAGCAGTTTTTCAGAAAAGGACCTAGGGTTATTGTGAATTATAAGCTTGATATAAGTTAGCAATATCTTGGTGAAGCAAGGAGTCAGTCATCATTTTGGGGGTTGTAAAAACAGACATGCAGCCCCAAGGACACAAGAAGTAATCTTTCAGCTCTACTCAATTTGTGGAAGTTTCAAGATGTATACTGTCAAATTATGAGCAGTGCTTTTCAAGAAGATGTGAAGCAGCTGAAGAACATCCAGAAAAAAAGCATGAATGATCATAAATGCACATACCATAAACAGTGTGGAAAACCCACCAAAAATTACTACGTTACCCAGATTTCCAGTACATAAAAGGCTCTTGCAAAGGGAATGCAATTAATTGCCAAAGAGGTAATGGAAGTAAACTGTAGCAAGAAAGATTCAGGTTAGGAAAATCTTTGTAATGGCAAAAATAATAGACTAGATCACTTGAAGTGGGACTCGCAACTTAACAGTCTGGGCAATTACTTGTCAGGAATAACAAAAAATACAGTCTATCCTCTTTTGGACAGGGAAGAAGACTACCCGAGTTCCTTACACCTTTTTCTTTTTTGAAGGTTCTAGGATGGCTAAAATCACTGAGAAGCATTAAATGAAAATCCCACAAAAGAAAAGAAGACAGTTACGAAGCACTGCAAAATGATCAGGTATCTTAGCCAGAGAAAATTTCAGCCCAGAAAGGGACTGTCTTTGTGCTTGGATTTCAGCAAGATATGTGTTTATACAAGTAATCTAGGCCAGAAGTGAGAGTGTCTCTTAGGATCCTTCAGGATAGCCTCATTACACCAGGACTGTCAATCCTTTAGGTTGCAGTATGCATTAGATGCTTACAAATAAATCCATCAAGTCCAGGGACTACAGAGAGTCTTTACAATAGAAGCCAGTACCTGCTAGGCCTTTCAGCTGGTCTGATAGCAGCAACAAGTCACAGCAAAGTGGTAACAGCAAATTTAATGATTGTTTGTCATCTGTTCACTTTCAGGGAAAGAAAAAGGAATAAAAGGTAGGAAACACCTTGAAAGAAGAGGCAAAGGTAGTGCTGGAAATCAGTTGCAGCCAGGGCACAGCAGTTAAGCGTGATTTTGTTTAAAACACTTTTATCAAGACTGCACTACCATATTAGAAGAAAATCTAATGAGGAGTGGGCCTCAACTATATTTATTTTTAATGTTTACAATCTTTTCCAAAAGCAAAGAAGTTTCTTACGGTAGCAAAACACTGACAACAACATCTGCCAGCTCTGTGATGAACTCCAGGCGTGCACAGGTGAGGGCATTTCTGTACTGTTTCTTCTTTCCCTCCAAAACAAATCCTCACCTTCCCATCCTTCTGAAGCAGATTCTACATAAACTACCTATTTACACAGTTCACCACCCACACCCTTCTGTCATGGCCCACCCCATGGCACCAGTCCCTGCTTCACTCCCTCCCTGCTTTCCTCTCGTCCACAAACCCAGGGTCCAACTCCATCCTCTCACCCCTCTAACCCACTCCCTGCTCACACTCTCCATGATCCCTGCCCCATTTTGCCTTGGGCCTCCTCCCCAGTCTTGAAGAGAAAGTGCAGATCCTGACATGGTCAGTGTTTCGGCAGCAGCTGCTGGGAGCGGAGCAGGCTGGGTTACCACCACCGACAGAAACAAGTTACCACCTGCCACATGACTTGCCTAAAGTGCTGTTCAGATGACTGGGACGATTATCTGAGGAAGGATGTTTATCATGTGGTCAGATAGGAATCTCCACATAGACAGGGCTGGGAGCTTCTAGCTATGTGAGTGGCTGAATACCTCAATGGATTACTCCAGTCTGCAGCAAGTATCGCAAAAGAAGACTGCAGAGAAATTATTTCCCAAGTCAGAATTCATAGCTTTTTGCCTGCCTAGAAGACAGGCACCTCAGCTGGCCCAGCGCATAAGACTTCACACAGCAGTTTGCGTTACCTGGGCTGTCACCCCTGATAAAATGCCTGCTGGCAGATCTCCTTGCACTCAGGACCTCACTTGGAGGCATAAAGCCTTGCAGATACTGCAGATCTCTATCTGATTCCCAGGATCACACGCAGAAGACACAGCTGGCCAGCAGGGTGGTCCGATGCATCTAGAATATGGATTCCCACAGCAGAGGAGATGCTGCTGTGCTGCATTTGCCAACACGTGAATCACAAACAGCACGGCTGAAAAGTGTAATGCAGAGATCCACTGAATGAACGAGTCCCAAACATCAAAGTGCCTAGCAGATCTGAAAGGCCTTCACATAAAAGAATGCAAAGGCTCCTCCCATCAATTAAATTCCACCTGCTTGACAGGGAGTTATAAAATACCAATCCTATCTTAAAGGTAGGTAAATTGAGGCAATAGATACATAATACCTTGCTCCAAGAATCACAGGTAGTTTCCAATTTTTCTTGAATCACTAAGGCAGGCATAGGTGAAAAGGCCTGCTCCTACTAATGTCAGTGGCAGAATGGTTTGGGGAATGAGAACAAGATTAAGTTTTAACATCTTCTGAAGAAATAGAACCATTACACAAACTCATTATTCAAACACTTCTTATACATTCAGACTCTTTCCAAATGTACTACTTGTAAACATAGGCATAAGTGTGGGAGTTAGCACATACATAAACGATTTTGTATACTTCTGTGATGACTGCAGCTAACCCTGAAGCCACTGGAATTCAGCTAATGACAGGACACACGTGTTCACCAGATAAAAAAACTGAGATAACAGGAAGCAAATTTGTGCCATAGTGATTCATGTTTCTGACTCGGTCTAGTTACTCAGTGCTGTCTGCTTCTACATTACTTGTAAACCTCAAATATCCAAACATCTTTCCCAATATCCACACACAAAACTTCAGAAAAATTAAGCCATTTCCTTTTATGTGTGAATCAACCTGTAGACTGCATGAGATCTGCTGCAAAGTAACACTGAGACCCAAGAAATTACTGGAAAAAAAAACAACCCACCACCAAACAACTTCTATATGGCTAGTACGAATATCCATTACTAAGTCACATAGGACTCCAGTAGAGTAGAAAACCTATAACTACATTGTTCAAAGATTTGGCTAGTTATTCCATGACAGAGTAACACAGGAACTTCCTCCATGGCTAGGTTTTTCCATACTTGAGAAGGTTTTCCTTACCTACCTCAGAAGTTTTTGACACTTTCAGAAGCAGAGATGACTGAACCACGTGAACAGCTTACTTGATGTCTTCAGCAGTTCCTGTCTTCCTACAGATATCCGTATTTTTTACTTTCATGTAAATACCACCCACCGCAATTCTTAAAACAACAGTTTTGGCAGAAATGTGAGACCAGTTATCTGGAACTTCTAAGCTCATCTAGACCTAAGAGCCTTCTGACCAACATTTTCAAAACTAGTATCTAAAATTATTCTTCTAAATCCATATGCTACTAGAAGTTCTCTGCATTCACCAGCTTCAGCAGGTGCTTCTAGGAATTAAGCACTTTGGAAAAAGTAGCTACTTATTTAGAAACATAAATATGGAATTGGGCAAGTAAGATGAGATAATCAGTTCTTTTAAAGCTTAAGTCTTGAGAGTTTTAGGAAGTATGTTTTCTTTTTCCAGATCATATGAAAAAAACTGAGATTAGTTAACATACTTGAACAAACACCCACTCTTTGAGGCTAGCAGGGAATCATCTCCAATAAAGCTTTCAAGTTTTTCGCTTACTTTCTCCTCTGGCCTGGCAGAGCTAGAACCTACAGATATTTTTAAAATCCATCCTTACGCAGAGGGTTTTCACTGCACAGATCCAATGTTTTTTAGTGTGGAGATTCTATCAACTAACTCACAATCAGTTTGTCAATTATGAACTTCATGAATTAATAGCATTTTAACCTTATATGTGTACTTAGGAATAAAGTCAAATTAAACAAGCGTAATATGAGAAGGGCTGGCACACATATTCTTAAACATTCTTCAGGGCACAATCTCAACGTACAATTACGAGCTCCTATTTTCACACTGTGCACAGGCTTCTAAGACAAAATGAATTTCTCCCAAGGTAGCTTGTCATTACAATGCTTCCACCATATTCTGCTCTGCCATCACAACCAAAAAAAACCACCCCAAAACCCCGTTTCTCATCTTTGAACTAACCCTACACCAGAGTAGCCAAATGTAAAGCAGCTAGTTGCCAAGCAGAAACAGAACTTGTGAATACACTTGCTTTTCCTGTAATAATTGTAGCAGTCACTGCAAATACATGGTATCTCTACCTTTGGTATGTTTTATTCCCAAATATTGGAGCTTATGTATGTACAAACTGACTGTAACAGAAAGCCATCTTCAGTACCCGTGGACCCTCCAACAACTGCACAGGAAAATAATGGCGTCCAAGGAGAGGCAGGGCGATCAGTACTCTGTCAAGAACAGTGCAATAATCGGCATTATGATATTTTCCTCAGGGCAAAGAAGCTGCTAAAATTTATTTTGTTCTAGATCCCCAGTACTGAATGAATTGCTTGGGACAGTTTATCTGTCTCTTAAGCCAAGTCTGCATGGGGATGTTGAGAAAGTTAAGGCAAATCAACTACAGGTCTGACATCAATATGCACACATTTAATTGTCTTGAAGCTGTGAGTAGATGCTCTAATTCAACAGCAAAGCTCCCTGTAGCTCCTTATTCAGTTAAGATACATTGGTCTAAGACTAATTTACTCCTGAATTAAAGCAGTCCCCCAAGGATTCAGCACAACTCATTTTTGCGTACTGACTCCATGCATTTTGCCAATCTGCCTCAGCTCTTCCTGAGTTTCCCAAGCCTTACAGAGTTTTCAGTCTATGGCTGAAAGGAGCTTGGCTACTTCATCTCAGATGCTGAGAACATCAAATTGAGTGTTTTCTTCCACATTTTCCATCTAGAACACAGAATAAATAAAGAAAAAGTCCTCACACTGATTAGCTACTTCCTGCTCCAAGGTGAAAAGTCAGTGGTTTTGGAGTTCACCATTACCTTGGTCATACTCTCACTCTTCAACTCTGTGGAAGCCAGTCTTGGGAACTGGCATGTTAACATACAGGAAACAAGCAGAAACAGACAATGAAACAAATGCAACAGGATACTAATCCCAAAGTGGGATCTGAATTGTTACATCATCTTCTTTAGAGACTTCAAATAATGTCAAAGCTGTATTTACTGACACTGGTTTTGTTCATCAGTATTTGGAAATGGCAACCCCATTGCCACAATCTACTATCATTTTAAGTCAAATTTAAAGCACTTCTCAAACTATAAGCACTTAGGAGAAATAAAGGTATCTTTTTTCCATCCAGGGTCATTAGAACTTACCTGGACACTGGCAGTAGTTGGGCAATACTTTGTTTTGGCCTTACTGCATGGATGTTCAGATTTCAGTGATGCTTTGCATGCACTTGCACAGACACACATAAGCACACACATGTGCAAAGGATATCCCAAGGTACCTCAGAAAATTAAAGTTCCTGTATTAAGTTCATTGAGCTATCTGAATGATAGACTAGAGTTATAGGCCCTACTGTATAACAGCTGGCTGAAAGGAGTGTTTAGAAGAATAAACAAATATACATAATGCCTGATGTTTCCTTTCCCCAAAATAAATTCATTCATTATATAACAAACTGTCACATCATCTTTAGAGACTTCAAATCTTGTCAAATCTGTATCTACTGACACTGGTTTTTCTTCAGCACAATGTGGAAACTGCAGTCTTGTCACCGTGCTCTACCATTTCTCATCGCAACCACTGTTGTGGTACCTCAGCACTTTCTGGAAATGAACCATACTCCATGAATTCAAACGCAGATCTAACACTTTAAAACACTGCTCAAGCCAGGTGCCACCAAAACGAACAAGTGGGTAGTATGTAACACGGGATGCACTGGAGCATGGGCTTTTTAAACTTGCATTTTTAATTCCAGATGGTTTTAAAACAGAATATTTAACCTCTCAGTGTCAATAAAAAAAAAAATAAAATACCAATCCCAAAGTGATTTGTGTAGCACTATCAAACAAGAACTTTGAATTATTTTTATATATTTTATTACTCGAAATAATAACAATAGTAAGTATGCAAATTAAAGTAAAGCCCTCTGGACAATATTTTCACTGATTTGCTGAAGAGAAGGACCCCTAGTGTCCAGCTGGATTTTAGCCAGCCTGGGGTCTGGTGACTACACAGCATGCAGGACGAAAAAACAGCTTAGGTTATATTTCCTGCAAACACTTTCCCATCTCTCTTATTTGGAAACTGACTGATTAAAAGAAAAAAATACATGTATACAGTTCTGCTTTCTTAAACTAATTATGTCAAAATATTATCAAGGTATCATGTGATAATCTGGACTCTGAGGATTCATCATTACTGATGAACAGGAATGTGCCTTGGCACAGTAGTTTCAGTGGTTGATTATGCATTGCAGACACCTATAGATAAACATCTCTATTTGTAAAAAACGAGCAGTGTCTCCAAGAGCAGTTTCTGATGAGGCTTTAAAAGCAGCATCAAAAAAATGTAATGCTAGAAGGATGAGGCTGCCCAGCCCTATCATATAGTAGCATTGCTTTCTAAGAGGAAAAAAAAAATAAATCTGCACCATTCCTTATGATCAGGGTTTTACCCATTTATTTGGCTAATCATTCCAATGGCTAAACAGACCTCTAATTTGAAAATAAAAACCGATTGATGCAATCACAAACAAGTTCTGAAATTGTGATTTATAAAAAAGAGGGGAAATCTTGTTCTAAGCCAAAACACACACACAGTTACCTTTTTCTAATCAGAGCATTCATTTCTCCTCATTATGATCTCACAAGCACATTAAAATCTTATTAACATTAATTACTTCTGAGCGTCTATGCATGAGCAGCGACAGGCTTGCGTGCGCGCGTGTGTGTGTATGTGTGTGTCTCTGGATCATATCTACATTTATATACCTTGCTGCACTTTGCTTATAAAACATGTGAAAATATTGCTGCTAACACCAATTAGCTAATTTCACACACACAGATAGTAAGCTGCTGTCTCGCTGCACAGCTTATTATAGACCAGCAGACAGATGGACAGACAAACAGACGCAAAAAGCATCACGGCTCCTCCTAAATGCAAGATCTGAAATGCCTGGCACCCCCAGGAGTGCGAGTTTTATCCTCGTAAGTCTCAGGGAACAAAATGACACAAATAAAAAATAAAAAAAATAAAAAAAATACAAGACAGCCAAATATCCCATTTTCTACACAGATGGGTTCAATGATGAAGTGATAGAGACAAAGAAAAAACTGGCAGGCAGACAAGCAGCAGGCGCACAGAGAGATAGACAGAGACAGATAAACAAAGCAACAGAGAAAGAGATGAAAGCGTATTCATACATGTGAATTTGGGCTAAGCAGTATCAACTTTATCCCACCAATAAGGTAAGGAAAGAAATGGCAGAGCCAAGAGTCACAACAGGTCTGACTTCACAAGCACAATAAAATCCTGCCTCCCTACAAAACTGTTTACGGATTTTATTTATGCTGAGCACACTACACACAGCACTGCTGCTGGTGAGACTCAGCTCCACCACAAACTCCAGAACAAACAGGCATCTAGATAGTTACGGTTGTCAAACTGCACCTTCTTTCTTCTTTTTTCACCCTTTGTTTCCATCTAATTTAGATTCACCTTTATGCTACTTCTAAATCCCCACCTTTATGCTCCTTCTAAATCCTGTCCTCCTAAACACTTCTGTCTGCTAGGGGTTAAGATATAAACAACACATCCACACCCCTCATCACGCCAAAGCCATGTTTCTCTGTTGCTGGGGGATTAGCCTCCCAATTGCAAGTCTTTCAGTCCTTTGCAGAACTCAGGTGGACACTTGCTGCTCTTTTTCCTCTCTGCCCAAATACACAACTCTGCTCATCCTCTGCAACTCAGAGAACTAACTGTAAGCCTCAACTGGACTTAAAACTTCCACTGACATCAGTACGATGCAAGGTTTAGAATCATCAAAATTTGCCTTTCAGCACTATAACCCTTTGTTTTGCTTCTTTATTCTTCTATCGATGACGTGATCGGGCAAAACACTATAAGGAGGGAAAGCATTAAAGCTTCAGAAGATACTTTTCTGGAGAAAATTCAAGATGGCATGAAAGGGGACCTTACTGGGAACATTTTTTTGAATGATCACATCTTCATTTCTCATGGTAAAACAGTGTTTGCCTTTTCTACTCACTCCTCTCAGATCAAGAGAAGGTAAATGTGGCGATAACTGCTGTTCTAATCACCAGCCTTTTTCACCTAAAGATTTCTGAGCATTTCACAAAACATTCATTAAGCTTCAAGACATGCAGAATTTACTCTCATCCCTCCATTTTACTGCTAGGGAACAGAACAGCAGAGAGGCGATGCTGAAGTTCCCAGATCAGTAAGAAGGTCTACTGCAGACCCAAAAAGTCCTCTTATTTACATTTCTCACATCTCTTCTTACACATGCCCTATCTAATGTCATTATAAATGGTACCTGAATTAAAAAAAAAAAAAATCAATGTTTGAGGACTGTACTCAGAATGCTTGACTTTAGTTTATCTCACTCATGACCTTCTCCTGATGATGCTCATCCAGAAGGACCTACTCCCACCCACACAAGCCCAGCACAGCTGCTGAGAGAAATGCCATGAATGCAGTCAAGCATCTTTGGGACATGGCAAACGTACTTCAAACATCCAAATTAGTTATGGTGCGTTCACAGTAAATCCAGTGATTCCAGGAAGCTTTGGAGCTCCTGGGCACGGACATTATTACAGTTGTATCACACACAAGCAGTTAACTTGGTGCACCTTGACCAAATTCTGCCCAGCTCAGTTTTACTGTGCACACACAACAGATCTGGTCACACTGCAGAGCAAGAACTGTGGCATACGGCCCCTTCTGCCACAAGGAGTGGGTACATGACCTGCTCAGGCAGAAAATAAGTAAGCAAATTGAACACCACTCCATTTGCTCAGTTTACTATGCTTCTTTTGTTAAGGTTAAATATACAGGCATTGAGAGTAAAGATATAGAAAAGTAAAAGCTTTACAAAAGAAGCAAAGAGCAATAAAGACTTCAGGTTTTACCATGTTATGCACATGACACAGTAGGCTCTTGCCTGCATATTTCCTAAAAAATAGAGCATAGACTTTTAAAGTCTCTCTTGAATCAGGCAGAATTACTTCCTTCCTGGCCTTTCCCCAAAGAAGTGCTCTGAGGGGAAGCAAGATTCTTTCTGACAAGCCAAGGACCCTCACCAATGCTGGTTAATAGCGGTTCAGCCCGAAGTTCAGCTCATTTACCCAGGCTTCCCAGAAAGCTCGAAGAAATCCCTGGCCAGTCATTATCGCAAATTCCAAGCTCCCCACTGTGCTTGCTCCCACCTCACTGATTTCTAGGCATGTTTGAAACTTAGGAAAACAGGAGAGCCATAAAGAACTTCCCCTTAAACACATCAGTGAACTCCATCAAAACCAAAGGAAGAGCCACAGTGACGTGAGTTCAATAAAATGGTTAATAATATAAAGCACTCCTTTGGAGTTCTGAAGACTCCATGCGTTCTAATTATATATAGCAAAAGTTGTACCTCAGTAAACTTAAAAAAAAAACAAAACACAGAAGCTCATTTAAGTAAATGCATAACAGCGGAAATGCTTAATGAGAGAAAAAAGTTGCCAGTTTTTATTACCACAACAGCATGTAGAGGCAACTATGTAACAGGGAACCTCTGTAGAATTTCCCTATCTCTGAATTTAGCATGTAAAGTGGATGCAAGTGTCCTAAAAAGTAAGAGGACTCAAATACAACTGACTTGAGGACCTCTCATCAGACCAATCCTTATCACCAGAGACAAACCAATCTCAGAGACCATTCAATCTATGGAACAGTCATTATGTATTTGTGAAAGGGGAACAGAGGAAAAATCTCTCCTTAGGGGGTGTGGAGGAGAGAAAGACATGTATTGGCTATGCTGTACAAATTAGTTTGACTTGCCTTTCTCAGGTAGGAATTCTCCCAGTAAACCTAGTCTCTTCATCTACTGTATTCATCCACTTCATGAACCTTATTGTATTGTGTCTACCAAAAGTTGCAGCAGGCTGAGGCAGTATGAGAGTACTTAAGAGGTACGCTTGGCATCCAGACCAGCCTTGCAATCCAAACCCCTTTGTGTCCTTTTGGAGGTTAATAAGACGAGGTTTTACTGACTCCGTCCTGGCTTTTATAAGCTTCTCAGGGATTACTGAAATTGGAGATTGCATATGAAAAAGCTGGTTCATCCATTTCCTAGAAGGGACATTCATCCAGTTTGCCCTTCAATCTTGAAATGTGAGACATGCCTGAGGAGTGTTCTTTGTTATAGTGTCTCACAAATATATCCAGTGATGGTGAGTCCATATGTCTCTGATAAAGGGAAAACCTTATTGCGCATTCCAGCCCTTTCTTTTGTAAACATACTACACTAGATGAATTTGGCTCTCAAAGAAGAAAGTATTAATTGTGCTGGCTAATAAAACTTGCTGTCGCTGTCTTTCCAAGCATCAGACATCAAAACTGGCTCTTGGGAAGTGAAAAGATACTAGAAAGCAGTGTAAACCCAAAACTTGTTTGCGAGTTTTCAAGAACTGAGATCTGAGTCTCATTCTCCAGTAACAAAGTTATATGCAGTTATTCATTGTACAGTGTTCAGGTTGAATGTACGAACAATTCAGTTCCTCCTGCTGTTCATTCTCTGACAGATGCCTTCGTAGCAATACATCTGCGCTCTGCCCAAACCCAGTACTTGCAAGCTTCCATTATTACTTGCATGTGCTTTGTCTCCACCGACAGTTTAAACAGACAAGTAACAATCCTCCTTAAACACTTGTGTCCGAAGAACCCTTAGGGGCTCTTTTCTCCTTTACATATTGCAGATCCCATAGAGGTTAAGAGCAGTTGCACGTACAAGCAATTATACATATAAGAAGCCCAGAACAATGTAACCATTTGAAGGTACTTTTGTCTTTACTTGTGATAGGGAGCTTCAGTATTCCCTTGATGCCTATTTTGTGGAGCAAGCAACACCACTATTTATTTGAGCCAGGTATAATCTTTCCCTCTGATTATTATTGTCCAAAAAGAGGTGACAGACTGGTCCAGTTTTCAAACATCTACTTCTTGGACACAGCTAACACTGGAGCTCATATGGACAGATCCAGCTGTGGGAAAGCCAACTGGGGAAAAAAAATAATTGTCACTTTCAAGTCTTTGAGGTTATATTAACTGAGTTAAGAGAGTAATTATAGAATCATAGAATCATAGAATTGTTAAGGTTGGAAGGGACCTTTAAAATCATCGAGTTCCAACCATTAACCTAACCTGACAAAACCACTTCTAAACCATATCCCCAAGTACCACGTCTACCCTTTTTTTAAACACCTCCAGGGATGGTTTATATTATAAACAGTAAGCAAACAAAACACCAAAAAGAATAAGACTTTGTTGACATGTTAGTATGTTAAATGCATTCAGCCTCCATTTTTAGTTACTGTAGGGTCTTTTATCTCATTCAGAAAGTAGAAAAAAGACTTTAATAGCAAAGAATATGCCTATGTGTTACAATACCACAATGGTGTACAAAAAGCCTAACGGTCTTTAATATAGCCAAGAATCATCTGAGCTTCCTTTGTCCGTGGAAAAGTAAAGACCATGTTCCAAGTCCCATCTGCGTGTCCAATACACTGAGGAAGGAAAAGAAAGGCACCACTTCCTCTTTCTCTCTGTGCCTCGATTGTTCCTGATTAAAAAATGGAAATAATAATGTTGATTCAGCTACTGGAGTTAAGCAAAATGAAATTAACTACTTTCATTAAACGCTGTTAAGATATTTGAATAAGTTTCTTCAGAAATGCAAAGTGCAACTTACTCATAGCAGCAGCTATCTCTGGCTAAACTGTCCTGGAACCTTTTGTGAGTGTTCCCTTCTCCAGCTGAACTCAGCTGGTAACTGCTGTCTGTTTTGAAGTACGTGTGACACTCCTCTATCTAAAAAAGGCTAGGAAGACTTAGACAGAACTGGCACTTCTCTTTTTTGGGTAATGAGAACAAAGCAAAACAAAATAAAACAAAAAAATCAACACGAGGTCTCAGGATTAAATCTTTGCAGGTGGGTAACAACAACAACAACAAAAGAGGCATCTTTTTGGATGATAAATTCTTTGCAGGCTTTGCCTGGGCATTATGAGAATAATCACCAACACCTCTGAAAAGCAAGCTTTTTCATCAACTCCATAAGCTCAGATTTCAAGGAGAGATCTGGTAAGAATCTTATTAATACACCTATGTATGCCGCCACAAGAGAGACAGTATCTAACACAGCAAAAATGAGGTCAAATTCAGCAGCACTGTCCTGAAGAAATTTGTCTCCTGGTCACAAATCACTTGTGGAGCACCATGCATCATCTTTACTGCTTCAGACGTATGCCAGCTGCAGCCAGTAGGCTAGAAATACAAAGCTAAACTGAGCTCTTGGTTCGATGTTGATTCTTTTAAATTTCATGGAATTGGTCCACTCTTATACAAGCGTATCTTAGGGCAAAATATGACCCATAAACATTTTAGCAGAGACACACATAGACATTCAGAAATTTCACGTGGAACTTCTTATCCCAAGAGCACAGTCCTCTGAAGATGATTATTGTATGATGAATATTCCAGCTCGCTGCTCATGAGGGAAAAGGAAAGAGCTGTGGCCTCGTCCCACCCCACTCTGGTCCTACTTATACAGAATCCCACTGCTACAATTTCCTCCCTCTCTGGCCAGTGGGACCAAGTTAGCCCCTCTTTTTGCATGAAGTTCAGACTTTTTGTCCTCATTTTCTTTGAACAGCTCTGCCCCCTGCCTGCATCTCAGCTTTTATTTCTTCTAGCTGCTCACATTCTTCCCAAACCTCCCTCCTAAATGCTCCATTTGTGTCCTTCTACCACATTGAAGCCAATGTTCCACAGTAACATTACTCAACCAGATTTTAATAACTCTTTAAAACAGCTTACAGTCAACTAAACTGTGTTCCTGCACAGCCAGTCTTAACCAGGGAACTCCAGAAAAGTTCATTTTAGCTCACTTCCTTTTTGTTTTCCACTTTTCTCACCTGAAAAAGATGTGGAATGAAAATTAAATCATTTTTGGTAGCAGATGATTAAATTATCACGGGGCTGGATATGCATGTGATCTAGACAAGAGGGCTCTCACCCCACCATAGAGCCAGCTCAGTTATTATATAGCAGTTATATTATATTATATAGCAGTTTGGTCAAGACAGCTTAGGGCTGAATGCAGTGAAAATACGTGGCTCAAAACACAGGCAAAATTCACCTGAGATCCAACATAATACAGCCTACGTCATCAGGGCCAAACAGTTACTGCCATCTGAACTACCTAAGCAAATGTTAGCTTTTAACCTCCATGAGGTGAAAACCTCCTCAACACCCAAACCCGACCTCAGGTGTCAGTTCTATTCTGATGTGCCAGAGAAAGACCACAAGTATTCAAAAACTTCATTGGGAGGCTAAAGAAAACCCGTTAAAGAGGTTGCAATGCACCGTTGGGGTGATAACAAGGCACAAATTTGAGAGGGAAAGATTCTCACAACAACAATAAAATTAGATTATACAGCTATAACTAATGGTCTCCCAACTGCCCTCAGAAACAGATAAATATCATTATCACTGTCTTGAAGACAAGTAACTGAGACATTGAGAAATGAAGTGACTTGTTGAAAGTTACAGAGAAAACTAGAAACAAACTACAAATTCTGCTTCATTAATCAGTGAGTTATCCTTACCCATACCTGTGTACTGGCATACATCAGGGTAGTAACTGCACTGCAATCTGATTACAACTTCTGATACTGTACCACAGCTTTGTGCTGACAAAAAATACTTAAGAACTCTGTACACAGGCTAAGAATAAATAAATAAATAAAAAGTTTCAAAAAGTATTAAGAAAGGCTTGGAATGGGATCCAGTCCCCAGTAGAAAGGGACACAGAGATTAGCAGAAAAAGAAAGTTAATTCCAGAATCCAGAAATGCCCAGCACCAGGGAAAAACAGTGAGCTTTCTCTTGTCCGACAAAAAGTACAGCAAAGCACAACTGGCTTTTAACCTTATTCAGGAGCAGCTGCTTTCACAGCAGTGAAATGTTTCAGGCTGAGCCTGACTGACTTTTAGTGGATAAATGGTTTCAAGTTGGTATAGCTCAGAAGGACCAGCTCATTTAGGAAATGTCACTATCTTAAAAACACACTTTTTCTATTCAATTGGAGCAAGTTTTGCAGCTTTCAAAGCTTGGCTGTAGCTTAGAGAGGAAAATAAAAGCAGTATTTTTATGAAATGCTGGAAATTACAAAACACAGCTTGGACTTCAAATGGTGCACCCATGAGCCAGGACAGGCTGGGCCTTCGCTGGGAACTTGCGTCGCTTCTAACCACTTAGAATCATAGCATCATTAAGGTTGGAAGGGACCTTTAAGATCATCTAGTCCAACCATTAACCTAACCTGACAAAACCACTTCTAAACCATATCGCCAAGTACTACGTCTACCCTTTTTTTGAAAACCCCCAGGGATGGCAAATCCACCACCTCCCTGGGCAGCCTATTCCAATGCTGGATATCTCTTTCAGTGAAAAAAACTCCCTAATATCCAACCTAAACCTTGCCTGGCTTGTGTACGTTTAGCACTAGGCGTCGGATTGGTAGCCCCGGGCGCTGAATTCTCTATTTATCCCCAAAGCAGGTATCACATGATGGCAAACTATCATAGAGATACCAACCCTTGCTATGATTCCTCGTATCAAGGGATCTGGTGCCAGGAGGGTGATGTGGTCTCAGTGCTGTACTGGTTTCCTGATGTCTCTGCTGTGACTGCCCACACGGGTGCCAGTTCCCTGTGCTGTATTTCAGGAGGATGGACTCCTAAACTGCACGGCCTACGAAAGGGAAATAATGGAGAATCATCCTACAAAGCATCCTCCGAGACACTTCGAGAAAGAAGAACCAGGGATTATTTTCTTTGCATTATATTCAAGCCGTCTCAAAATGAACGAATACTAGAGAGAGCGACAAGGCCAGAGAGAGTCAATATACTGAGTACAAATGAGATTTATATGTGGCTTGAGTCACTCCAGCCAATTTGCTACCCACCAGGCTGTTTGGTTTATTGTCCCTACTGGATAAAGATTTAATAAGCAGTCACCTAGATGGGAAGCATGAGACTTGCAGAAAGGAAACTTTTCACTACTCTACATGGAAAACTTGAGCCCAGGCCTGCAACAGCTCTGCACAGCTGATTTCCACCAACGTGTCAACGGCTGCAAGACGAGGCTCTTTATCATGACAGGCCACGTAGGTGGAAAATACAGGAAATACAGGACAATCTTTCATTATATAATTACCATGTCAGAAATCTTCCACACATTCCCAATATTCTATGGGAATTAATAAAGCTTTCTGCAGTTTTTTTTCTCCAATACTCAGTCTTATCCAGGACATTTTTCATAGCATGAAAGTACAAAATGCTGGATTTTAAAAACTTACCTACTGGGGAAATTGCTGTGTAGGGAACATATTAAACAGTTCAGTCTATGTTTGGAAAAGAAACATGAATTCATCACAATGAGGAAGGATGTTCAAGAGTATCCTGAAAAAACAGCTGGTATTCAAGCCAAAGGACAGGATGAAGTGGGCACAACAGTATAAAGCTGACAAGCAGATTTAACTGACAGTGACAGAAAGATTCAGAAGCTGGCAAAACCTAAGCTACACTAGGGCTTCTTCAGATACTCCATGCACTAAAATTGAAACTAAAAGCACCAATGAGAACATTTTTTAAAACTCCTTCAGATAGGAAAAATCCTAGAAGCATCAGCAGCAAAATGGAAAATACAAACTTTGGGAAATGATAGACAAAGAAATGCCTATCAAATATAAGTAAGACTGGAAACAAAGCAAAAAAGGCTGAATTACAGGATCGGACATTTCATGACCTTTCTCAGCAGTCATGCCTGGTATATAAGGCTTTAACATACTTAGTCAGAAGACTACTTCTTTTCCTGTTAATACCGCTCGTTGCAAGAGAGCTCAAAGCCATTAATTTAGACACAATTTTTGTAAGGCAGTGTCCCAGAGGGTGTGGCCCGGTCTCCTGGGAATAGCATTTGTAAGTTTTATAGAACCAGCAGAGGGAGCACATTAGCAATTAAACATGGTTTTCTTGTGTCCGTGCCTAAACAATGACATTTTTTGGTTGGGTTTTTTGTTGTTGTTTTGTTTTTATTCTCAGCATTCCTCTCTGTCACTAATGTCTGTGACTCACTTAGCTATCAAATTGCTAGGAGTTTAGGAGCCAAAGCCATGGAGAATAACAGGCTCCATGGCCACCCCGCATAAAACGATAGCGGACATAAGCTTTTACCGAGTTCTCTTTCTTTCCTCTCTCCCCATATCAACTTCCATCTTACCCGTTCCTGACATCCTGCCCATGAAATCTTGTGTTGCCACACGACGATTGCTCTCAAATTCCTGCACTGTGACCACTAACTTTCTAGCCAGAAAGAAAGGCATATGGATCTCTAGGGAGGAAAGAGAAATCAATAATTAACTTTCAGTCAGCAGAAAGGACAACTCTGAAGTCCATAAGGCAACTTTCCCAGTCCTACTTTTGTATCCTCAAGGGACTGATCACACTTCCAACTACCGACGATTTTAGAAGCAAGGTATTAGAAAGCTTGTCTTTGGAAAAAAAAAAAAACCCAAATCATCAGTAGAGTAATTTCCATGCTGTATTTAATGCAGAATCAAATGGCACACTATACTTGCCTGAATTTTTAGCTCTACCACAATCCCAAGATAAGTTTACTATGGAAGCATAACATTAAGAGGTCATCTACAGGTGTAACTTACAGAATGGCACCGCTTCTGTCCTGTAAAGGATTTCCCATAGGTGCTCTGTAGAGGGTCAGAAGCACTGCTGATTCAGGTTTCCTTTCCTCTTCACTGTAGTTACCAACTGTTTTTAATACAGACTTGTATAATCACTGATTTGATACTGGCTCAAACATTTAGGAAGATGATATGGGTTTTGGTTCACCCTTTGTACTGTCATTTACACTTGTGCAAACTGGACATTAAATGTTACCCAGGGGTCTGTGTCCACCCACTTCAGAAAAGCACAAGGAAAGGCATATGACACAAGACATTGAAGAATAAAGTCCTAAAGATGCCACCAGTGTCCGAATTAGGTAGGGTTGGTTTCTGTTAGAATACCTGTCTTTCATAGAAGATGTTGAGAAACAGTACCTGATAACAACAAGTACAGCACAGGCTACGAATCTGCCCTCCTTGGGGCTGGCGGGGCAGGTTGTCACTGATGGGAAGAGACAACTTCTTGGCATGAAAGGATTTCAGCCGTTGTGCTCACGTAGTCCATGGCCTTTCTTCTCATAGTGCCACCTAGTGCCAACTCGGTCAGCGGCTTACTTTTCTGCGAGGAGAACATCTGCCCCATGGGAAACAGGCTGGGACCCTCCACGCTCATTTCACCAAAGCCAAACCTCAGTTGTCAGAGGAACAGTATTTTTTTCTTTAAAGACAGCTCTATCCTATTAGCCCGATTTCCGACTCCTGTATTTTAACTACTTCAAGATACACAGTCTTCCCTGTACGTGATAAAAGCTGAACTTTTTTCTTCTTGCAGACCTCTGGGATGTGTAGCAACCTGCCCGGCGGCACCAGCAGCCCTGGCTGCCCCAGCAGCTGTAGAACAAAGAGGTGGTGCATGTCCTCATGCCTCCAGTGACCATTTTACAAGGCCCATCTGCAAACAGAGCTCCCACAAGCACCGGACGGTCAAAATGCCGTCATAGTACACGATGACACTGAAGGATTAGGTACAAAAATGTATGAAAACACAAAAATCATAGGCAGTAATCATTCTGAAATGCCATTTCCTATTAGAGGAAAATTGGATCAGTGCCGTTAGAACTAAATATTAACTTTTGAGATAAATAATAACCAGAAATATAGGTAACACCGTCAAAGCAAAAACCATCCTGGACAAAAGCCATTGCCTTTATTTGCTCCTCACTGAAAGTTTGGTAAATCTGTGAAAATCTGCTCATGTTAAAGCTGTACAGATATTACAAATATAACTTAAAATTTGGTGAATGGTTAAACACTACTCTTTACCAAGAGAAACCTGGATTATTGGCATAGATAGATTATTAAAAATCCAATTTATTTTTCACAGTTGATAGTTTATTTTCTGAATTTTCTTGGGCCAAACTAACGAAATCAGTGAAGTCCGTTCCACTTTGCTTTGCCATCATTTTCCCTCTGCAGCAGTTTGAACTGCAGACCCTAGAGAAGGGACAAGTTATTCTTTAAAAGCAACTATTTCCAGTGTATTGTTTCATTAAAAAAAAGAAGAATATTTATAAAGTATTTGTATTTTGTAAAAGTTTTGCTTAAAAAAAAATAAAAGTATCTTGAAGTTAAATTTCAGTGTTTAGTTTTCCATTAACATTTATGACTCTCTTTCAGTAGAAGCTCTTCACCATACGGATCACAGTGTAAAAAAGTCCTATAAAAAGAGACAGGAGTAAAACCAACTGAAATCTGTAAGGCCACAGCATGCCATCAATCTCTAAACAGAACTCCTATTCAAATAATTCTGCTTAAAATCTCATATGGTCTGCAAAAACGAACAGGGTTTTCTTGAAATGATTTAAATAATTTATCTAAGACTGTAATCTCTCTTGTATGGGATTTGTAAGCCATCCCACAGAATTCTCTAGCAGGGGACACTGTTGCCTATTTACATCAAAGTTTTATATAAATAACATTACATTTTTTTTAAATTTTCTGCAGCTGTTTTCCCTTATGAATAAGCTGGGCCTATGAAGAAAATGTGAAAATAGGAAAACTGTGAGTAATATTTATAATAATGATATATCCGACTCAGGAAATTGCTACAACTGTCCTTATCAAAATAAACAAGATTGGTATTTTTTCCTCCTTTAAGAGAAAAGCAAAATCCTCTACTATTAAAATTAATTTGACTTGGTATTTGTTTGGTATTTGGATTTGCCTGCCTTATATCCCATTTTTGGTCCTGTTTAAAATAAACAAACAAACAAAAAAAAACCCACAAAAACACACACACACACAAAAGCCCAACAGCGTTGCTTTTCGTCTCACAGGAGTGAAAGAGGCATATACACACGCCATTCAGCCCAAAATTACTCTAGCTACAGGGCATGGCAAAGCATGAAATAACTGCTCCAGAGTACTTCCTCATGTGGGTGTGTTAGATAACTGTCTGCTCCAACGCTAAAATAAAGCACACTGTGACCCAATCAACACCGCGAGCTCTGCTCCGCACAGCTGCCCGGGCTGCGGGCATGGGAACCCAGAGCACCCCACACCGCCCCACGCACACCGCTCTGCCAAACTCAGTCCTACCCCCTGGCCAACAGGCTTGACGTTCCCAGGCTTCCAGCTACAGCATCATACGCTGGATTTAAGTTTACTAAGGCATACTTTACCCTTTGCTGCTGTATCCAGATTGCAAACGGACTTTGTGCTATTGAAAGGGCTAAGATTTTTTGTTTTGCTAGCATCTACTTAGGGTTCAAAGAAAATTAAATCCTCCGAGTGAAAAAGTTTTTAAGATTAAAAAAAGATCTCACTGAGTAATGAAAAAATGTTTCTCCTACTCCGACTCTCTTTCTCTGCTTGAATTCTTCTTGCCTGGGGTTTTCATAAAATCAAGAGGTATCTTGTAGTCGTTTTTAAAGTTTTTCAAAAATGTTTAAGATGAGGCTGGGCTTCTGCTAAATGTACGCGTAAGAAGCCTAAGGAGAGGTCCATGTGCCTTTCTACAAAAAACCTGGTCTGCTGAGGAACATACACCTGCACTGGTTCAGGAAGAAATGACAGGTGCCTGAAAACCCACGCATCCCATGAAGGGGACAGCTGCTAACGCTCCAGCTGCATCACTCCAGGCTGACCACCGTCCAAAGGCATCAGTGACTCCACCTTTTAGAACCTACATTTTTGGCGTAACTTCAGCATCCCCTCTACACCCAAATCTGAGTTTCAAAGGTTGAGATTCAAACTCTAGGAGGGGAAGAAACACCTTGCTACAGTTAACAGGTCGCTTGAAGCAATAAATACATTTAAAGTCTATCAATAAAATATTAATTTAGAAGCTTGACTAAAAAGGAGGAGGGGGAAAAAAAAAAGGAAGCAATGAATGTCATTCCGCAGCTAAGAGACGAGCCACCAATTCTTGGCACACTGATATATAAAAACCTTGAAAAGTTTTGCTCAGGTTCTGAAAATATAGCTGCTAATAAAAAGAAGCAAGTAGTTTCTGTAGTTGAAGTGCCAGTGAATAGATCTGCTGCTCTCGATTTCAATTAAATTAGTTTGTTCAGCGAGGAGGCACTTCTGTTGAAACTGGGGAGTCGTAAGTTAAAGGACAGCTAAAAAAAAAGCCCCGAACAACAGCAAAAAAACCTGTTGGCAGCAAAAGTTCTCTCTGGCTATAAAATAATGGATTTTTAAGAAACATTTCAAAGGATTTGAACGTTTTGGAGAATCTCCTAGGCAGTCCCAGGTGGGTTGGAAATATTGCATTATGGACTTCTTTGTGCTAAGAGGAAGGCCTAATGCATGTTTTTAAGAAGTCCGCCTCTTGCTATTAAATAAATAATTTTCTATTAAAAAAGGTGATTGTTATTGTTGAGAGATCTCCACTGATCAGCGTCCATTTTATATAATTACTTAGGATTCTCCAGAACATTTTATGTAACTCACTTCCACTATCTCTTTTCTTTTCTTTTTTTTTTTTGTTACCAGCAGAGTAGCAGTTTTACTCTCCAACAGAAATGACAGAAGCTCAGAAAAAAAGACCATTTCAAATGGATCAATTTAAGCAGTCTTTAGAACCCATGATAAATCTGGGCTCCGAAACTCGACAATGCTAAATGGGCTATGAAATGCATCACAAATCCCTCCCCAGAAAAAAAAAGAAGAAAAAAAAGAAAAAAAAAAAGGATTAATTCAGAGAAAAGCTTCAATGTTTGAAATTACAAATAAGCAGCATATTTGTGGAATGAAAATTGGTAAATAAATAGTTACTATTTCTGGACAAAATGGCTCGATAGATTTCATAATTTGCCACCACTGTAAAAAATATCTATTCCCTTCCCCCCTCCCTTCCCCGGCAGTACACACGGAAACACAAGCATAACCATGCATAAAGTGGGAGGGTGGGGGGCAGCCAAGGATACAAACTCCCTCTTAGAAAGTTTGAATTCTTATTAACCCAGTGATGCCTCCACAATGTTACATTAGACCAGCAACATAAAAGTTGGAATATACGTCTCCTTTCTTCCTAGTAAAGGAAACTGGAAAAATACTAATAATGAAAAATAGATGTTAAAAATATCCAGAAGGAAAAAGTACATGTACAATAGCCAAAATTAACCCCCTCCGCCCCCACACCAAAACAGACAAACAGCAAAATCTCCAAATAAAAATCCTGTCAGGAGGAGTGGAACCTGCTTTCTCTCTTTCTTTTTTTTGTTTTTATTTACTGTATGCCAAGCGTGGACTTTAAACTTACAGTATACATATATATATAAAACAAAGAACGGGAGTCACCGTTAACCCTGGTCACCAGCATTACAGTTAAAAGTCATTGGCAAATACTAATAAAACCCCATTTAGCAGTAAATAAGGAGAACATGATATATGGACAGACAGATGGAACTGCATAAACAGAAAAGAAAAAGCAGAGAGACCCACAAACATACGGAGAAGGCTGTTTTAGAAGAGTGAAAGATATTGATTTACTTGGAACTAGTGTTGGAAAACAAACGTATTTGTTTCCTTCGTGATTAAAAAAAAAGTAATTAAAGTGAATCATAAGGGGGCACACCCTTAAATAAGTAGAAGGGGGAAAAACATTTGTAGAGGGTAAGGCCTCCTATAGATGTTCCGAATTTTAAGCTAGCAAATAGGTCTGGCAAACTTACATCTCTAAATTAAA
>VZSZ01003203.1:9435-27223 GCA_013398815.1 Ibidorhyncha struthersii | reverse complement strand
GGGGGGGGGGCAGAAGGCAGGTGTGAAGGGAAGCCAAAGATGGGAAAAATCAATACGCGTAACTAGTTACTAGATTTTTATTTTTACAATATTCTCTCATATCTGAAGAAGATATGTGCTGCTTCTAAAATATTTTTTACTCAGCCCTGCCTCTCATCACATGTAAACTTACGCTGTCACAAAAATTCTGTTGATTTCAATAACAACTCCAGGCATGTGAAAGTAGCAAGAGTGGGAAAACAAGATTTTGCACCTGTATTTCATCTTTGGACAAAGGTTCTCCAAGAACTTTATCCGCAGGGTATTTTTTAGATGGAGAAAATGGGTCCAAGAAAAAAGAAAGGTTAAGTGATATTCCCAAGGTTATGCTGTCAATTGGTGGAAAAACAGACAAGAACCCAAATCTCATGATGCTTAACACAGAATTTGCCCGGAGTAACTCATACCCACCTAAAAGTTAAGTGTCTTATCTAAGCCAGTTGTGTAGGCTCCCTCTATTGTCAGTGGAGAGGCAGGCACCTCCCAAGAGCAATTCATCCCAGCTTCCTCTCTCTTTCTCTCTCTCTACCGAGGAGGAAGCCTACACAACTAGATTAGGCTAGGCAGCTAGCTTGTAGTTGGCTAAAATTAAGTAAAATGAATCTCACTTTTGATCTAAAGCTCTATTACAACATCCTGCTTCCCAAAGTACATTTTTATTATCACATTTATTATTAGGCAATATATGCCTAAATTGTAGTGATCGAAAAGGGATAGCCTGCTGACTAAAAGAGATAGGTAAACTCCCTAGATTCATGGATTTGTACCCTCAGGCTGGCTGGATATTCATGATTCACACAGTCTTTATAATATTAACCAGCCTGGTGACTGGTGAATTTGATTAGTTGTGTTCACTGGTAGCTGCTACACTTTTTTTGTATTTCGCTTATAAACATTCTGTTTTCATCCAGATGTACAGTAAATACAAAAGGATCAAGTAATTTTTTTCAAAAGGTTAATTTTCATTAGCATTTTCATCAAAACACAGCCTTTCTTACCTTAGGTTAAAATATAAAGAGTAGAAAGCTCTATTAGGTGATTTAGTTCAACTCATTCTGTAATATTTAGCTACATACACACCTGGCATATGTAGAGGCAGCTCTACAAGTTACTCCAAATATATATTGCAAAAATGTAGCCCTATTACCTATTTGCTTCTCACCTTATTGAAGGGTATGTAAGGTCAGGAAAGCAGAAGGAACATTGGAGACTTTGCTCCTAACTGTGGTAACTCAACCCGGCTGTGTATGTGCCAATTGAATACACACTGCCTCAGTTTTTCCATCTGTAAAATGGATTCAGCTATACGTCCATGAGCAGATGGTACCTTAAATATGCGAAGTGCTTCATCTTCCTATCTCAGCCTTGCATCTCTCAAGAGTTTTATGATGGAGAATGGGAAAAATATAAATACTTTATCAAGGGGACCTGTATCAAAGCCAGCTGATGAAAAGTTTTTATATACTTCTATTCAGTTCAAGTAATAGGAATAGTCTCTGAACTTAAAATTTAAAAACTACATCTACACCAAAATGACGATATCAGATGTAAGAAGTTCTTAGTACTCTGGAACATCTGACTCCAAACTGACATTTTTTCTTCAGTCCTACCTACCTTATACATACAAATCTGAAGAGAGGTTCAAAATGTACCAGATTTGGATAAAATACAGGCTCGAACCCTTCAAATTTAACAAACATTCAGGTTGAAATCTGAGTACTAAGTCAGAAACACTTAAGTTCAAAAAACTATCAGATTTGCAATTTATTCAGACCCAAAACCTGTAAGTTGGGAGGTGTCTAGATCCTTACTTCCTGTGACTTTCTAGAAATGTCATACATGTATCTGAACCAGGATCACAGGCCAAATTTCCTCATATTTTGAGGAAGCCTAAATCTCAGTAAGAACACTAGATCTGAGCCCGATTCCATCCAGTTATGGCAACACTTAGAGCCAGACACAAACTGGAACCCAAAGCCACCCCTTCCAAAGTTGCATGGGCTTTGTGTACATGCAGAACTGTAGAACTAAAACCAAATACTTTCAGACCTCGAGATTGTTTGAAAGCAAATGTGAAGTAGATTCCAACTTAAGCTAGTTTTGGCCCTCAATCAGAAAATAATCCAATTAGCCGTAATCTTTATAAAATCCAAATATCTGTCTGACCTGAATGAAAAACCCCACAAGATGTGATCTGTACAACTGGTTCCTTGCCTGCGAGTCTTTCTAAATGGATCCAAACCACCAATGGTCCAATTCTCTGTTGTCTTATAAATCATTCCGTCTACCTAAACCATAGAAAAAGAGCATAAGCAAATCCTGAGCAGTGCAATTGAATGAAGAATACTGATTTAATGTTTTGCCAACATAAAAATGTTTGCCCGATTCAAAATACTCACTGAGAGCCTGCTCACGATCGCACCACGTTCCCGTGGGCCTGCAATCCCTCCTCTCCATTCAGTGTCCAGGTCGATGGCTATGTACTTGGTTCACTTGCAGGAATAGGAAAGACAACGTCTAACTGCTGACAGCTTTCAGCTCTGTCACAGGACTGGACACACACCTGCCATGTGATGGTGAGGGCCTGCATGGCAGTCATATGGCTGGCCAATGCTTGGCCATGCAACAGAACAGGCAAGCAAACTCTTGTCGTGTGCCCAGGAGCATAACACTCCCATGGCAGAGACACTGAATTTTGGTTATGCCACACATGGGGTCACACCACAAGAAAGAGGCTGGAACAGAGGACTCCCAGCCATCTTAGTAAAAAGCTGCATTATCCATCCTGAATGCAAGAACAGCCAATGCTGGTCTACCCAGGAGACGATACTCCTGCTTTTCTTTTTCTGTAAACTTACCTTCTCAGTTCAGAGTTAATCTCTAGCAACTGTCATTAGGGAGGCAAAGGAGCCCCAACCCCTCCAGCAAAACCTTAAAAGGAACGAAAAAATGACTAGCACCATAAGACAGGTGGAAAATGTTGGCGCTTAGCGCAGTAGGGGCACCCATCTACAGTTCTCCCAGGGAGCTGCACAGCCCTAAGAACACCCTGATCTTCAGTAGTAAGGGGGAGACAGGAAAAATCAAACTGTCCACCAGAACTGTGAATCTCTTTGTTGCAAATGACAAGATTCTGGATGATGCACTGATCAGAGAATCACAGAACAGTCAGGGTTGGAAGGGACCTCTGGAGACCATCTAGTTCAACCCCCCTGCCAAAGCAGTTTCACCTACAGCAGGTTGCACAGGACGGCGTCCAGGCGGGCTTTGAATGCCTCCAGTGTGGGAGGTTCCACAACCTCTCTGGGCAGCCTGTCCCAGTGCTCTGCCACCCTCAAAGTAAAGACATCCCTCCTCATGTTTAGATGGAACTTCCTATGTTCAGGTTTGTGCCCGTTACCTCTTGTCCTATCACTGGGCACCATTGAAAAAAGACTGTTCTCATCTACCTGGCACCCTCTCTTTAAGTATTTATAAGTACCGATAAGACCCCCGTCAGTCTTCTTTTCTCTAGACTAAAAAGACCCAAGTGCCTAAGCCTTTCCTCGTAAGAAAGATGCTCCAATCCCCTAATCATCTTAGTAGCCCTTTGCTGGACCCTCTCCAGCAGTTCCCTGTCCTTCTTGAACCAGGGAGGCCAGAACTAGACACAATACTCCAGACTGATAGGAAAGGAAGGTGCTTCAGTGCCAAATAATATACTATACTGCTCGGGTCTCTCCTCTCCTTTTTATGTTGCCAGGCGCACCAACATGCTGAGTTTAGATATATCTTGTTGGCAATCGCAACTGGAAAAGGGAGACACAGCATCATAAAACCATGTTTGAGGCCAAGAGCTACTTCCTTTGGAGAAAAAAAAAAAAAAAAAGGCCTCAACACCTTTCTAAGGGCTGATTTTGAAATTCTAAAGAAATTTAAGTGCAAGTGACTCCATGGTATCCTGCCCATCCTTGTGGTGGATTAACACACTGGTTTTGATGTACTCCACATACCTGCCCTACAACAGTTCCATCAATCTCTTCAGGGAGCTCCACTTCACTAGAATCCTAGGAATCGTTCTTAGAAACCAGGCTGGTTTAAAACCATAGTGGTGGTAAAAATCACAGGCAAATTCCTGTTGCAGTTCTCTTTCAGATGGTATAGGCAGCACCTAAAAACACTCACAGCAACATGTCTGAATTTGATTGCTTCCACTTAGTCCCCTTCACCACATACACAGATCTCCTAGACTCCCCTGGTATATCACACCATCATGTGTGATATACCAGCCCAACAGGATTGGTGATTCAGATGTCTCTACTGGTGTCCTGCAGTGTCTCTGCAACTTTGTTCAAACATAATGAGAAAGATGCCAATTAAAAAAGCACAAGAGTCCTGCAGTGTGGCAGGCTGATTCAAATTAGATACCTGTATGAAGTGATTAAAAATAGGTTTTCTAAACCTGAAGATAACAGGAGGACAGTATGTTTGATTTACATCAGCAGGGGTCAACAAAAATGTAGAAGAACCACGCAAAAGCTCTTTATCCCTGCAGATTTACTGGTGAAGATGCTGAAGACAGGAGAGAAATGCCGCACATTTCTGGTGTCTTTCAACATGCAAAGAATCTCAATTGTTCTCCTATCTCAGCAGTCATTACTTACTGCCAAACCTCCAAATAAGTAATACTTTCCTTTTATTTAGCAATTTTGATCCATCATTCCATGGTTCAGTTGCACATATACATTAACAAATCAAATCTCACAACTTCCTTTGGCAGAAAGCTACTGTCATTCCCATTATATGGACAGCAAAAACTAAACAGAAAGAGTTAATCACTCTGTTGAGAATAGAAGTGAGATTGGAATGTCAGGCTTTCCTCATCAGAAGTTCAGGTTATGCTGCCCCTATGGATCAGCCTCTCAGACAGCCCAATTGATTGGCAAGACTGGGGTGCACTTGCTGAACCAGAACTGTTTTTTCTAATCTTGTTTGTTTGTTGTTGGTTTTTTTTTTTTTAACCCCAGAATGTCCTGAATAATAGATCAGATGCAAAAGTGATAGGCCTCCAACAGTTTCAATGGATTTGTGAAAATCTGTCTGCAAGTAATATGTACCAAGTACCATAAATGTCCACTTTCTTTTATGATCACACTACCAGCACTTTGGTAAAGGAACACTTTGCACAGTGACTGTTTCCTTACAGCCCCTAGGCCACTTTGCACAAAGGCAGCAAAATAGTGTTTCCACTACATAATAGTCCCATGTCAGATACAACAGTACTGCATTACTCTAGTACTGTGTTGGGTAAATATTGCTGCTACATCAGTAAATTGTGCCAATGAAATCTAGGCAATATAAGAAATTTTGTCCCAACAAAGACAATCCCTTGCTTCTATACCCATCAACACTGGCATGTATCAATCACCACCTGAGAGTCCTCACAAAACAAACTCCAGAAGGCCAGTATCATACCAACATACGATTTTCCAATCCAAAAAACAAAACCCCACAAAAAGTCCTCAGATTCCCATATGGTTTATCCCCATCTCCCCATTACACACATGCACACACACTTGGGTGTTCATAGCTCCGTGAGGCAGCGATGTGCCCTTGAGACCAAAAGGGCCAATGGTATCCTGGGGTGCATTAAAAACGGCATGGCCAGCAGGTCGAGGGAGGTTTATCCCCTGGTGGGGACACATCTGGAGTATTGTGTCCAGTTCTGGGCTCCCCGGTTCAAGAAAGACAGGGAACTGCTGGAGAGAGTCCAGCAGAGGGCTATGAAGAGGATCAAGGGAATGAAGCATCACTCTTACCAGGAAAGACTGAGAGACCTGAGTCTGTTGAGCATGGAGAAGACTGAGAGGGGATCTCATCAATGGTTATAAATATCTCAAGGGTGGGTGTCAAGAGGAGGGGGACAGACTCTTTTCAGTGGTGCCTGCAACAGGACAAGGGGCAACGGGCACAAACTGGAACACAGGACATTCCGTCTCAACATGAGGAAAAACTTCTTTACTTAGAGGGTGCCAGAGCACTGGAACAGGCTGCCCAGAGGGGTTGTGGAGTCTCCTTCTCTGGAGGACTTCAAAACTCACCTGGATGCATTCCTGTCCCACCTGCTCTAGGTGAAACTGGGTTGGACTAGATGATCTCCAAAGGTCCCTTCCAACCCCTAACATTCTGTGATTCTGTGATGTGTTAGCTTTCTGCCATGAATGTGTGGACTGTGTTGTAATTATTTAACACCTAACAACCTGCAGTTACATATGTGGCCTTGGCTATGTATCCTCTCTGCTTACATAGTGCTGGGATATTACCTTTATTTGCATCAACAGGTCATTTGTGACCAATTTAGCTGTTGAGCTAATGTGTAAGGCCCTCATCCAAGCAGTGGAATTACAATGGGATCATATCTTGTTACACAGCCTACTGCATCATACGGTGCACCCTCTATTATATAACTATAGGGTTCCCAAAGGTTACCTATAATTTGATTATAAAGAGTCATGTTGCAGGTCAGTCAACATTTAAGGATGAGTAATTTCAGGATTTACTTATGGAAATCCATACTGAATCCATCCCAAACTGAACAACAAATTGTAAAAAGTAGTTTAACCATCTGAAAGGAGCTATGGTAACAAACAAGTCAGGATGCACATCCATCACTCTTTTCTACCAGATAACTAGGATGCCTATCAAAGATTTCTATTTTTGTCCCAGAAAGTTAGAGATCATGCCGGAGGATTTGATTGCTGTCATAATTGCAGATGGTTATGACACGAACCACAGTGAAAATGCTGGTGCTCTAGGTGGCCATCACTTCATTTTTACCCTCTTTAAATAGTAGAACAAAAACCCCAATAAACCAAAACAAATTTCTGCAACTGTAGTGATTGTCATATCAGCTGAGATGCACTAGGTTTATCATGAATGAAGATCTGATCTAGATGGGAAAAGAGAGCAGCATCACTAGCAATATTTTGGAAGCTGTTATTTTACCCTCTGGGTGCAACTGAGTATTTTCATAAGCTTATTAGCATCAATCCATTCTACCTGGAAAACATGTATGTCAGCATTTTCAAAGATGCTACTCTTTCAAGAGGTAATTATCTTCTAGTTTAGAATATCACATCTGAGAGTATTGCCCCCCAAAATGAATAGGCACTTCTGGAAAAATAAAAACAAAAATGTTATTTAAGTGTATCAGATGTACAAAACCAGAAATTCCATACTTCAACTTTAATTTGATTAACTACACATGAAGCGGACAAAAACCACCTCTACTGAAAAGAGACAAACAGTATTGAAACTTCAGGCATCCAAAAAATCTTGAGCAGGCTCTAAAAGTTACGTGATTGTCTTAAAAGCCAGGGTTTTGTTTTTTTAAAAAAAATCTCTGTTATGGTCCCAAGTACTTTTAAAGCTTTTCTATACCATTATAAAAACTAGAAATTTATTTATCTATTTTCTTAAAGCTAAGGCTATATGACCAACACCAAAAAAATAAAAATAAGTCAGAGCATGTACAATAATGCTGTAATATTTGAAAAGAGCAACACTAAGTGCCATTATTCAACTAATACTTCACCATGTAATTCCTTCAGCTGATGTAGGGTTACTTTCCTCAAATATAGGCACTGTGTGAAAGTTCCTATATAAGATTTTTCTCCATATATTCGAGGCAAGGGGAAACCAATGCATTTACCAGGCAGACTGGAGTTGTAAGTTACTGAAAAGGCTGGACTTTTCTCAGAGCTATGTGGCTTGTATTACAATTTGAAGCAGCTCAGCACAAAATTTCACCCTTGGACTCAGATTCAGATGTCCCAAATTCCTGCTAAGTCACCATGCTTAGTGTTTCTGTATATATGCCCCTAAAATCCCACAGCCAGCTAACGGAACATATCAGACACAGGGACTTGGGGGTGTTTAGGCCGACTGTCTCTGACCTGTGAGTATATAAGAGTGCATGATTCTGTTTGGGGGCAAATGAAGTATTACAAAGACCATGGAGTAAAGAAATGCAAATGAATAAAACATCAAACAAAGGTTTATCCTTGTTAGTCTGAAAAGCCCACTCTGAGAAAAAGCTTAACTGCTGACCTCTGTATCAAATGCTCGGGGAACACTAGGAAGGATGCAACCATTTTACTAGCGCTACCATCACCAAAATTAAGTATAAAAGTTTCACTTTCACAAAGCTTGATTATCTGTAGACCACCTCAGGGGGATTATTTTTGCACGTCAGTGGGCAGGATTCATCATCTTTGAAACTGTTAGTCAAAGATGTTTCTGAAGAATAAAAAACTAGATGTACTGGATGCAATAAAGAAAAGGAATGTCTTGGTCTGAATATTTTCTTACTTTATATGAGGTAAGTTCTCTTAGAAACACTTGGCAAGACTGGTTCCAATTAGTCCTTTAGTTTTAGCCTAAAGGAGAATATACTTGGATAATCTGAATGCAGTTTGCTCAGCTGTTTTAAAGGACACATTTAGAGATGCATTTCTTTTCCTGAAATATTAATCTAAATTCATTTTGTAAGGAATGGATGAAAGACTTTATTATTTAAAGCCAAATAAATTAAAAGCAAAAACTTGTATTAACTGAAAATTAAGCCGCAGGTCTTATTTTACACAACCACAGAGGTAAGACCCTTTCTTTCAATCAGACCTATACAAATTGGAAGATCCAGTGAGGTTAGTGGTGGTGTAAGCCTGACAGAAATGAGCTTGGGTATCCTATAGACAAACAACTATTTTATTTTGCCCGTATTTGAATAAAAGGGTCTTTCATTATAGAACTAGAACATACAGAACAAGGTGACATAATATTTTCAAAATGATATAATGGAAACAAAGTATACCAATTTCAGTACTACTCTTCAGTCAAGTTTTGTAACGAGATCCAAGTTAGATATTATTTTTATGGTCTAAGGGCTCCTTTTCTATAACTTTCTTTGCAATTATTAGCTAGGATTGCAATATTTGGTATTGCTACCAAGATGGTCTATGATTATGTAATGAGAGATCCCCTTTGTAATATCTGTGCAATTAGGCATAATTAAGTTTGTCAGGGGAACTTTAATTTCCTGATTTTTGAGTAAATAAAGAATCAATGTTAATATTGCACTAATCAGCACTAACTAACATTTAATTTGTTTTGTTTCAAAATCAGAGGTCACATTGTGAAACCATTTGATAGTATGTAACGAAAAAAAACCCAACAAAATAAACAGAAGTTGGAATAAAGATAACTTTATATTAACTGGTACTTTGCTGTCCTACTGTTCCATTTGTTGAGTTGTCCTGAAGCCAACAAAATATTGGTGAGAATCAGGATACAGATATGACTTTAAGGACTCTCTGTTGTGGTCTCGGAATGAAATCGACATTTGTTTTTACCACACTGTGATAACATCACAGATGTTAGAATCATAAATGCCAGTATACCTTAAAGCTTTCTCTTTCAGAAACAAAGGTTCTACCACTACAGCTAAAAGAAAGTCTTGACTAGCTTCAGCAGACCATTTGCGGGCAAGGCACCAAATGAGACAAAAATCATGTCTGATAGAAATCCCACATAAATATCAAGCTATACGTCAAGCATTCATCCAGCTGAGTTTCAATCTGGAATTCCTAGGGATTCATATAGTAAAGCTGTAACACACCATAAAAATTCATTGGGGATTATCAGATATGGGCTTACGGGGGGAAATTGGGAGTGCCCTTTTACTGGGTACCTGGTGCAACACATCTATTCTCAGTCACAAGAGCTGGGACTAGCCGTTCAGGCACCACATCCAGCTCACGCATGCATCTAGTGCTGGTAATCATTCACAGTTTAAAAATAGGTATGAGAAAGGTAGTCACAGAGTTATAATGAAGAGAATTTATGGGGCATTACTCTCCCGAACTGTTGTCTCAATCTAAACACTACTCTGGGCTCAAGGTATCAAAATGTGACAACAATGCTCAAGGTCTCTGTAACAGTATTATCTCTTTTCTTTTCCTGCCTTACTTCTTGAAAAAAAAACCAAACAGTAAAACAGTAAATAGTTTTAACATTTAAATGAATGTCAATAGTCTTCAGAGTCAACACTGCTTCAAACATCCACAACTTATTGTATTAGGAGACTGACTGCAAATAACCAAGTGTCAGCTCACATCTAGTGCAATCTTTAATTAGAACCTCACAGTCAAGCAGGCTACAAGCTTTTTACCTCCTAAATTAAAGCTGTAATTTTGGAACACAAGAAGTCAACCACCAGGGAAAAAAGGCACCAGTTTACCGTGCTGCTAAAAGTCAGCTCAGTCTGACCCCTGCCTCAAAATATGAAGGACACAAATTGCGTCATTTTCTGGAGAAGCCACAACGTAACAATGTCTATGATTTTTTGCTGTTAGGTACTTAATGATGTTGGAAGTTCTCTGGGATTACTTCACAGGCTACTCCTCTGAGAAAAGAGAAGTTATGTGCAAGACAAATGAAACCAAAGAGTTGACTTACAGGCTCTCAGCACTATCCGCAGGTCTCAAAGCTCAAGATTATCCATCCCTATCTATGGCAAGAGCTCCCTTTCAGAGGAACAAGAACATTTGCTTCACAATAGCTCAAAGGTGTTCAAATCCCTGCAAGATACTAACACTATATTCCATTCATTTTAATGGAAAATAGATGTCCAAATTCCCAAAGACAACCCTTTTACCATTGGGCCCAAAGAAACAGATTACATGAAAATATCTTTTTATCACAAGAGAAGAGAGGAAAAAAAATTCCAATTAAAATTGATGGAATTGATCGAAGAATGAAAGCCATCAAGGAACAGACAGGCAAAACGGGGAATAAAATAAGGGAAAAGTGCATCAAGTTATCTCATTCCCCTCAAGGAGTATAAAAAAAATCTCCCTAGAAGAGTAAAAGAAGATATTTTGAATTTGTTTTCTAACAGCTAAAAGAAGTGCAGATTAAAGACTAGGAAGCATGTTGAAAACTGTGGCAGAGGCAGACAATAAAGTTGGAAGTAAAACATTGTAACTTGAATTACTCCATTGTCACAATTAAATGGCCAGGAAGCACTCCACTGTTTTAGGAGTAGCCATAAGCACCCCTAACACCATGGATTCGAGTTTGAACTGAAGTCCCTTCAGCTCCAAAAGAAAATCCTAGCCAATACTGCTTCCACTAAAAAAGAATTTCCTACAGCTGCAGTCTTTAGGCTTATCGCAGCTATCTCCATACATCTAGGAAAAGCTGTTCACTGTGGCATGTAATAAAAAAATGCAGTAAAAAACATGGTTGCTTTGCAGTCTTAACCCCACTCCTCTTAATGAACCTTCATACTCCAACACCCCCTGCTAACTTAGTCTTTCAGTCCTCTGTTGTCTCATGTGCACTCAAGACTAGATCAAGCCCTGGGAATTTCTGAGCGGAGCTCTGGACCTAAAACCATCCCTGTGGGGACAAGGAAATACTCAGTAGATGAAGAGCAAACCATCCCACACATTCTCCTGCTGTGGCCAGGCACTCAATCCACAGAAAGCTTCTTGGGACTTCCCACAATACCCAATAAATCCTTCTTACTCTTAAAGCAGTATGTGTACCCCCATCTTTGAGAAGACATCAATAAACAATTTAAATGAACTGTTACTTGAGAAACTGAGAACTAGATTTTCGCTTAACAGAACTACATCTAAGACCGCACAGAGAGGGTAATACTGGCACATAGACGCATGCTACTTTGCAGCCACGCGAGAGATCGGGGGGAAAAAAAAAGGCAGGAAAAAAAAAGGCAATAAAATATAGAGGACCACTAAATACGCCAATGACAAATATGAACAAAAGCAGCACAAATTGTATGGTACTGTTAAATTAGCATATTTCTCTCTTTTCAGCAACTGAGAGCATCTGAGGAACACTGGCTTTTAGAGAGGTGCTCCTCATGCCCTCGCATTTAAACAGCAAACCAAAACTCACACAGATGTGACTGATAAGAGCCCCGACAGACAACCTACAGGTGGCTTCAAAAGCAGAAATACATTTGACCCAAGATGTCAGGCCTGCAGCTACTGTAACACACGTAGTTAGAACCCTCCTCAGCCCCTCACAATGGTCCCAGTGGAGATTTTGCTGCTGTTGCTTGTATCTAGTTTGGCCAAGAGTCCATGAGTCATGATACCTATATTTACAACGCCAGATACAGGAACAATCCAGTGGCATTTTCATATTAGTGCTGACTATTCAGGATCTGCCACTTATAAACATTTACATTAAAATAACAAAGAATAGGAACATGTGATGCTTGAAAAATTAGGCTCTAATTTCACTTTGCAAATGAAAAATGTAAACATTCTAAAACTTAATAGGGAAGTGACAAGAGCACAATGATTTCTGTCCCTCACAAAAGACAGCAAAAAATGTACACTTTTGCCTACCTACTTACTGGGGAATAAGCAATGCTTTCAGGACCTGATGAAAGAGATGTGGCTAGTTGATGGAATCATTTGTCATCAAATGCTAAAAAGAAAGTAATAAATGAAATGAATTTTGAACATGAGCTTACAATATTTTTAGGATCTAAAAACCGCCATTAAGTAGTCGTAGCAAGGGTCTCGGGAAAGCTAGCTATCTCGCTCAGGTTTTCAATCCTAACTATTAATCCAGACAGCAGGTTTCTTGCTCTACTGTTAATATTAAAGACACCAGTGTTAAAAACTGGAGCTTACTGGTTAACACACATAAGAATATTCATTTATTTGACTTCAAGAGAAGTTGAAGCAAGCAACACAAACAAGTGTATGCATGTACCAAAGTAATACAACCCCCAAGATAATTCTTTAACCGTATAGTGTAGGCATTGTCAAAAATCGTTCACAAAGTTAGGATGAATTCACATCCATCTCAAAAAGTGCAGACAATTCATTTCTGCAGACCCTTCAATATGAGATGTTCTTTTAAGTGAAACTACTGAAGCAGAACTCTGATGAGTTTGATGATCCTGAAAGTGAGATGTTTTTAGAGCTATCATTATCATTATTAAACGTAGCTGCAATGACAATTTAAATCTGTGTTCCAAACCTCCTAGATGCTCTTCAACATTAGCCACCTTTGTGTCTCAAAGACCCAGAAATAAGCTTACTAGTTGATTATGCTATAAAGAAAAGCTCTGCTTAACAAGACAGATGCAACCTTATTTTGTCTTAATGATATTGCCTTCAATGGAACACAAAAGGAGCAATTGATGGCAATGATTGAAACATTTCTTTTAGAGACTTGTAAATTCAGCTGTCCACTACAAGCATCTCCAAGTGAAGAAAGAGGGAGAAAAAGAAAAGAAAATGTAACAGCATTGAACAGCGACATTAGGGCAGGCTGGCTAGCTGAACATGACAAATGACCTCCTAATGGCCACAAGCATACAGACAACGAAATATATGTCCTTGTATGCTGCTATTAATTCTGTACCAAAATGAAAACCACAAATATTGGTACAGTGTTACTGAAGAAACCATCCAAGAACAAAGAGCAAACATGAGAAAAATGTCTGTACTATTTGGTTAGACAAAAAAATAAATTGAAACAAGAATGTTTGAAACTATGTCTTCTGTTTCTGCTATATGGCTGCTTCAACCACACTGAATGAAAAAGTAAAAACCAAACTTTCCCAAAACTGTACTGTACAGCCTAAAGACAAAAATCACTCCACTATCACCAGTAGCCTGGCTAACTCAAGTGAAAAAGGCAGACTGATTTCCCTGGTTCCCACTTAGTGTTGCTCTCAGGAACATGTGTCTTTACGTTTGCATCAACAAGTGTCTTGAAATTTGCACTGAGAACAAGAAGGACTTTGATCAAAAAATAGCACACGTTTTACTCTGCAAGGAACTTTACAGAGAGGTACTAAATTTACAAAAGCGGTTGAAGGAGGTTTCAGAGGGACTTGACAGATTACAGGCTGATGACACTACCGTTACAGCCTCAGTGGAAATGTGGTTTGATCTAATTAACAACAAAGAACTAGAACCACTGAAGAACAAAATTAAAAAATTATTCAAAGACGCTTGGAAGCTTTCCATTTCATAGCCACCAGGACTGATTCCAAACCAGAAGGATGGGATTAAACCCAGGATAGGATGTCAAGGTTGGGACAGGCATAGAACATATTCCAGATATCTCAAATCTTCTAAGACTAAAAACTGAAGATACATATTTTTGCCTTAAATCTGTAATTATAAAATAGATTTGATTGAACACAATTAATTTAATCATGCAGGTGGAAAATACAGATGTTAAATTAGGGCAGACAAGATGGCTGAACTTAGAAATGCTGAATTTTAGAACAGATGCATTGCTGTCCAGCCAACTCAGCGTCACTTTTTACACATTTTTAGTTTATTCATATCACTTTGATTGAAACTGTGTAACAGTGAAGGTGCTAAAATCAAAGAATCCAGTGAAGTGCACTGGTATGCAGAGTTAGATACAAATCCTCATAGACCTAACTTTTTTCACAGACTATGGAGACCATGAGGATGTTCTTATGTTTTCATTACATGATCACACACTTTAAATTTTAGATAATGGGTCCTGTTGTGTTTAAGGAATAAATATGCCTGTAAAATAAACTGCTTCACATGCATGCACTGTTTCAGTGGATAAAATACTACATTTGAGTTTTTTCTCCAAAAGGCTTTTGAAGAAATAACTAAAAAAGTCATGCTGGGGAGAAATATTCAACCCTGATATGTTGGCTGCTGTTTCCACATACAAACTTTCTCTCCACACCCAATAGAGAATACATACCTCAGCTGAACAATTGTGAGCATATGTTAGCTATGCCAATATCCTGTGGAAAGTAACAAAAGGCTTTAACTTATTTTTAACTGTGAGAAGTGCATAACTAAGAAAGTTTGTGCTTTAGAATTTCAAGTCAGATTTGGGATTACTGTATTCCCCTCTTTGGGAAGTTGTACGATTACTAATCTTGTAATTAAAAAAGTAAAAGTTAATGAGGAAACATGTTAACGTCAGATGATTTATGTGCCTATTAATATTACAAGTGTATTGGGAAAAAAAAAAGGGGGAAAAGGAAAAACCCATTGTGTAATCCAGTTCTGATGAAATGCCGGACAATTTTGAGACTGATAAAGTGAGTCACTGCCAACTGACTCAGCATGACAACAGGAGTTCATTGTTGCCTTCAGACCGAAGGAAGCAAGCAGCCAGTTGGTTCAAACTGGATTTGTTCTTTCACTAAAATGTGATATTTCCACCACCTTCTTGTTCTTTTTCGCGTCTTCCATCAGACCCTCTAGTGTCTCCAGTACATACTGCATTTATTAAGCCCTGCACTATTCAGCTAGCACTGGATACAACACACATTAAGCCCTCAGATGCAGCATGTTACAAAATTAACTTAAAAGGCTGGAATACAGCTCCATTTTTAAGTCCCAGTGTATTTATATTTCACATATGGTTTTCGCTAGGCTATTCACAGGGGGGACTATAAAGCATCTCAACATGTGAGGTACTCTTGTAAACTCCACTATGTCCTCAGTTGCACTTACTGTCCTCAGGCATGGGGGATGTTGTACTGCAAGTATTAATACGGATATACGTGCTGCCTGTTACATCCACATCTCCCCCTCCCTGCTTGTAGGTTTGGCAACAGCAGGATGGCTGAATTCAGCTCAAAAACTGGAATTCCTGTTTGTCTCCAAGCCTTTCTAAAGATTGCCTCCTGCCAGTCACTGCAACCTTCCCTGGCACCCTCTGAAGTTAACAAAACAAGGAGAGCTCAGCAGCTCCCATGGGACTCAGGACCCTTCAGAGTTCGGGCAACAGAACTAAAGAAAATATACTGCCCCCATCCTTGAGATCTCACAGGACTGCAGCTGTATGAGAAGGATTTTTTAAAATGTTGTAATAAGGTGGATATATATTGTTAATAGACAGGACTGACCAAGAGGAAGGTTCACCTGTTGCATAACGTTGTATAAAGTGTACAGAGTAATGTTACAAAACCTGGTTTGTGGCTCTTTTCCTTCAATACGCTCAAATCTCAGCCTCATCATTCATTATTTTCTGCTTTTCTCACTAAAGCTGCTTCTCCTGAAGTCTGTCAGAAATGTGAAAGTCCCCTTTTTTCCAAAAAGAGATTACTAGAGCCTTCAAAGTTTACTGATTTAACTGCAGCTTATGAGAGAATCCTGGAAATAAAATTAAATTATTTTTGAGAAAAAACAAGCGACAAGAAAGGTTCATACTTGTTCAAGTAGCTAAAGAATCCCCAGCCATTATAACTTTTTAAAAAGCATATTTTGCCAAGAGGAACTATGCCACACCAAAAATTATCATGCCAGGAGAAAGAAACTCCTTATAACTGAAGGACAAGATTGGTAGTCAACAAATCTGGTTTATATTCATGATAACTTGGCAGGTGACTTCGACTAAGTCAGTCAACATCTCTAAATCTGAGTTTATCCATCAGTGCAAGAAGCTACTAATACTTCCTTATTTCAGGAGGGTGTCTTAAAGCTTAATTAATTGATGTTCATAAAGAACTCAGATTCTCAGATGAGAGGCATCAGAGAACACCAAAGTATTATTAATCTCAGGTGCCAAAAAATTATCCCTGCTCTTGCATGAAACAGCTCTGAAATATTTGTAATTTCTATGGTAGCAATATCCCCAGTTCAGTTTGCAAATGATGAGAGTTATCCAAATAAAATAAATGTCTGGTCATCAGAGTAAACAAAGACATCATTTTACAAGTCCAATCTAAATTGTAGAGATAATCAATATGAGAATAGCAGTGCCCACAATGAAACCTGTATTAATTATGAAGAGAGTTTATGAAAGAAATTAATCATTATTATGGAGTTCGCTGTAGGAATTTAATAGCATGAGCCAATTCTACATGACTCTTATGATGCTTGAGGTCAAATATGCTGAGTTTGAAATAAACTTTAATCTACTCTGAACTAACTTTGTATAAAAAAAGAAAGCTTCTCATAAGTTCCACAGTACTGCCCAAAATAAGAATTCTACTCTACCCCATAAGTGTGTGTGGTCTGATATGCCATCCTGAAAATACATACAAATGTCTCTCGTCCCTCTCCCTTTTTTTTTTTTTTAATTGGTGCTATAGGAAAGTTATATACACTGATTACAAGAGAAAATTAGGTATGGGAGATTACCAATATATTTTTAAGGTTACTTTGTATTTTTTTTTGTTAAGTAACTACCCTTCCAAAATAAACACAGCAATGTTTATGGAAATAAAGAAACAAATTATAACAATTTTAGGTAGCATACCGCAGTCAAATAAATACCATTTTCTAATAAAACAAACTGGGAGAAAACCTAATAGAACTTAACCCATAGTAACCAAAACAAAAACTCGAGACTTTCTGTTCCAACAGTAGAGCTGTTCTTGAGAGCTAAAGACTCCTACCTATTGGTCAACTTCAGCATTAAAAAATTAATCCTTTTTGTGAGATTATAAATTCTCTGGGGAGAGGCTATGACTAGAAGTGTTGAGAATGCTCAACGTTGGCTTAATTCCATCTCCAGTCAAGTAAAGTCTGGGTCGTCTTCAAAGGGAGAAGAGCTAGACTGATGCTGAGAGCTTTTGAAAGGCCTATCCCTTGTATTTATTTGCTTTTGTGAAGTACTTCTTAAAACAAATAAAAGCAGGAAGACTTAAGTAGTGAGCCCATCATACCTCTGAGGTCCACGCATGGCAAGAACTCCATGGGTCAGA
>VZSZ01003201.1:236773-246994 GCA_013398815.1 Ibidorhyncha struthersii | reverse complement strand
GTCAAGGATGGATTTGGACCCCTAGCCCTTTAAAAGATAAGTTGAAGGAGAGGCACTGGAGAGGGGACAAGGGAGACAATTGCAGGAAAGGGTTTATGAAGTTATTGTAGGGCAGAGGGCTGTAATGGAGAAGTCCCCTGTGGGCAGGTAAAGGGAGTGGGTTACTCTTCAGCCTGATGGTAGTGTGTGCCAGGCAGGGCAGTTCCAGCCTGCGTCTGTGATGTTGTCGGTGTGGTCTGTCTTTGGTGCCTAAGACCTTCGTCAGCTCTTGATGTCGCACTTAGGCTCCAGGAGGAAGGCACAGTGCCTGGGGTGGCACCCCTGGAGTCTTGAATGCCTGTACTCATGGGCGTAGTGCCAGTCTGGCATGGCTTTTCTTGCGTTAGAAGCGTAAAGCATGGATCGGTGCGGCGTCACAGAAGTGTCTGGACTGTCCTCACTTGCAGCGTGGTTCCTGGCTGCATGAGCAGCTCTGCTCTCTGTCCATCTGTTTTCTGGGTGTGGGCCTTCTGCCCCACATCATTATGCTGTCAGGTCTTGAAGCCAGGTTTCCTGCGCATACATCTTCTCAGTTTGGCGAGTCACTTCTTGTTGCGGGCCGTGACGTTCTGCACGTTCTCTGGGGTTTCTGTAGACCCCCCCCTCACTTCACCATTAAGGTCTTGTACATCATTTTGCTCGATGATGTCTTCGGTCGAGGCGTCGTCATTCTCGCTGAGAGTTTTCTCTCCTCTTTGAGGCTCATTGTTTGTAGGACTTTGTGTAGTCTCGGTCTGTCCATCTGTGCGTGTGTGCGACTTGGAGCTGCCCTGCCCGGGGGCGTAGGGTCAGGGGTAAGTGGGATAGCTGTGAGAGTCTAATGTTAACCCAGTGATTTGGCTAGGCTGGTGAGGCCAAGGTGGCCCAGTCATCTGGCATCGCGAAGCCATCAGCCGGTTGCATGGGCAGCTTTTTTCAGTAATGTTTTAAGGGGTGCAGCAGAGCTATGTGGGAAGGGCTGTTGAGCAATAGGGGTGGAGATTGCTTCTCCAAGATACTGAGACTACTTTTGAATGATGTGATGCTTACCGAAGGCACTGTAGTGTGTAATCTGTGTATTTTTTTTAAAGGTGACAGAGAGGAGCCTGGCGACTGCAGGATTTGTCCCATCGGCAGGATGTGGTTTTTGTTGTTGAGATCGGATTCAGTCTCCCATCCCTCTGAAAGATATGTTGAGGGAGCAGCATCACGGTGGGGTCGGGGGAAAGAGGGGATGAGATGAGCGATCGCAGGGACGGGTTTTAAAGTTAGCGAAGGGCAGAGGGCCATCCAGGAGCAGTCCCCTTCGGGCGGGTAAAGGGGGAGCGGGTTACTCTTCAGCCCGACAGTAGCGTGTGCCGGGCAAGGCGGTTCTAGCCCGTGTGTGTGATCGTATAGTCTGTGCAATACATCTTCTGTCTTAGAGCTTCCTCAATTCTTAACCTCCTAGTTGCTCTTTGTGCAAGAGGAGCACGACACACGCCTCAGGCGCAGCCCCCAGGGCTCAATCGCCCATAGTCATCAGCATGGTGCCAATAGGGCGCCGCTTCTGTCACATTACAAGTTTAAAGCGCGGATCGGTTTCGAGCCTTGGTATTTTTTTCTGGTCACTCTGCTACTGCAGGATCATTCCCAGCTGTGTGAGCAGCTCTGCTCTCTTTCCATCCATTTTCAGGGACCGTGTCTTGTTGCATTCATCCTTATGTTCTTTGATCTCGAAGCCAGAGAGTTCAGGGGTCAAAGTTCAGAGGTCAGGGCTCAAGAGTCAAAGTTTAAAGGTCAGGAGTTCAGAGGTCAGGGGGTAAGGAGGGGTCAAAGGTCAGATGAAAAAGTTCAGGGCTCATGGGTCAAAAGTTCAGAGGGTGGGGTTGGTGGTCAAGGTTCAGAGTTCAGGGGTCATAGGTCAGGGGTCAAAGTTCAGGGTGTCGGGGGCAAAGTTCAGAGGTCAGGGGTCAAAGTTCAGGAGTCAGGGATTGGGGGGTCAAAGATCAGAGGTCAGGGGTCAAGGATCAGGGGTCAAGGATCATTGCGACAGAGAGGTTGGTGCTGGTCTCTTCTCACAGGTAATTAATGACAGAACAAGAGGGAATGGCTTCAAGCTCCAACAGGGTAGGTTTAGACTGAACATTAAGAAAGAATTTTTCACAGAAAGGGTGGTTGGGCATTGGAATAGACTGCCCAGGGAGGTGGTTGAGTCACCATCCCTGGATGTGTTTAAGAGACGTTTAGATGTGGTGTTGGGGGATATGGTGCAGGGGAGAACTTTGTAGAGTAGGGTAGATGGTTGGACTTGATGATCCCAAGGGTCTCTTCCAACCTAGACAAGTCTATGATTCTATTTGACAAATCTACAATTTAGTATTCAATTAACATTTCAAGAATAAAACCAGTTCGTGATGCAGATGCCAGACCATAGCATGAACTTGAGATGTCCGCGTTGACCTGATATCTCCCTGCAAGCCGACGAGAAGACCCTGAGAGCACGCTGCTGCCTCTGCTCTTAATGCCACAAATAAAACCAGTGCAAGAGCTGCAGAGATTATCAGGGAAAAGGAACAACGCGCACTGGTTGGGACTGTGTTATGGGTGTCTAAGAGGTGGAGGGACGGGCACGACCCTGGGAGGGATGGATCCCACCGCGGGCACAGCGTGGGGTGGATCGCCTCAAGGGATCAGCCAGCCCTGCCTTTCTGGGTCTCTGCAGCTAAAGCATAACTGATTTATTTAATTAATGAAATGTTTTGAAGTGAAAGGCCTTAAACTGCTAATGGAAGTAGTGTAAACAGTGACAAAGAGGGATCTCGAACGCCGCTCGTCGGGCTGGGTTTGCAGAGCCCAGGCTTCACCCGCATCTGCCGACGACCCGGCCGTGGTGTGGGAGCCCTTGGGGTGCAGCGGCAACGCATCCACATCTGCTCCTCTGCAAGAGGCAGCTCCCAGCCTCATCCCAATTAATTGTCTCCTAATGACTTTCTGAAATGGGAGGATTTCCTTAATTATACCGTGCATTAGACTTTAATCAAGAAATCAATCTTCCACGCTGCCCGAAACCCGAGGGTATGGCGCGTTCAGTGTAGAGAAGCCCGGGGCGTCCTTCGTGCTGCGCTGAGGAGGTCCCTGCGATGCCACCGCCTGTCCTCATACGCTGCACGCACAGCTGAGCAAAGCCCAAGGACTCCCGGTCGCGGCCCCGGGGGACGATGGCGTTACCATCAGCACTGTTGTGTAACTCTCACTTTGCCAGTGTCAGACTCCGGTGCCATCCCCGGAGCGTGACCCGCTGATGGTCCCTGGCTGAAGCAATCGCTATCCAGTGATACAATAAAATCAGTGGCTGGGGCCGCAGGGCAGGTCACGCGCAGCCCCTGTTACGCAGGGAGAGGGAACGACGCCTGTTTACTGGGGCGCAAACACTGCAGAACCATGCAAGGAGAGGGGCTCGCTTCATGCTCGGCGGTGTGCCTGCTCGTCCTGCTGCGGGGAGGCCGAAGCAGCCACAGCAGCTGTTGGAGAGACTCCCCCTTTACAAATACACCGTAACAAATGTACGGGGACGGTCTGCAGAGCGAAACAGGAGCGGTCTGCAAAATATTACGTTTGCTGCTACGCCACAAATATGATGCTCTGCTCTTTGACTGATGCGCTCTGCTGCTGGCCGGTGCTCTCGCTCAGCCGTGCCCTGCGGCTTTTGGTAGAGCCGTTACCTTCTTCTCCTCACCCCTGGCTATGGCGAAGCCGGTGCTGCTCTGCTTGCCCTCGAACGCGCATCGGGAGCAGACCTGGGTGCCCGCTAATCCCTACGGGGCCCCGGTGATTTATTTATTTAATAGGGAGCAGCAGCAGTGGGTTATAAGCGGAATTTGGAAGCGGTGCGTGCCGGTGCAGGGCTCGTTACCAAATCTAGTTGGAAGTGATTTAACTAAGCCCCGTGCCTGCGTCCCTACTCAGCTGAGCACTGACATCCGAATATTTTCTCCGCTGCCTGACGCAGGGTGCCAGGCAACGCGCAGCCCTCGTGTGCCAGCTTAATGCTTTTGTGCCGGCCTGGATGTGTGGGGGAGAGGATTTGCATTTTCCAGCAGGCGGCTTCACCTGCTCCCATCTCATGCCGAGAGCGACGCAGCCCCATGTGCACCTCCCGCCTCTGCAGCCCTGGGGAAAACAAATATAAGTCCTGGGGTTGCTGTGATCTGCTCCAGTGTCAAACACCGTGCGAGGCTGCTGTGATCCAAAGGGAAGAATATGTCTAATTAAATATTAACCTTGCTTTTTTGTTCCAGTTTACAGGATGCCGAGAGGCCGACTGCAGCAAAGGATTTATCCCAAAGGATGCTGAGCGCCCTGGTCAGGCAAGACCCCCCCCGTTCGGAGGGAAGGATGGGTTAATGGTTGTTACTTGCCTGATCCAAACCCCGGCGACACGCGGCAGTGACGGCAGCTTTAAGGAGGTACAGCCAGCGTGGTGCCTCCAAGTTTGGGTTATTTTGGTGAAGAAGCCCTTGTTTCTCCCCTTGTCCATTGATGTTATTAAAACAGTTCCCCTTGACCACGGGGACAGGAGAAGAGCATTCCCCTCCTGCAACACCCGTGTCTCACAGAGGACCCTGATTTTGCCCGAATTCACCCCAAGCCCTGCAGTGCCAGCACCAGCAGCTCCTCCGCAGTGGGGTCACACGGGGGCACTGGGGATTGGGGGTCTCGCCCCAGCCAGCCGGAGGCAAAACATTCATGGCAGCGTTTTGCAGCGTAATGTCACTCAGATTTTTTTTTTTTTTTTACAGTTGATTAACAGATGGGTTTTAATTTTCTCCTTTCTGAGGAGCTCTGGCTGGGGCAGCCAGCACCAGTCAGTTTCATCTTCCCTGATACCAGTAGGAATTTTTTCAAGAGCAGCTGCAAAGACCCAGCAACTTAAAAAAACACAATTTCCTGTTGTTTTCACCTCCACATTTGCTGGGCCTGGCGCTCCCCGCACCCCACAAAACTCTCCCCCACCACAGTAAGGCAGCAAGTGTGACGGGAAAGGCAAATAGAAAGGGTTTTTTTCCCCCTCTGTGTTTATAGAAAAGTTTTTTTTTTTCCCTCGCTAATAAAATGCAAATACAGGAAGCAAAGATGTGATGCAGCAAAATGATTTAAGAAAGAGTATTATGGTAAGGGAAGGGAGGGAACCGGGCTGAGCTCTGAGCTCGCTGGGGCCGGCGCAAGTGCAGAACAGCTCCGCTGAATCCCAGAAGCTGGTTGGGTTTTGACTCGAGGTAACGATGAAAACATTTGGGTGCAGGTGTTTCCCCCGCAGAGCCCCGCTGTGCCTTTGCTGAATGCTGCCCTCCTGCCCAAGCTGCTCAGGGACCGCATCCTTTCTCCCATCTTTCGCCTGTTCAGATGAGGAGGATGCTGGGACGGGGAGGGGATTTCGAGTACCTGCTGCCTTTACGAGGAGCTAAAAATAAAAAGCATCTGCTAAAAATAATGAATGATCAGGGAAAAACATGCTAAACCCCAGAGATCTCCCTGGACTCTGAGGATTAATTTTAATTTCCCTTTAATCCGGACAAAAATAGCGCTGTCACTGCTGGAGGGTACGGCTCAGCCCTGGGACCGAAGCAGGAGTTGTGCGTCCCTGCCCGTCCCAGCCCGCAGCGCCCCGAGACCCCGCTCGCTCCCAGCACGGCTGAGTCCCAGCACCGAGCTTTTAGGTGCATTCCAGAGAAAACCAGGCACGCTGCAAGCAAGAGGCCACAGGGCTTCAGCTGCTCCCACAAGGGACGTGGTTTAACGCCCACAGCAGCAGCTCCCGGCGGTGCCTTCCCCGGGCTCCGTGCTGCTGCGTGTGCCCGGTTTGGCCAGTTTTGGGGTGCTCTGATCCTGTATCACGCTATGGCCTCGGGTAAAGGGAGGAAAAGGGACCAGTTGTCCCAGATTACACACTGGAGTTTTTTAAAAAAAGTAAGACTTATAAATACTCTTCACTTTTATAGGGAAGAAAAAAAACCTGATCAGAGTGAGTTAGTTTGCAGCCTTCTGAAGAGACAAAAAAAAACTCCTGAAAACACATTTAAAGGAGTGAAGGATGCTACGTACCCAGTACGTACGTACTGGGCCTANGAGCTCCCCGAGCACCGCAGCCACTGCACGCCCCCTCTGAGCCCACACCGCGTGGGGCTGCCTGCCCGGCACACAGCCCCTTTCTCCAAATCCTGGGAAAAATGTTTCCCTGGCTTTATCCGCGCAATAAACCACCAATAACTCAAGGAGAGAAGTGCAGGCTGGGCTCTCCCTGCAGTTCCTCGCCACCCGTGCGGACGGACAACGGGAATGGTTGAGCGTCATTAAATAGAAATATTGCTCCCTGCCTACCTACTGCATTCAGATATATGCAAATATNAGAAATATTATAAGTGATGAGAGCCCATGAATAGATACAAGGGCTCATAGTCCAAGGTGTGATTTATATGTGACAGCACATAAACACCTGAAATGGGGTCTTTAAAAACACCTCAGACTTCGCTATAATGCTGCTACTGTGGAGCGGCAGCAGCTCCTCGTGGAGCCAACGCACATCCCCGGAGCCCAAAGCTGCNAAATTTGGTGTGGGGGGGGTTGGGCTGGATGGGCTCGGAGGAGGGACGTGCTTTGGCGCTCTGTGCAGCAGGGTCTCAGCCTCAGAAATATTATAAGTGCTGAGAGCCCATGAATAGATACAAGGGCTCATAGTCCAAGGGGCGATTTATATGTGACAGCACATANGCACATAAACACCTGAAATGGGGTCTTTAAAAACACCTCAGACTTCGCTATAATGCTGCTACTGTGGAGCGGCAGCAGCTCCTCGTGGAGCCAACGCACATCCCCGGAGCCCAAAGCTGCTTCGGGAGGGCGGGAGGGGGAAAAAATTTAGAAAATCAAATCTAAGCAATTCCTTACAAGCCGCTCCAAATGTGTTTTCAATTCAAGAGTGACCAGAGAGGTAAGTAAATATTTTTCTGGAAAGGAAATTACATTGTGTTTACACCTAATGCTGTTTGCTGAAGCACTGCCCGCAGTGGGCTCCGGCCTCCTGGATATTTACCCAGCTGGAAGAGACGCTCAGCCGTGTGTGTGGCAGCGCTGGGCACGATATAGGTGAAGAATTCAGGGTTTATACATATAGGAAGCCCTGTGGTTTTGTGAGCTGCGATGCACAAGACCCAGTGTCTGTTCGCTGGGCCATGTTTTTGCGAAGCCACGAGCCTCAAACAAGGCGCTGCTGTTGGACTGGGGCTGCGCGGCCACTTGGCAAGAACAAGGTAGATGAAAAGCAAATATTTAAGTCAGGAGGGCCCAACCTGCAGCCCGCGGGGGGCTAGCATCCGTCTGCAAGGCTCTTCCAGCGCAGGGGGCTCTGCTCCGCATGCCGGGGAGATCCCCCATGGCTTTTTTTAAGACCCGCTGCTCCGAATGCTTGAAGACGACTGGCCCAAAATTTGCCCTTCCTGCAAAGACCTTTGTGCCACCCTCCTGCGCCAGACACAGCGATGCCGGAGGGACGTGGGTGCCACATGTTGTGTCCCCATACCTGGCAAAGCAAAGGGGAGAGACCCGCGGGGATGGGCTACGGACCATCTTCCCCGTGGAGATCTCTATCTGTACAGCAAGTTTAATGGCTGGTGCAGCCTCAAAACCCCACCTAAAACCCGTTCCCTTTGCTCCCTGGCAAGGGCACTGCCCACATGGGGCACCAGCGTCACGATGCAGCGCTAACCCGGGCTGGGGCTCGCATCGCCCGTAGAAGCAAGTTTGCAAGGCCCTGAAAACAGCAGCTGAAATCTAAACATTTTCCTTGGACACGGACAGGACAAAGGCACTCGCTGCCACGGTGCCGATTTGGGTAACCCGTAGCTGAAGCACTACTGAAGGTGCCTCTGCAATGCCTTTGCTCGTCAGCCTGGAAACGAGCACCAAGCTCTCCCCTCCCCCGGTTCCGAAAGCTGCCAAAGGTCAGGCTTAAGCGCCACAGACTTTGGCGAGAGTTTGTGCAACGAAATCCCCTCCAACATCTTGGGAAATGCGGGTCGGAGCTTTGCCTTCTGTTAATCATGGCTGAGCGGGGTGGTTTTGGCAGGCGGTGCAGCGGGAGCAGGTGGGGGAACACGGCCGGGCTGCCCCGTACCGCCAGGACCTGCTCCAAATCTCCCCACCGAGCCCTTAATCAGCTTTCACCTGGGATCAGCTCAAACATTTCCCAGCCACTGGTTCAAAATAGCTTTCCTTGCTAGTGGGCGACTAATCCAAAACAAGCCCTCTCCTCCAACAGCCAGCATCTCCAGCAAGGGCGGTTTTTTTCTGCTAAGGCTTGAACCTCGCCCAGTTCCCAGATTTTTTTGACTGAAAAAACAGGACACGGGATGCACACGCGGATGCTCAGAGCTGGGCTGCGATGGGGACTGACGGCTGCGGCTCCCGTAAACCCAACCAAGCAAAGCCTGGCCGGGCGCAAGGTGGGTACAAAGAGCACACCCAGCCCCGTTTGGGCTGAACGGTCTGCGTTTGGGGGAAATTCAGGTTTTGCACAAGGGATTTTGCGTGGGAGCTGACAGGAGGCACTGTGCAGACTTGCTCTTCTCCTGCCGACAGCAAACGGAGACAAAGAACCTCCCTTGTATGTCTGAGGCCGTCGGGCCCCGGAGAGGAACCAACGGCCCCTTCTGTAGGATGCAGCCCCAGAGCAAAGAGCTGCCGAAAAGCCACAGAGCAAATCAGCAGCCCCCGACTTCCACAGGCACCCGCCAGGCCGAGCCAGGTTGGGAAGGGACGTGTGATCGGTCACATCCAGAAATGCCACGTATGACATAGCTACAATTAAATAAAGGACATTATTGCTGCCTTGCTAATGGCTCGGGGCGCCGGCACTGGAGCCGTCCGGCCGCTGGCAGCTCCCAGCTCGTGGGAGCTCATCCCCGCCAGGCATCAGTGTTGCAAAGATTAAATTCCCCTTCCCAAGCCTGCGAACAGGATCCACCATAACAATCCCCCATCACAGCCGCAGTGACAACCTCCTCCTGCAGCCGTGATAACCGGAGCCACAGCAGCTCAATAAACAGCTCGAATATTGCATTCGGAAAGAAATTCGAGCTAAATGAAAGACAACAGAGTCTCATCCCTTCGGCCAGTTCGTTTCCTCCCCTGTAAAACCTGCTCCCACCCGGCTCCTTCCCACCGACCTGCCGCAGCACTGGCCTGGGGAGACGAGCTCGGGCAGCAATGCCTGGCCAGGATTTCAGCAGCACCGACATCAGAGATGAAGCTCCCTCCCAGCACGAATATATCGTGATTTCTCCAACACCCAGCAAAACCTGGGGGTCGGGGGAGGCCCTTGTTGATGGGCACAGCTGGTACCCCATCAGTGGTATCTCAGGCATCGTTACCCCGTGCTGCAGCTTTATCTCATCAGCGGCAATCAGGGTGTTGATGCAGGAGACAAAGTTAGAAATTTATATTGACTTGATGAGTTGTTCGTTTCTGAGTCCTCTGAGGGAGAGTTTCGGTTGCGCCCGTGTTTTGTGCTGTGAAGGCTCCAGCGCTTCCCCCGGGGCACACCAGTTCGTGCAGCATCAGCACCACCACCACTTCGCCTCCAGGCAGGAAACTCCAAAAAAAAACAAAAAAAAAAATCACTGGGAGGTAAGGACGGAGCAACCCCCCCCACTCCGACAGGGCGAGACATCTGCTAGCGGAGCGACTTGGCGAAGACGGGAAACCTGCGTCAGAGGCTGAATCCTCCAATGTTTCAGCTCCTCCGACACCAAGGCTCGGTTAGGAGAGGCCCTTGATTTCTGTCCTGAAACCTTCATAAAAATAGCACAATTATGGGAAAATCCTTGTCCAAGTGGAAAAGAAAACACCAGTCTGGGTTTCACAAGGAAGCAGAGCTATATAAAAGCACACTCCTATAGCCGTCTGTTATTTCTGTAAAGCATCCAAACACTCGCACAGAAACCCTTTACCGAGGGGCGCGTTTCCACGGGGAGAGGTCAGGCCCCTGGTAAAACATTTTATTTTTTTTCCCCCCAGAATTTTACTTCACCTAATCAGAAGTTTCCATATGTGGGGAACAAAACATCTGCAGAAACGTCCTCTGCGGCGCTGTGTGGGACAGCCCCCGCCGGGAGCCGTCCGCTCGATCCTCAGCCATGAATAACAGGGCAGACTGGAAAATCTCCA